>JAGFBZ010000853.1:655000-1118654 GCA_018398805.1 Hirundichthys speculiger | reverse complement strand
CCCCGCTCCCCCCAACAGTCTGATATGTTTGACTCATCAGGGATTTCTTTCGTGCTTTGAACCCAGCAAGCAGAGATAATTAAAGGGTTTGTCACCCGATGCTCTCTGACTGGAGTCGGGTGTGACACATCAAAAACGAATATTTTTAGTGATGGATATCCCAGCCAATCACAATGCAGAATGAACTGGGGTGGGCGGGCCATCAGCGGGGTTGGAGGTGGTCCAGTGCAGAGACGATAATTGATAGATCAATGGGGCGTTATTGTTATAGGTATTAAAAAAGTTTAAATAAATAAATAAATAAAAAATATTTATTTTTTTGTTTTTTATTTATTTATTTATTTATGGGGGGGGGGGTGCATTTATATGTGGGATTCTAAAGAATGGACTACAAAATGGGTCCCACATGGACTTGTCCAGGTCATATGTTACTAAAACTATATGGTACCCACACATTTTGCCCCTCTCTTAGCGCATGTCCTTTGAGTCCACTTGTATTCCTCATGGGCTTGTACATTTTGCCCCTATAGGCTTCCCGTTTGAGGCCCATAACATTGAAACCACATGGGACCCGTGCCATTTGCCCATTTTAAGCCAAAACCTACTCTGTACCCAAATAGCTCACTTTTAATCCTGTTGGGGCCCACATGGCTCACTTGGAGTGGGGAGTGTTATTCAGACAAAATCTGGCAGGAGTTTGGTAGCTGTACTTTGGTTAAAGCATTTCTACTTGTCAGCTGATTTTAAACATGAATGCAAAATTTAAGCATTATAATTTGTGGTCGGGGGAAGGGAATGATTTGGGTTCATAAATTATTGTCCACAATGTTCTCAAGGCCCCTCTAAATCGATTTCCTTGAATATGAAATCAGTCTGTGTTGCATTCACAAACAGTGAGAATGCTGTCATGTGTCCTGCAGGCAGCCTCAGAGGTGGTTCAACACGGCCGACATCACAGTATCTCACCAAAGTAACCTGCTGAAGCAGCTGAACCAGCAGCGCCACCAGGAACTTTTCTGTGATTGCAGCGTGCTGGTGGAGGGCCAGCTCTTCAGGGCCCACCGCAACGTCTTGTTTGCCAGCAGTGGCTACTTCCGCATGCTGCTGTCCCAGGGGCCGGAGGGGCTGTCCGACGCTGTCAGTGCCACTTTTGATGTTTTTAGCCCAGAGACTTTCACCGTCATCCTGGATTTCATCTACTCTGGCCAGCTGGACCTCACTAGCCATAATGTGATTGAGGTCATGTCTGCAGCGAGCTACTTGCAGATGAACAATGTCATAAACTACTGCAAGAACTTCATCAAATCTTCCCTGGACATCAGCGTGAAAGATGAAGACAGTGATCGCTGCCTCAACCTGTCTGAGACCTGCAGTTTTACTAGCGGAGCAGGAGAGGAGTCCACAGAGCAGCAGCAGCAAGGCCCCTGCTCTGTCAGCCCTCCACCGGCGCTCTGGACCCGTGACAATTCCAGATCACAAACTGGGTTCGTGGGGAAAGATCTGGACCAGGACACTTCTGCCCCGGCCCTGAAGACTAATCCAAACAGCCCTGCTAATGAGCTCAGTGCAGAGGCAGATGAGCTGCAGGATCCTCAGGACCCCCTGTACACATTACCTGGATCGGAGCGCCGACGTGGAAGAGGCGGTACTAAACGGAGAACACCGAACAGCACTCGCTCCAGCCAGCATGAAGACCTGGACATTCAGGAAGCAAGAACACAAAAAGCTGAAAAGGCAGAGGAGCTTTATGCCTCCCTACCCCCAATCGTGGGTGTTATTGGACACTTTAATAAAGGTGCGTTGGGTATATCTGAAATCAATCGCTTGTTAACCTTTTAGAGAAGTGGGAAAATAGATAGCAGTTTATAATAAAAAAGACTGATATTTATTAGAAAAAGAAAATCCAGATTAGTAGAGGAAAATCGCCGTGTCTGAACAATTTTTTTTGTTTTCGCTCTGTAGATTCCAACCCAGTTATGCGCTTCAAATGCCCCTTTTGTACGCACACAGTGAAGAGGAAGGCAGACCTGAAGCGTCACCTGCGCTGTCACACAGGGGAGAGGCCGTATCCATGTCAGGCCTGCAACAAGCGCTTCACTCGCCTTGAGCATCTCCGCAGCCACTTTGAGACTGTAGGTCTATTCGACACCTGGAGGGATATCAACATTGATGTTTAGTCCTGCATACTCATACACAGGCATACTCAAATACATTTTTATTTGCTCTTTCTCTGTTTGCGTCTTCACAGATCCACCAAGCCAGGAAGCTGGTGTGCAGGAAGTGCAAGTGTCAGGTCACAGAGGAGACTGGTCATGTGGTATGTGAGGGTACGCGGCGGTACCGTATGTGCACTGCCTGCATCCAGGAAGTGGGCTGTGACGACATCCCTATGGACAATCTGGAGGGATCCAACGAGGAGCCAGCCCTGTTACTGGGTGTGGATGGGGAGGAGGAAGGGGACATCAAGAGTAACTGGATGGTAAATGATGATGACGACCTGGCTGAAGACTCGGGGGCAGACCTCATCATCCAACAAGTGGACGACAGTGATGAGGAGCTGCAGTGAAATAGGACCAAATGTGTGCAGACATATTTACTCTGCATGTGTGTGTGCTCAAGCCATCAAAGAGAATTTATGCATAAAATATGGGAACCAGTGATGTAAATTTAAACATTTATGATGTATTAGTAGTCTGTTACTTAAATGCAGCTGGTCATTCTTTAATTTAAACGAGATTGTGCCACAAACGGAGCTTTATGTTGATCTTCCTAAAGTTATGCAGTATTCAAAACATGCATGTTAGGTTTTTCCTTTTGTTTAGTTAGATTTACCATTTTCAATAAATATTTTTTGTCTTCATGCATGAAAAATCACAACATCTTTGTAGCTGCTTGGAACTTTCTGTTGGCATTTAAGCCAGACGAAGTGACACAGACCAGCTACTAGTTTCCTTCGTTAAGGGAGCATAAACAAAAAGACTTTTCAGTGTCTGTCTGTTGCAATGCTTTTAGTGGTTGCTTATATGCACTACTATCCAAGCATTTTATAATTTATTTGTTTTTATTATTATTATTATTATTGTTAAAGTTTTTGACTCATTAAAGATATTTTTATACAACTGCTCTTTTAATCTTCTTCATGGGTGGGGGCAATGGTGCTGGCTGTCAAATTAAGGATTCAACTTTCACTCACTTTGTGTCTTGTCTTTAAGAGAATTCTTTAATGTTTGAAATCATTCAAATGGTATAAAATTCAAACAGTATAAAATAATCACTATCACACTGTTAGATCTGTTATTTGATTTTCCAACAGACCACTTAAATGCTCATAATATTAGTGCTATTCTCAGAAGTTTTTCAAAGTAATAGTAAAAAGAAAAAATTATACACATATCTCTGGGTCATTTTACTTTAGGAGTTTTATAGAGTTTTTGCTTGGCTTGGTGCTGTTCTAAGTTCTTTATAAACATACAGGAACAATAGATTCATTTCAGGAGTGGGGAGATGATCAGTGGTTCTGGTAGTGCTTTTTCTCTAACGTTTGCTATTTTGATGAGACACTTAAGACACAATTATTAAATTAAATCTTTGTAGGGGAATTGTCATATGGTGCAGCTTTTTACATAACATACTCACCTGAATTACGACCTTTACCACACAATGACTTTTGTAAGAGGCCAATCTAGTCCTGCATACTCATACATTTTGTAAGAGGCCAATTCTATGAACTATAATCTACAAAAAAGCTAAATAAATGTAGTTGAATATGTAAAGTATTGTACGTAAAGTACAATATAATAGAATACTCCAGTAAAGCAGATCTACAAGGACCTAAAAACTGAATATAAGTAGTCAGCTTCAGTAAAAGTACTCGGTGACCTCTTCTGATCGTAAGCATCTGGGTTTCACATGTGAAAAGCCAATGTCACTGATTTCTCTGCTAGTTTGGATTTAACTATGCATCATGGGGATAGTAGCTACATTTTTTAATTTCTTTACAAGTGCTGGGATCCTCAGTAGCACTAGCAGCCATTTACAAGGATAATGTTTAATGTGTAATTGCAAGAAAGGTATAAGAAATCTTTATTCTTTAATTTGAAGTAATACAGTCATCATTAATAATTGACTAGTTTAACTTTATGACTAGCCTAACTTTATAAAAAGTGGGATTCATTTTGAGAGACGACTGTAAAGTATATACAGGGTGAAAATAAAAACACTAAATTTAAACTGTAAGAATTATTTTTCATTTCAGTGTCCCATCCAAAGATGGCGCTGAAGTGATGCTTTTTTTCTTTTTTAAACCGACTCCTCGTGACGTCACATTGGAGGCTGGACTGTCATGGCGGCCGTCATGAGACTTGTCAACAGAGGCGCTTTCAGCTCAGTAATGGGTCAACAGTACCTGGCCTTTAGCTCCGCGGCCAAGTTTAAAGCGGTGAGTGTTTTTGTGTTTTACTTCCAGGACGTTTGTTACGAGCACGTTTTGCAGACAGGAAGATTATTACTGGTTGTCACGTACCTGTTAATGGCCTCTGTAGTTTAAGATGTTTTTGTCCGCTAATCAAACAGGTCACTCTGGCTTCTCGTAATGAAAAAAGAAAAACAAAACAAAAATAACCCAGCTGTGACTTCTTTACACTCCTTGTTATTTGTTTTTGGTGTGTGGGGATTTTCTTTAGGCTGGTGAAAGAGAAGGCCAGGCTCTCCCAGAGAAGGTTAAAATAGTGGAAGTGGGGCCCAGAGATGGTCTTCAAAATGAGAAGGTGAGGTTAAAAGGACAAAACAGGTTCGTTTAACTATGCTTAAGTGGAAAAACGTCCCAGTTCTATCATAAGAGACAGTGTGAAACCTTTGGTCGTTTAATCATTACGGCCCCAGACTCAGGAGCAGCCTACCTGAGGACCTGAGACTGTTGATGCTTTTAAAGGGAAGCTCCAGACCTTCCTTTTTAACTTGGCTTATAGTTAAATTGTATTTATACCTTTTTGTTTTTAATTTATATAACTAATTTTACCCCGTGACCCTTCAGAGGATGAAACGGGTATAGATAATGGATGGATGGATAACTAATTTTATTTATATTCATTTCATGCTTAATTACTTATTTATTTATTCTAAGTTGTTCATGTAATTGTATAGTCATTCATTTATGTATTTCTTAGCTGTTCTTATTGATTTTAAGTCTGTTTGAAATCTTATATATTTTAACTCCAGTGTTCTCCTCATGGGGGTCCTCCACGTGGGGAGCTACACCTGCCTGGTTTGCGGGGTCGTTGCCATGGGGACTGTCTGTGTTCTGGGTGAGCGGGGCCCTACACTGTGGCTGATGTTTGCAGTGTGGGTCCTGGTCGGCCTGGGTCCGGACGGTTCCTGTGGCGGCGACCTCTGTAATTGTGGGTGGGGGTGCTCTCGACGTGGAATGATCCCTAAGATATCGTTTTCCTCACCTGGTTCATTGGTGCCAAGATGGATGTTTTAGAGTCTATTTAGAGTCTATTCATAATGGGGCCAAAGGGGGTTGGGGGGGTGGGGGGTGTATGTGTACTGAATGTGTGGGTGTGAGAGAGAGAGAGCAAGAGAGAGGATGACTGGGTGCTGATTTAACTCTGGGTGTGTGATGGCTTTTAAGTTGTTTTGTTATTTTTCTTGTTGTTTTAATTATTGTTTTTATTATGTAAAGCACTTTGTGTTTCCTTGGTATGAAAAGGGCTTTATAAATTAATTTTATTTGATTTGATTTGTTGCCCATCAGTATCGAACTGGTGTAGGTGCATAGCTATTAAGGTAACTTAACTCAACTCAACAGTATTGATGATGTCATCCTCATCTTTGTCCTACTGTTTTCCTCTTTCCTCCTCTTAGAGTATTGTGCCAACAGAAGCAAAAATTAATTTAATTAACATGCTATCAGAGTCAGGACTGTCAGTCATTGAGGCCACCAGCTTTGTGTCTCCTAAATGGGTTCCACAGGTGAGTATCTGTCTGTCTATGAAAAATGCTGACACACCCCACTAAGGACAGTGCAGAACTGCATTGTTTTGAAATGAATGAGCCTAGTTTTAATCAGCCCTAACTGGCTTTTACCCGTTCATGTCAGATGGCGGACCAGATGGAAGTGATGACGGGTATCTGTAAGAAACCGGGTGTGTCTTATCCAGTCCTAACTCCCAATCTCAAGGGTTTCCAGGCTGCTGTGAGTGTCAACATAATTCCCGTCAGCTCCAACTGTGTAGTCCATCTTCAGATTTTTTGCACTTTGTCTAAACATTTAAGAACGCCAGCTATTTATTTTCGTTGCTGTTACTGCTGTAGATAAAAGCGGGAGCTTCAGAGGTAGCCATATTTGGTGCTGCATCGGAGCTGTTCAGCAAGAAGAACATCAACTGCTCAGTGGATGAGAGTTTACAGCGTTTTGACGAGGTCATGAAAGCAGCTAAAGAGGCTGCTGTGCCAGTTAGAGGGTATGATTGCTGGCTTCCTCTCTACTGTCGGCAAACCTTTAAATCAGTGTTTGTTATTAAATTGTCCTTGCATCTGTGTTTCTTGTTACCATAGTTACGTCTCGTGTGTTGTTGGGTGTCCATATGAAGGCAGTGTAGCACCTGAAAAAGTTGCACATGTGAGTTCTGACTTGATAAATGGGGCATGATTTACAGCAAATGTATTTATGAATCCTTGTTTTGCCAACTATCGATTAATCGGTGAAGCTTGGACTGTGCTTTGCAGGTAGCTAAGCGTCTGTACTCCATGGGCTGCTATGAGATCTCTCTAGGTGACACAATCGGAGTGGGAACCCCTGGTAGTATGGCTGAAATGCTGGAAGCCGTAACCAGGGAGGTGCCGGTCAGTGCCTTGGCGGTACACTGCCATGACACATATGGACAGGCTCTGGCTAACATCCTCGTAGCCTTACAGGTCAGACTTGGTTCATGTTATTTTATTCAGAAAATGTCATTGAATAATGAATGATTACATGTGTGTGTTGTTTGTGCACAAGTGACATCACGGATATTTCACAGTGATGATTTTCTTTATTTGTTCTTTCTTTTTATCTGTAAAGATGGGAGTTGGTGTGGTCGACTCATCAGTAGCGGGACTGGGTGGATGTCCCTACGCCCAGGGGGCATCTGGAAATGTTGCGACTGAAGACGTTGTTTATATGCTGCATGGACTTGGGATTCAGACGGTAATGAGTCACATTTTATCACGTTATTAATTTACTTTGGATATGTTTTATGTGGAAAACCTTGGTACACATTAGTTAAATGGTTTTGTCTTCCCAGAAACCAAAATGTCCAAAATGAGAATTTGATCCATTTTCTTATCAATTTTGGCTGCTACAAAAGTGTACATAAAAAGAAAATGCACTAATAATAACTTAAACTCTATATTGTATTCTATTTCATTGAAGTGGTAAACAGTTTTGCATTTGGGAAAGGTATGCTCATTTTTCATTTATTGCTGTAGTGGAAATCACTGGGACCAAGCTCATGGACTGAGGTTAAGTCAAACTGGTCTGAAGTTTAAATTAAAATTTCACATTTGTCAGCTGACCTAAGCAGTGTTGTTAAAAGAAGAGGTGATGGACTGTTTTCTAGTGTGTTACAACACTGTGAAACGTATTGTTTCTATCAAGTAAAAAAATATATATATAATTTATCAAAGAAAAAAAATCTTACTTTTATAATTTATTATATTGTCTTTGTACTGTATGTTGTTATTCTGTATTATATTGTCTTTTCAGTTAAGAGGGCAGTATAAATTATTTGAAAACAATTCAGTTTTCATTCATATTTTTAGTGTCCAAACTAAATTGTTAGTATAAATCTTCTGTTTGCCTGCTATTAAAAAAAAAAAAAAAAAGCAATGCTCTCAGAAATGTATTAATCCAGTCTATCAGTTGTTTAGGGTTATTTCCTTTTAAATGTTCACCATTACTTGATTCCTCAGTGATGACTGTGAACAACGTGAGCTCTCTCGATTGTTTCGAATGTAACAGCTGGACTTTATGCTCTCTCCTCAGGGAGTGGACCTCTCCAAGCTGATGGCTGCTGGAGCTTTCATCTGTCGAACTCTCAACAGAAAGACCAGCTCCAAAGTGGCGCAGGCCACCTGCAAGCTGTAGCAAAAAGCCTGAAGCTTTGGGTCTTTTACAAAAGTTGATGGCTTCACTGTAAGGAAATGATTCATGATTAACCATCATTCTTATCTTTTGTACATCAGTGCTGTGCCCCCCCCCCCCCTTTTGTCCTTGTTTATTACAGACTGAGTTAGTTTGTTTTTTTTTGTTTTTTTTTTTTTAAATACAGGTTTTGCCTACCTTAATATTAGGATTGTATGGGTTCCTACAGTTTTCAACAAGAGTCCAGATTCACTACATGATAGCGTTGCTGGAAAAGTGCCTTATGGAAAGTTGCTCTCGTCCTACAGTCTCAGCCAGTGAAAAGCTTTCCCAGCTCTTTCAAAGGTGTGCTTGGACTAGTGGTAAGCCAGAGTGGACAACAAACTTTGTAATAATGGATAAAAATGAGTAAGAATGTCCTGGTGATGCATGATCTCACTGTTGATGTCAGAAAAGACAGAAGTGTTTTTTTTAATTTGATCGTCCTCTGTATGCTGTGATCTCCGTCTTTAAAAGCTGTAGTTTGTAGGGAGCATCTGTGGAAACCAACGGTCATCATGACCTTGGGCATTATACTGTTTGAAAAAGAAAATGTGGAAAGAATTCCATAGTTTTTTTTTTTTTTTTAATCTTCTTTTTTTTTAATTATTATTCTTATGTGAATAATATGAGATTTTGTTGTGATTTTAAAATTCCTACTTTCAAACAACATGTACATATCTGTGAAGATTGGGGGTTTTAAAAATAAAGATATTTCACATTGAAATGTAATGATTGAAATGTAAGGTTGATTGATTTTTAGCCTGTACAAGGAAGAAGTGGTGTCTAAAAGTTCATCCGACTTGTTCAGCTAGTTGTGAATACTGTTTCCTGTACATCATAGCATCTTTACTGATTTTTCTTAGTCCTAATGAACCTGTGAGAATATATATCTCTGTGGAAAGTTTCCAGCTGACAGATGCTGATTCAGAGTATTTAAAACAAAACAACAACAATTTAAAAAAAAAAACCTGGAAAAAACACTTAGGTTCCACCTTTCACAAACCTGACTGTCGGGTCTGACAGGCAAAGTGAGATTGCTGTTGCAACACCTAGAAACGTGCAATCAGACCCAAGAAAACGAAGCGTCATGATGATTAAGGATCAAATTCAAATGATAGCATAGTATTGATCAATTCTGTAAATTTCATTTTGTCAAACAGTTTAAAAAAAACTCTGCTTTAATAAGGATTATGATCAGATTATTTTGTTGGAATAGAAATGTATTTGAACTATCAGTAAACCAGATCTTAGTGGCCCAGCTCCCTCCCCACCAACCACCACTGCTTTGGAAAACTAGCAACTAATAGCTCAATATTTTTCTAATATTTCTCTACATTTAGTATAAATCTGAATTAATTTCTCCAAATGGTAAGCATATTTCAGAAATCAAATTTACATCTTTAATTTACAGACATTGTTTAAAAAAAAAATGAAAGCATCTTCAATGTATATAGTATGTTTACATTTATAAAAATGACATGTAAATATTAACAACTGAAGAAAATACATTTCCACTTCAGCCAGTGTGGACAGGAAGTGGCACATTTGCAGTTCAAGGAGAAATCTGTTCGGCCTTCCTCCTCTGTTCCGACTCTACAAACATGGAATTAAACAGCAGCATTCCTTTCTTCTGATTTAAATCAACAGTTTACTTGGATCAGGAGAGGCTGTGTACAAACGCGGCAGAACGTGCGATTGTGCAGTATAGACCTGAGACTCAAGAAAAATTACTGTGGATAATTTAGATATAGAAACATGAGAACAGCATGTGCAATTTGCTCTTGTGCTTAATTGTACTGGAGAAAAATGCGATTAAAAACCTAATTTTGAGCCAATATGCACCTTCAAGTATCACTTCTACCACAGCTATGACTTCTGGAGTATCTGCAGTGCAATTGCTTTCTTTTTTTTCTGTGACTCTGGGTCATCTGGGCATCAAGTTGTGAAGAAAAAGCTCTGATCTGGGGATAAATTAAATAAAAAATACCACTTTTAAGGTGCTAATCAGATCTTCAGTGACAATAGAGCTTTTTGATACATGACTGTAGTCACTAACAGCAAGGAGTAAATACCTCTGCCAGGTGTGTTCTGATTGTGGTTTATTTACCTCTCCTGTGTCAAAAGTGCAATCACAAGAGAGGCTAAGAAAACCTTTACTGGAATGTTATAATGTTGATAAGTCATATAGGCACACGGTCTGTAACTGAATCTGAAAAGCAAAAACCACACATCAGCAAATCAATTTGCTCTAAAACTTGACTTGTAAATATTGGTGGGGGTTGCCTTGGAAACCAAAGTTTAAAAGAGTCCTTGAGCGTCTTAGATGTGGTCCCACAGGATGAATCCAGTACTGATGACTCAACTTCCAGCTCTGAGTCATACTGCAGTCTGGCAGACGGTTCTGAGTTTGTTTGTTCACGTTGGTTGTTAGGGTCCAGTCCAAGCATTGTTGAGCTCTTTATGTCTGGGCCCATTACTTATGATCATCAAGTAAAGGTAAGGTTAGGTGCAGAGGCTCGTATCTTGTGTTCAAGTTTGAGCGAAGATGGCCTGTATGAGGACTTATCGTGATTCTTTAAGATGGGAGGTTTATCCATCAGGTCGAGCCTTGATTTGGACCTGCTGCAGTTGTTATAGACGTCATCACTGTAGTCCTCCACGTGGACGACCCTGTTGTGATTTCTTTTTTTGTATTTGTTTGCACATCGTGTGATGCGCTTAGAGATGAGGTAAATAATCTCACAGATGTTCAGGACGATGCAGAGGGCTGAGGCGCCGACCATGAAGTAGGTGAAGACCTTCTTTTCAGTGGGGTGACCGATGTAGCAGTCCACCAGGTTGGGGCAGGGGGACACGTCACACTTGACCAGTTTTGGCAGGTAGAAGCTGTCGTAGATTCGGTGGAGGATGTACAGGAAAGCGATCTCAATACCCGTCTTGACAAAGAGGCTGGCCAAGTAGGTCCACCACAAGCCTCCGTGCTTCTTGCCGGTGTTGTTGTACAGTTTTCTGTTCTCGCCGTACTTGGCCTTGTACTTGCGCTCGCGGTCGTCACGGTAGGCCACGTGCATGACCACCATGAAGGAGGGGCAAGTGACGAAGATGAGCTGCAGGGCCCACAGGCGGATGTGGGAGATGGGGAAGAAGTGGTCGTAGCATACGTTGGGACAGCCAGGCTGCTTGGTGTTGCAGTCAAAGTCCTTCTGCTCATCGCCCCAGACCCGCTCAGCTGCCACCACGTACACCATCACCCTGAACACAAACACCACCGACAGCCATACTCGCCCAAATGCTGTGGAGTATTTGTTCACGCCACTGAGAAGGGCTTGGAAGGTCTTCCAGTCCATGTTCTTGGCTGGCAGTCAAATATTTCCTTCTCTGGTGTTCTTCTCTTGCTGGTATTAGTTTAACTTCAGACCTGGAAGTGGCAGAGAAAAGAATGGGTGACAATGTTTTTACTACCTGTTGAATTATCTGCTCTCATGCTATGAACCTCTTCGATGGAGTCTAACACAGTACTAACAAAAAAATACTATTTTGACTCTTATGATCAGAAACTCTTTTTCCAAAGCTAATTTAATGTAAAACATCTACTATTTTCTTAATTATAAGCCCATCTAGGAAACCTTACTCACCATCGAACAGCTATGACGAGACCCAAAAACTGCTCACAAAGAAAACTGATCTAACCAACATTATAACATCCACATACAAACTGCGTGAACGCTGACACGAAAATATGATTTTTAAAAACAATTTTAAAAACCCACCACCATTCTGTTGTGTATCTGTTAACATGAAAAGAAGAGATCAGCGTTTTGAACCCGAATGCTTGAAAAAAAAGAAAGAAAGAGGAATCCGGTCTTTACGCACGACCCGTTTGCGCCATTTGGACATATTTCCGTTTTAAGTCTGGCTCTATCGGAATATTGCCCTTAAAGACTGCAAGTGAGAAAACATAGACATATTTTCTGTTCAGTGTGTGAATGTCAGCACCATCTCGGGCTACAGTCGTTCTGAATTTGCTGAAACGCGAGACATTAGTAAGTGTTAGCTCTCCAGAGACACGTTAAAAGGGAGCTTTTCACTCACCTCCAAGTTCGTTAATCCATATTTAAATAAAACATTCGCCAGTACGTGTCCATCCGATATATCTGTTGTTATTTTAACGTTGGTTTGGTACTAAAACGCACAGATTTGGCTCCGTCGACAGGTAGAGGAGCGGTGTGGAAAAATGCGCCTGTGGGTGTGGTTAAAGAAGAGACTGGAGTAAACCCCAGATGTTTCTTTTTCCCTCCCTGTATGTGATTTTCTCTCGCTCACTGGCGGAAGACAGAATATATATTTTTTCACAATAATGAATACAGTTCATACCCACCGTGCGTTCGTACTTTTGAGTGAGCTTAGAAAAGATGTTAACAAATTAAAACCCAAGCAAGGAAATGAGTCATCGCCAAATTCCTTGGTAGTTTGTGATATTGTTTTTGTAGGTTTTTGGCTTGGAAAAAAAAAGGGGGAAGCGTCATGGGTGATTCCGGGTCTGCTCCAGACTCAAGAGTCCAATATAATGAGACCCAACCTTTATCTCCTCGCGTAATAGCATAAAACTCTACAACAAGACGCATGGAACAGTTTACCAGAGAGGGCTGAGTGGGACAAAGCGAACATTCAGAGTGTTTGTATTTACTTTTAAAAGTTTGGAACTCAGCATCACTGGTGCTGAGAGTCATGTTTCCAGGATCAGGATCGCCTCTTTGTCTCAACTTGTTTCTGGGTGGTTCGCGACGCACGTAACAGGCACACCTTAACGCAAATACCTTCTCCCCCCCTTCCACTTCCTCTGAGTCCTTTTGTTGTTTCCAGAAGTATGCAACAGTTTAAATATTCTGTTGGGGACGATTTTAAAGACAGCTTATTCCATGTCACAGAAAAGGAGTTTGTGTATTTCCAGTTCATCTATCATTTGTAGCTTCCACCACTATTATCATTATTTTTTTTAAATAACTAGACCGTAAAAGAGAAAAAAAAAGGAGTATTGTGTTTCCTCAAACCTTTTCAAACCCATGTTCAGCTCATATAACACTGTTGCAATTCACATACTCTCAAGGCTCTCAAGTTCAAATCCACCTTCAAATCATATATAGATATATATATATATATATATAGATATATATATATATATATATATATATATATATATATATATATATATATATATATATATATATGAAGAGATGTAAACTGTAGTTTAACTTTTGTCCCCAGAACCTGTGGAATATCGATGGCCTCCTTGAACTGGCAGGATGTGTCCCAACCTGTCTTTGTACCAGTCCCTGCATTCAGAACTATTCAGTTCAGTGTTTACACTGTTAGAATAAAAGCATATGGAGTATCTAATCTCAAGTCAAGTTTTTTTTTCCCGTTCTGTTCAGCTTCTCAAAAGACTTGTTTTGAGGCTCAAGAACAAAAGCTTCAAACTAAGCCTAACATGTCTAAAACTGTCTTCATAAAAGCCGTCACCTCAGCTGTAGTTGTGCCTTTCAGGAACATGATAGAGCTTAAGATTACCAGTATAATATTTTTCCTTTTAAATATTTCCTTTTTCAGGGTTCAATAACCCCATTTGTGAGGGGGAGGGGTGAAAGTGTTGTTCATGGCATCCAGGTGAACAACAGGTCCTGGCGGTCGAACAAGAACACACCTGGAAACAAACGCAGTCTGACTCAACTTCTGCGAGCGGCAAGTCTTAACAGAACTGACAAACTCCACAGCATAAACAACTTTTCACTGCTGATGCCATGAAAAGAATGAAATGTACCAGATGAGGGGAGATATATGATACCCCCAGGGAAGAGAAGATGATCCATTATTTCATTACATTATCACTTAATGGCAACAGTAGGTGAATCTTTGTTTTCAGTATCTAGTGGGACCTCCCCTCCGACTCCACATCAGGGAAATGGCTAAAGCTAAATGTTTGAGGAAACTTTTAATCAGTCCTGCATATCAGTCGGAGGACATTTTTAGCCCTTTCCTCCCTTATCAACTGCTAGAAAAGATTTCCTTGTTTGTGTTTATGTACTTGGGAAGTAGAGCTGATTCGGATTCTTCTACCACATTTTTGTTGGATTAAGGTCAGGATAAGACTTTATTCCAAAACCATGATATAGGGCCCTTTATGTGTGGTAGGCTGAACAATGCTTTCACAAACACAAGGCTCTCCACAGGAGCAACAGCTCATCGGGTCAGAATCCTGAAGTCCATTTGCATCGAAGGGAGAACGAACACTCTTTTGAGGGAGTAAAGAGCTGTTTCCTGTTCAGGTCTGCATTGGAAGCTTGGCTCAAGTTTTACACCAGATGTCCTTCCTGATGCAACCAGGATTCAAACCTGGGACCTCCCATATGGTTGCAGCACTACCACTAATCCACAGGGAGGCCATTCTTTGAAGGAGTAATGCTTTTGTTTTGACAGGAGTGATGAAAACCAATAACACGTATTTTTATATAAAATTAAAAAAAAAAATTTAGTTTTAATCTGACTAAAAATAGACTACATGGATAAATACTTGTAAACATGTTAGTCATACAGAAATCATTCTAAACATAATTTCTCAAGGTTGGACTAACACATGCAGATAATTGGAAGTAAATTATTCCTGCATTTAAACATTCATGGTTATTCAATAGTAAGCAGAAGAAAAAAATTAAGCTGGTAATCACAGACCACAAACAAAATGAACAAAGATGTTTATTTCAACAATTGTCAGTTGACATGGTACAAATCAAATTTGCTAGCAGCTAAGATGTCAATTGATTGAATATCATATGTAAAAGAAAACAAAACACTAATAGTCTGAAAGGGACAAATTGTCACCTATCATAGAAGAATCATACATAGTTTGAACAATAAATCAAATCTCCATCCGTATGTGGACAAACTTAACAGCCTAGTTAAGCTATAACCACAGCTCAACTTAACTGTCCATGTAAATGTTCTAAATATAAAGTGATGATGATTAATAATGGTAAAAACATCACAAAACATGGGGTGGGCTTCAGTATCACCTATCAGCTGCATACGTTGCATCACTGACATCTCTTCCCTGGTGGTTTCTCCACTACTTTGTATTTTGGGACCACAATATCCCCCATGCTGCCTGTGTGACCCACAGCCGACAACAACTCTAATAAAACAGAGCCATTTAAAATATTCTCAAGATGTGAATTACCCTGAAAGAATTTAAATGTTTGCAAGTCCCCACCATAAAGGAATGAAACATAAGAGATTAAACGTTTCCAAGACCTAAAAGAAGACCAGCTGCCTCCTTATGTACTCAGAAGTACCATGACAGACCGAGAACCTACACAGACACGTTCCAAGACTTTAATTCAGCATTTCAGGAGTCAGAGAAGAATCCACGGCCACCTGCCTCAAACTGACCATTAAACCTCCCCCACTTTTCATCTGTAAGATATAGATTGTGTGCTATAATGGTGTATTGTTTCTTAATAAAAAAAAAAAGATTAAATACTCTTTACAGCATCTGTGGATGCTGTGCACTGTAGATGTGTGGAGTTCAAACCTTCAGAGTTGAGTTTTGCAAAATTTACCAGCCCCATGGATCACCACAAACTATTTTAGGTGTCAGAAATTACAGTCTTGATTTCTGGATATATAACTGAAAATACTGTCTGAGACAGACTTTAATGGTTCCTGTGGGCTAATACCAGATGTTTCTGCAAGTTGTCCCATTAATGCTTACTGAGCTATTTGACTGGTTTTGTAAATGCCCTTCAGTCACTGGGTGGAGATGCCAAGGCAGAGAGAGTAAATATATTTCAAAAAGAGTGTTAAAAATAAGTCATGTCCCTTTGATTTAATGGCACATTGACATGCAAATACTGTAATCAGTCATCCAGAAGCTGTATAGAAGAACAAATTCCTGTCCTGGGTGGAGCCACACGTCAGCAACGATGAATCAAACTGAGCAATGGGAGCCCCCCCCCCGTGGTTTTCTGAATACCAATCAGCCAAAACAATGAAAGCGCATGGCAACAATACGGTCCATATGGTCAAAGTGGAGGAAGAGCTTTATGAAGTTATGAAAGACCTGGAAGAAGGAGGAGGAAAGGCTGAGATGTTGGTTCAACTACAGCACTTGTTTGGAGTCTGCAAACCCTTTTTCTGAGGAAGGGATTGCTGATTAACATTTCTCTTAATGTTGTGTCTTTTCTACATGTGGTTCAGTCTATTTTAGGTACACAACAATCACAGTGTTCATGCTGACATTTATCCAGGCTATACTGTGTATGAACCTCTGAAAATTGTTGTCCTTGTTCTTATGGAAAACAAATCAAATTTAAAACATAAAAATAATATTTATTAAAAAATACCAAACATATACGCAGCAGTTGCAACTCAACACTAAAATATGCACATCCAGACCCTTTAGAAACAGTTGTGTTTACAAACGTGCATGTTCACTTCTCTGCGTCTCCGGCCTGTAAACAGAGAGCAACGGAGATATGGCACAAATCAGCACAAGCTTTCAAGCCTCTTGAGAAACTACAACATTTACAAAGAGTCCAAACTTAACAACTGAGTGAAGGGAGGAGACTCAGTGCTGACTGAACTAACCGTTTTGAGGTTGGAAGCAAGCACAAGGAAAATCTGACACAGAAAACCACATGTTTTTTTGTAGAACCTTCCAAACCAAGGAGCGACTCATGTCATGGCTGTCGTGACTAAACCACACACAGAAACTTGCTTTTGACTTGGCTCTTTGCAAGAGCTGTAGAACTTTAAGAAAAAAAAAAACTAAATATCCAAAACAATGTGCACATTCCAGATCAATGACCCAACTCATGGTATAAAACAGATTGGGATTTCAGTCTCTGAGAAAACAAATTCCTATTATCAAGTCTTTCAAGGAAGTTGTTTGGAGCATGAGGGGAAGACAGCTGTTCTCTCTGCCTCTGCGTCTCAAGATACAGCAACGCTGTACGAAGGTGCCGGTGTGTCAGGGGTGCCTTTCAGCTTCAGAGTGTTTGACTCCATCATGGCGCTTCCACTTGACAGTGTGTTGGTCATGACGTGACGAGGGTGATGAGATGAGGAGAAACATTCATGACAGCGTTTGCCAACCAGGTACAGGATTTCAATAAGTGAAAGGAGGATGCAAGCTAAGCTGGTGACCACCATGAAGATGGTGAAGATCCTCTTCTCAGTGGGCCGAGCGATAAAGCAGTCCACCTTATTGGGACAGGGCTTCTCTTCACACTTGATGAGCGAAGGGAAACTGTAGCCCTCATAGATGTGGTAGAGTAGATAGACGAAGGTGGCGTCCACACCTACTTTAAAGATCAGCGTGAAGACGTAGGTCCACCACAGGCCTCCACGTTTCTTACCAGTGTTCTGGTAGAGGCGGCGACAATTCTCACCGTACTTGAGCTGGTTTTTGCGTTCCCGGTCCTCCCTGTAGGCGACGTGCATCACCACTAGAAGTGAGGGGCAGGTGACAAAGATGAGCTGCAGGGCCCACAGCCGCACGTGAGACACGGGAAAGAAGTGGTCGTAGCACACGTTGTGGCACCCGGGCTGAGCCGTGTTGCATTTAAAGTCTTTTTGTTCATCTCCCCACACCTTCTCCGCCGCCACCACAAAAACCATGACCCTGAAGAGGAAAACAATAGAGAGCCACACTCTGCCGAAAGCTGTGGAGTACTTGTTCACCCCACTGAGGAGGCCCTGGAGAAATGCCCAGTTCATGACGAGTTTTGTCCACAATCTGCCTTCCCTTCCTGCTGACAGAAAACCGGAGGTTCTCCTCTCTCCACTGAAAAAATTCAAAAGTCTACCAGCCTGAAACAAAAACAAAATATACTTAAATCACAAGTACATTCAAAGGTTGAGGCCACAAGAAAAGAGCGGAGGAACTGATTTTCTTCTCCGTAAAGCTGTTTTAAACAGCTTTAAGGCAAACACACGTAAAATGAGGACAAAAAAGACTAACCTTTAAATTAACCCTCGACTTCTCAGTTACACAAGAAACCAGCGGTTATTAAGCAATCTAACAACGCTCAGTAAAAACAGCCATTCACTTTAATGAGACCGCGATACGGATTTTAAAGTTTCAACATTCCGTGCGTAATTGCGCGTCTTCACAATCCGCGCGTCTAAAACCGGATCGAGTCAGTTCTGATTATTCTCTGTTCTGAACACTGTTCAGATCGATTTGATACTCACAGTTTAAACGCTGCTGCTGCGGTTCAGTCTCGGAGCCACGAAGCAGTCTGGATTAAAAAATAAAAAAAATAAAGACACCGACGTGAATCTTGGCAGATTCCCGAGCGGAGCGGGAGGGGAGGGGGGCGGAGCTACGCGGAGCTCCACTCTTCATCACTCAACCTGATCAGGTGTGGCAACTCCACCTAAAACTTGTTCAACCAACTTACAGTGACAGAGCGATGTTGAAAGGCTCCATTGTCCACGTTGTATCAATTGCAGGAAATATGTAAAATAAGACCAAAGGTAACTGGACACTTTTTTTTTTTAATGAAACAAAAATTCACATATATTTTCAGTCTGAAGATGAAAAGTATAAATCTTTGTGGCACTTTGATACTCAGCTGAGAAATGGATTAATTAGAATACTGGGGGGGGGGGGGGGGGGGGGATCTGAATATACCTTTCTGTAAAATGGTCTTTACTGTTTATCTGTGGATGTATAAAAACAGTAAGTAGGTTGTCAATAGATCCATTTGACATTATTTGATGAAGAAAAAAAAATCAACTTAGTTTATTTTATTTAAAAAATGTCTTTATTGAAATATTTACATGGCAGAAGATGCACAAAGTACAAAAGACTGTGAATGCAATATTGCTCTGAGACAAGAGCGTGGCTTCATATACACATACAAACAAAGACGTTTTCATTCAAACATATTCTCCGCAGTCTGAGATGATCACCTTCTGCTTCGGCTTGCCATCCTTTGTTCCCTGAGCCTACAAAAACAAAACAGAAGAGTATATATGATAAAATGTAGACTGCATTCCAATTTAATGTCTATTGAATTGAATTATTGAACACAACAAGCTTATAGTAGAGGGTGACATTTCAATTGTGTTGTTTGTTGGTAAAATTAAAATCTAGAAGACATTTCAGGACAGTGTACAATTTAAACTATGATGATTTTTTCACTCAAACCTGTATTACATCCCTCTTCTTCCAAGTACCACAACTTTATTTTAATGTTTTTTTTGTTTGTTTTTTTTTTTTTTACAGTTTTGTGTCTTTGCATTCTCTTCATATCACATGAAACTTAAGTATCATTCTTAAGGTGGGATAACAGTATAACAGTATAAAATGCAGGGAAATCGCCCTTTTTTCATTTTCACAAATAGAAAAAAAATTTCACAAACCATAAACTGATTTATATAGCCTTTATTATCTAAGAGAAATGTGATACAGGTTTAAGCATTATGCTTACTGATTGGGACCTGGTCTAAGTTGGTCTAACTGTCAAACATAGCAGGAAAATGGCCAAGTAAAAAAAAAAAAAAAAGTTTAAAAATATATTTTTTGCATTTTGGCAAACAGAATAATAATTTCACAAATCACAAACTGTGTTTTTATACATTCTTTACTTTCTAAAAGATAACTCAATCCATGTTTGGACTGTCTGATTCAAATGCATGTGTTATTAATTACATATATAACATATATATATAACATATATAAACTGGTTTGTTTGAGAAACTACAACGAATGGGTCATGCAGCATGAGGAGGAAACAAGTGCATCTCTGTATTATCAAAGGTTATTTCCCAAACAGCCTTGTATTCTTTCAAACATTTCCTTATGAATGTATTATGGTATGTTAACTACCTATTTAATTAATTAGTAGTAACCTATCTAAAACATCACTCTGCTCCAGACACTAGTTGTTGATTATTAACAAAGTATCCATTGACCATACTACATCTAACTTTTTCCCAATTTTCCTCCTCTTCCCCAATCTTCCTCCCTGGGCACCAAAGGTCTTGTCTCCTTGACATTACTGCTCTAAGATTTGAATTTTGCAGCAAACATGTTCATTGAGTATGATGTAATGTTTCACAATCAATGAATCACACAGTTCTATCTAAATGCAGGGGTGGGACTAATTAACAGATTATACAGCTATGTTGTGTGTTGTGATTTTGAAACGATAGATTTAAGATAGCATAAGCAAAAAAAAGCCTACTGATCATCATTAATTATCATTTTAAGAACCCCTGAGGATGGAGGGTGCCCCTAGCATTTGCCTGTAACATCTCTGTCCATTAGTCATCGTGGATGGTAAACCCACATTCGATGAAATGGTCATTGCAGTTTAGTCCCTCACCTCCATAGCTCGAAGCACATCCATCCCTTCCACAAGCTCTCCAAAAACCACATGTTTGCCATCCAGCCAATCTGTTTTGTCAGTGGTGAGGAAGAACTGAGATCCATTTGTGTTAGGACCAGAGTTGGCCATGGAGAGTTGACCTGCACACACGAGAAAAAAGATCTAGCAAGGTTACTCATGAACATTCACTGGGAACAGAAACCAAGACGTTCATTCTGAGACTCCTCACCCGGAGCGGTGTGTTTGAGGACAAAGTTTTCATCATCAAACTTCCGGCCGTAGATGGACTTTCCGCCGGTACCGTTGTGGTTGGTGAAGTCGCCTCCTTGGCACATAAACTGAGGGATGATGCGGTGGAAACTGCTGCCCTTGTAACCAAAGCCCTTTTCATGTGTGCACAGGCAGCGGAAGTTTTCTATAAAAAATATAAGATATATAAATGTTTTATTTTTAAAATCTAATTGATCATTTTGGATGGGGTTATATTAGGCATTTGTGGTTCCTTTTTAAAAGTTTTGAGCTTATTTTTTTTTTTATGTGGGAATAAATGAAGATGAGCTGCTAGAGTGAGTGTTCTTTCACACATTCATGCTGGTATTTGGGGTGAAACAAGTTCACCATTATGCTAAAAATCCAACAGGTTGTTCTTTCCGAAACTGCAAGATAAACTGCACATTACACAGAAATATCGCTTTCTTGTTAGATGCAAGTGTGTTACTCTGAACAAGTGTTGTTTGAATAACAACCAACATTTCACCTTTTGTATCCCCACTTTAGTTTCTTTGAACTAGGTCCCTATAAGTGTTTCAGTCATGAACATACTGAACATTAAGCTTCAAATTCATACCAACACCAAATGGTTGCGCTTTGTTTGTGCATAAAGCCTTCAATCCACTCAGATTACTTTAACTAATAAACAAAGACAGTGCAAGTTTAAAGTGAGACAATACAGGTGAACACTGAAGGTTTTCTAATCAGGATTTTTGCTGGAAGCATCAGTATCAGTATTAATACCAGATACCCATATCGATCCCAATATTGATTTCAATACCGGCTACTGATCTCGATACCATTTATTGAACTTATGATGACAAAACGTGATATATATTCCATTTGATCCAAACTGTAATCCTTTTTTTCTCCATTAACACTCATGAACTTATTTAGGACAAATATCTTGGATAAATATCGTGTGTTGATTAGACCTTCATTAGCAATGTACTGCAACATTTTAACAGATAAGACCAAGCTTTTTTTTTTTTTAATTCCAGAGACAAATGTGTGTTGATATCATTTTTTGTGTTAAAAAAATCCAAAAAAAAAACCAAACATATAATATATTGTGAACGGTGAGGAAAAAATGCAATGTTATTTGTCAATAAATAATTATATAAATCAGCTATGAGTTAAATGTGAACAAAATCCTCTATGAGGACTTTAATAAATTAGATTAAAAAAATAAATAAAGCAAAATACACTAGTGTTTTGCCTTAAAGCATTTTTTTTTTCTGTATACAGTCTGGCTGGAAAGAAGAAAGGAATGAACAAACGAACGAATGAATTACCTGATCTTTAAATTTGACATAAAAAAACCCTCAGATCTAAAACAACAAATTAAATAACACTTTGTCATTATTATTATTGTTGTTATTATTTTCAAAAAACTAGGCCAGGATGAAAAAGCAGTGTGTGAAAAAGTACATTCAATGATTTAATAGTCTGTAGAAACCTCCTTAAGCAGCAATAACTTAAAGTGATCAAGACCTGATTGATTGATTCAATTTATTCATGTATGCAGTACTTGTGTTAATATACCAGTCTCGCAAGGTCCCACCACAGCATTTTAGTCTTTAGACTTTGACTGGACCATTGCAACGCCTCAATTTCTTAATTTTTTCCCCTCCCTTTTTGGTATAATTGTCCTATTGCATGACCAAGTTTAGACAAAGCTGCCTCATATTTGACTCTAGAGTACTTTAGTAAACAGAAGAGTTCATGGCAGACTCAGTGAGGGAAAGATGTCCAAGTCCTATAGTGGAAAAGAAACCAAAGCTATGCTTCCTCCACCTGTGTATTTGCTTGGATGCGGTTGATACTTTGCAGTCTGAACATGGAGTCCACTTGCTGATGATCAATTCATTAAGTGTATTTAATTAGCAACACCCCAATGCTACTTACACTCTTGATTCATAGAAGCTGCAAGCATGTATGTTGTTTTTCTACACTGCTTCTGTACTTCAGCTTAGTTTTTTCTCAATAAATGATGACACAGTGTAATATATCAAAAGTTGCTGTTCATCTGTGATTGTATTTATCTAATTTTCAGACCTGGCAAGGATCGGGTGGTTTTTCTTTTATGGATCTTTTATTTTTGTTTCTTTTATAAGGGTAGTGTTTTTTTATTTAAGTGTTACTTGTTTTTCTCATGACTGCATTTAATCTATACAGACACTACAGCTGAAATGCAACTAGCTTGCAAATAATTTACAGAAAGGGGTTGGAAGAAAAACCAAAAGAGGTGTTTGTTACGGTAATTCAAATATCAGTACGAGTGCTTTTCTAGTTCTAACATGTATTTCTTACAGGTTGTCATTTCATATATTATTCATAATTTATTAAAAATATCTGTTCGAATTTTGGGGGGCTTGGAACAGATTAGGGCATTTACATGGAAAACACATCTCTACTTACGAAATTTTCAGGTTATGAAACTACTTCCAGAACCAACTAATTTCGTAAGTATAGGTACCACTTAGAGGTCTTCGGAACAACCCGAAAACCCGAGGTTCCGACCCGACCCAAATCGGGTCTCGGGTCCATTCAAAAGAAGTGACTCCGGGTTCGGGTCGGAATCGGTACAGTTAGTCTCAGGTCTGGTCGGTGCTCTCTGACAGGCTGGGTCCGGGTTTACTCAAGAGAGGTAAAGATATTGGTGGTGGCAGCCAATGTCAGGACTCGGGGCAGTTAAATGATTATTAATTAACGTGACATGTTTGTCATGAAACAATCGTGTTGCTGTAGCGTGTTATTAGCGGTTTGCCCGGCAGCTGTAAAACACAACGGATCTCCAACATGACAACGCTGGATGAGAGAACATATTCACGACACGTCCTGACCGGTGTAGGCTATTAGCGTTAGCAGTTGCTACCAATAGCATCTGTATCCACAAAGTAAATAAAGAGGTGGATTTATTGTTGTTTACATCACGTAGCCTATGGAGCAACTGAACTAGAGAACTAGGTAGAAGAAGACGACTTTAGGTAAGAAAATCTAGTTTTATTCGCGCTAGACAACTTTTAACATCAGCAACTATGGGCTGTATTGTCTCGGTTCTATTCTGGTAACTCAGTTCAGTTTGTGGTTGGAAACTAAAGACTCGAGTCGGCTCGGTTCCGGGTCCAAATATTGCGGGTCCATTCGGGTTCAGACCCCCAGACTTATGATAATAGCTCGGGTCGAGTCGGTTTCAGGTCAAATTTTCACGGGTCCATGAAAGTGGACCCGTAAAGACCTCTAGTACCACTGTATTGTGTTTTTTTTTCTTTTCACCCCTTTATCCTACCATCAGAGAAGAAAATGAAGCTGTTACCCAGGAGTAGGTTACCTATCAATACCTCAGTCTTTTAGCTTGTATCAACATATCACTTTTGAAAATAACATATTAGTTGAGATTCGAACTAATCATCACCATTAAAACTGAGGCAGAGTGCTTAGTCCTGTACTCTGCAAAGAGATTAAACAATAAAAGTTTTCATTTCATCTTCTGAATTTTAAATAAAAAGCAACTCTACAGCTGTTCATGGTACGTTCTACAGAGTTGTGCGGTTGAGAATATGTGCAGACCTGCTGTCATGGGAACAACATCGGCCCTTAGGAGGAACCGTAGCCTTCCTGCTGGCTTGTTGCCAATTTTGATGTCCATGTAGACTTGAGGATTTACTCGACTCTTCTTAGCTGGTGGCTCGGCCTGCAAAAACAAACCATACTCTCGTTAGAATCGCAACATTTTCAGAATTAAGATTCCACAAACACAAATGTATTTGATCAGTCTACGAGCCACAGTCTGCTCACCGGCAGAGACCAGAAGTAAAGCGATCTCACCTCCTGTGTTGTGGAGGTTGTTTCTCCAGCCGCTGCCTCTGCCTCAGCTTCTTCCACGGTCTTCCCTGAGAACTTCTTCAGCCAGTCATCGTCTGACCACACTGGTAGAAAGGCACAATCAAGTCAAAACCAAGAAATATTTCAAAAACAGAGGCCATGTGGTAGATTCCCAAGCAGATTTGATCAATCACCTGGTCGAGAGGAACCCTCTTTAATTCTCATGGGTTTGGCAATATTGACACGGATAGTCCGTCCAAAAAGCTCAGACTCATTCTAGCGTTAGAAAAGAAAGAAAAAAGCATAACTATTAATTCAGGGAACCAATGTTGAAACCTGAAGAACGTGAATATAGAATCATTCTGACATTCAAATTAGTCCTATTAGCCATTTACCATATTATCTATAGCTGCTGCACCATCCTGTTAAGAAAAAAAAAACATAAATAAGTGAAGCTGAAAGAAATGTGAAAAATAAAATACTTTTATTACAGGTACAAATCAAAACTGTTTACACTTCAACCATGCATCTACTATGCTATATATATGACAACATTCAAGCCGATCAGTTTGTTTTAACTGTTTTAAGGTTGCACACAAGCTGAAGTTTTATAAAGTAGTTGACTCGACTGCTTCACGACTCAAATATCAACGTAAGAGGATTATTATTTGTGAATTTATCTCAACACAGAAATCTGGACATACCTCTGCAAGCTCAAATTCAATGAATGCAAATCCTCTGTGCTTTTCTGAAAATGGAACACAAGAGTTTAATAATTGGGTTTCTTGTAATTTAGCATGCAGTACATAATAACTGTAGCTGTATTACACAAAACAACAAAACTCCCGATCCTACCTGTTTCATAGTCCAGTGGTATCTGGATGTCTGTGATGTCTCCAAACGGAATAAAAGCTGCATGTAACACCTTTTCATCCACCTCCTCTGCCAAACCACCTGACAGGAACAAACAGTGCAGCTACTGAGCCAATGAACACAAGAGATATGCAACGTCAATGTGAACATCTAATAGTTATGTAGCTGTTTCTTATGAAGGACAAAAAAAAGGATTGAATATATATATATATATATATGCAGTTGAAACCAAACATTTACATATGCTGTATAAAAAGCATAAGCATATGCTTAAAAAGCATATTCTTCTTTCTGGCTGTCTGATATTAAATCAGACTAAACTTTTCCTGTTTTAGGTCAGTTACTATTATAAAAATCATTTTCATTGGCGAAATGAATGATGAGAATTCTTTTTTATGACTTTCCTCAAAGTAAGAGGTTTACATGCATTTCCTTAGTATTTATTAGCGTTGCCTTTAAACTATATGACTTATGTTAAATGTTTTGGGTTTCCTTCTCACAGTAATTTACTGGAATTTCTCCTGACACATCTCCACAAGGTGTTTTGCTTTTGTTCTGAGGTTGATATGATAATGTTTGGCACCAAAGCACATTCATCTCTGGAATGTAGAACCTGTCTCCTTCCTGAGCAGTATGATGGCTGGACATTCTCATGCTGTTTATACTTGGGGATTATAATTTGAGCAGATGAACATGGTACCTTCAGGCATCTGGAAATTGTACCTAAGGATGAACCAGACTATTATTTCTCAAAAACATTTATTTTAGAACTCGAGGCTGAGCTGATGTAGTTGTGTTTTATGTTCAGGCTAGATGGTTGATTGTTGTAAGTGGCTGCTGAGAAAAAAAGGATGACAACACACTGAAATGGACTGAAGTCATAATTAAATACAAACTGGTCTATTTTACTTTAAGTTAATAGGCTTCAGCAATACACTTTATTTATTTCAAAGTGGGCTACTATTTATTTGATCAATGTTCTAATAAGGGAGTGACTCATATAGACCTGCATGGTTCTTTGTTTTATTTCAAAGTAGGTCTACACATGCCAGTGTTTTTTTCCCCTCCTCTTTCAAAAGATTCAAGATTCAACATATTTATTGCCATGCCCGTAAGTTGATAGAAATTTGTCTTGGTTCAGCTCCCAAACATAGTGCAACAGCATCCAGTATACAGTCTTTATAAGAGTATACGGTTTTCCTTTGTTATAACAGGTAAAAACCTCAGTAAAATGTCAACAGTTTTGTTTTCGTTGTTCTATAATTTTATAAATGCTACACACTATAGTTCTTTTACAGTGGATGACAAAAGAAATTGGAAATGAAAACTTAATTAGTATCTTGTATGACCTCCTCTTGCATTAAAAACTGTGTTATTTACATTTTAAGGGTCAAACAGGTTAAGCAGCTCCAGATGAATTTTATTAAGGGGAGAGGGGCAAAAAAAAAAAAAAAAAAGGGTTGCTGAGCCCTGGTGTATGGAAACTTATGACTTCAGAAAAAGTAATTTAAAAAAATCTCTTAAAAGTTCTCCCTCTCATTTTTCTGGCTTTCAGCTCGTGGAAATAAGAAATAATTTGGGATGTGTTTTAGGTCCTAAAACAGGAAACGTTTAGTCTGATTTAATGTCAAACAGTGAATAAAAATAAAATGTGTCTTTATATTCGGCGTATGTAAACGTATGGTTTCAACTGTATATATATTTACTGTTTTACAGTCCCAAGCATATTGAAGTATGCTTCAAAATAAACTGCTGGTGAATCAATACGAGGTTTGAAATCAGGAGTCTGAAGGCTCGCTGTTATTTTACCGGTGAAACACGTCTACAAATGTCTATTCTTCATATTCCTTATCTCCCATTAATCTGTATTTGGCTGTTTTAATTGTTTAAAAGCAGTGCAGTTAGTAAATTTGTTGGATACCCTCAGAACAAACAAATTTAACTGACTTTTGTGAAGATTTGAAACAACTCACCCACATACAACACTCGTTTGTTCGACGCCATGTTTAACCTTTCAACTATAACCGCGGCCGCTGATTGGTTGAATGAAAGTAAACCCCGCCTCCCTGGTTTGGTCAACTGCAGCTCCACTCTTTGGTCTCATCTGTCACTACATCCATTTTGATCAGTTTGTGTGTAGTCATGTTTATCCGTGCATCACTGACGGGAGAGTGTGACAATGGACAACGAGCGACAGGATCTCAAAGTTCGGATTTTCAAGTTTGCAAAAATGCTTTTTCGTAAATACATACATGCTGCCTGTTTATGGTAGTGTTCACACTTGTGCACGCCCTACTTCTTCAAGTTTATTCAAAACACAGCATTTTACTTCTCATACAAACCTTTGGTGAACCTTTCCCCAGTTAACTATATGCAGTCTGTAGTGCCACGTCATTTTCGCTGTTGATGGCGGGGATGATCCAACTGTGATACTGATCCTTTATCTGGACATTTTTCTTCACTCATAGAACCCTTGACCGGTTTTCTGTAACCTTTTTAACCGGTTTTCTGTAACCTTTTTTCTAAAACCTAAAGTCATGACAATGATTAAATGTCATTTTGACTGATTTTATCACAGGGGCTATGTAAAAATTTTCCTACCAAAAAATAAAAAATAAAAATAATCTCCACATTTTGCTTGCATCAATCATCTATCCAATCAGGAAACACTCACAATGATACCTATAAAAGCTGATTAAAAATGATAATGGTGATAGCGGTGCTCGGGGGTTTTGCTCGGGTGCCTCCCGTCACTCTTCACCCCTGCTGGGGCAGGTTGGATGGGGGCCTCCAACCTGCCCCAGAAGGGGAGCTTCCACTGTGGGGTGGGGGGGTCTTGGGGGCTGGCAGAAGGGGGTGGGTGGTGCCTGGGTGGGCTCATGGGTGTTGCTGTCGGGGGTCTGGGTGCTTGTGTTGATGTGGTGCCTTATGTGGGCCAACCGGGTCGGGGTCCCTCTTGGTTCTGCTCTTGCACCTTTATTATGGGGAGGTGGTGGGGAAGACCGGGCTCGAGTGGGTTTGGTGTGTTTTGTTGTTGATGTGCAGCATGGTGGGATGGGGGGGGGGGGTATCTGGGTGCTCTCGGGGTGCACTGTGTGTGTGGGTGTGAATATGCAGAGTGAAGTATATATAGTATGTACTGTAGTATATACTATAGTATATATTGTAGTATGTACTGTAGTGTGAATGTGTGTGTATCAGTATGTATGCATGTAGTTAAATGTCTATGACTATCTGGATATGAAATTACAACCAAAATTTAGGATAAGGCCTCAAAAACTGGATAAATTTTAAGGGTAATCATGGAACATTGGAGAAGGGGTAGGATTAAATAAGTTTTACTTCTTCCTACCCCTTTTCAGACATGTTAAACCAGATATGTGTTTTGCATATTGATATGTACCGTATATGTATGTATATAGATTGGTGTGTATACATTGGGTATAAATTTATTTTTTTATTTTTTGGGGGAATATGTACATTTAATATTTAGATTTATTTACAAGAGGTTCTATATGTTTCTAAATTATGGTTATGCACATGTGTCAGTGTATATTGATTTATGCATTATTATATATTTAATAAATATATCTATTTTCAGATACATAGATTCATGATAGTGTTAAAATTGTCTATGCCTTAAAATATTGTTTTGACATGTCTGAAATGAATCAATAAAATGAAATGAAAATGAAATAAACATGACATACATTTGTGGTACTCGTGTATGAATGTTTTGGCTCAACCTGAATGGGCGTCTTCTTCCACACCACTGGGTTGGGATGCATTTCAAAGATATGCACATGCACTCTTGAACAGATTAAATAGCCACATTCAGCCATTAAAATAAGGTGAGTCAATGAATCATTTCTTTATTGAGAATACTACACATCCATAACAGGATAGAATGGAGGAGTCCATCATTTCAAATCAAACCCAAAGCATCAATAAAGAATGAGACTCATTTTCTTTTCAGAAAAAAAGTTTCTCTTCTTTGCCACAAAATAGGGTCAAGATTAATTTGTATTATTGCTATTAGTATGCAGTTTAAGAGTATCACAGAACTAGAAAATGCACTTTAATAGTTTTCAAAATTTTCAAGTATATTTTAAAATTTCAGTTTTATTTAATGATTTTAATTTTTGCATAAATGTTCACAGCACTCTGGTGTTTGGAGTCACTGTAATGTGTTTCCACCCATCTCTCCTCATTTTTCAGCATGCAGTCTTCAGGAAGTGGCCGCAGCAGTAGTTGTCAAGCCGCCCACTTTCTGAGTCGCATCTTTCTTTGCCTGGTGGGCTTGCAGCACAGCAACAGCTTCTTCCACCTGAAAAATATGACATTGTACAAGAGTATTGTAAACTGTTTAGTGCATGTACAGTGCACATTTTATGTGTCCAAGTAGCAAAGTTTAAGATGCACTTTTGAACGCAGGGATTCATGAGACTCCAGCATGTGTAGCAATTCAGAATTGTCAATCTCCAGCAGCATCCCAGTGATCTTTCCTGCTAGGTTGGCGTGCATGGCCTGAATCAGTGGGAATAGACGCTCCCCTATTTTGAAAGAGAAAAAAAAAAAAAGAAAGAAAGAAAATCCAACAAATGAAAGCTACTGAAGTTTATTCCCTGTGACAGACAGTCTTACCTAACATCTGTTTCTGTTCCTGAGGGGGTGCAGCAGCCAGCATGGAGGCTGTGAGAGGCTCCTGGCCTTGAACATGCACAGCTGGCTGTGCCTGGGTGTGGGCAGGTAAAATACTTTTTATAAGTGTGTACAGATATTGGATGTGTAATATAACAGAATGATGATAAAATACCTGCTGTAAGGCAATGGGCTGGACCACCTGGGGATTGGGGTTACGCACACCAGTGGCATATTTGTAAGGAGGCATTGTCCGTGGACCAGGGACTCCCATTGATGGACGAGGGGCCATGGCCTGCCCTGTAGCTGGCAACAACGAAAAACTAATTAAGCAGTGACATATTCACCATACAGGTCCTCAAATAGCAGAATCAGTAAGATGATAAGTGTCATTTCCATCTGCAGACACACCGCGTGGGCCTTGTGTGCCGCTGCTCGGAGTCATGTGTCTCATGTTGCCTCTTGGTCCTGGCTGACGCAGCGAGCTGGGTATTCCTTGGAAACCACCTTTGAGTAACAAAAGCAGAGACAAAAATGTCACTTAAAAAGTTGATTAATTTGAACAAAATCCAATTTTTTTTAAGTTGTCTATGTTACAGATAGATGCTTGCCTTGACCCCTACCACCCTGCTGCTGCCACCGGGGGTTGGGTCGCATTTGGGCCAGCTGATTAGGAGCGTAGTATGTAGTCCTATTCTGGGCCTAATAGGGACAAGAAAGAGAAATATATCATGTAACAGCAGTAAACTTGTTGAAACTGCCAGTGAGAATAATTTGAATAAGTATAATATGTTCTATCTGGACCAACTTTGCTCTTCAGCTAAAAATTATTACACAAGGTTACAATTACTGTTTTAACAACATGTTCTGATCGCCCTGTTGACTAATATCATCTCCATCTAGGTCTGATTTTACTCTATCAAGTATTGTGGGAAATATCTGGATTTTAAACAGCTAAATGTTTCACTATGTTCAAAAGATAGTGATTTCTTTATCACAAGAGCAAATTGACAGTTGCCTTGACTACCAGTGGTTTGTTGAGTGTTGCTTACACTTTACAAGAGCTACTGCCCATGACTCTATGCCTGCTGTTATTTCTATATTTTGTCGTGGTACTTGTGCAAAAGGAAAGCTATTATTTGTGCAAAATGTCCTGTGTCCAGCAGCATCCTCAGAGAATGGTCAAGTATTATTCATGTTCTGGAACATTGATATGAAAGATTGTTTTTGAATCACTCCTACAATGCTTGTCTGGACTCAGATCATGAACAATTATCCACTGGTCTGTCACTCTCCAACAGACCCCTTTCACACTGTTATGCAGTCCAATTTTAACTAGTAACTAGAAAAGCACTCGGAGAGCGCAGACCTCCGCCAACCACAACAGTTCTCCCATATAGCGATTTACAGATGGCGATAAAATCCGCGTTCTGGATCAGCTCCAGATCAGCCTTTGAAATTTTATAGAGGTTCCCATTGTCAATCCCTGAGTGAAATTTCATTAGTTTTGGGCAATAATTAACGGAGATAAATTTTTGGCCCCATTGACCGCAATGTTATCGAAAATTTGAAAGTGATCCAGAATCCAGGATTTCTTCTGGATCACAGCCGAAATTAAATCAGTTCTTCCTTTTCAGATTTCTGACAACTCCTGAAAATTTCATCAAAATCCATCGATAACTCAAAAAGTTATCTTGTACACAGACAGACAAACAGACAGACAGACAGATAAACGCTGGCAAAAACATTACCTCCTTGGCGGAGGTAAATATGACCTTTAAATCCATCAATTGTGAATTTGATTCTCACACCTGAGGCACAGCTGGCATGAAGTAGCCACTGGTGGGCTGGAATTGATTGATGATGGCGTTAGCTGGCATCGCCCTCATGCCAGCTATGCGCTGCATGTACTGGTTGGTGAGGTGAGCTTTGCGCTCCTCTTTGCGCTGAGCAAGAGCCACATAGAGGGGTTTGGAGCCAACAATACGTCCATTCATCTCAGTCACGGCCTTGGTGGCCTCCTCAGGGGAAGAGAAGCAGACGAAGCCAAAACCTTTGGAACGACCCTCCTCCAGCATCACCTAATATATTGATAGATTGTAGTTATATCACTTCAAACATACAAGTACATTTGGAGTATAATGATGTTCCTTGTTTAGTGTTTACGTTATTGACCTGATTTCTCTCACCTTAGCACTTGTAATGGACCCAAACGGAGAGAACTCCTTTCGCAATTTTTCATCGTCGATAGTGTCATCCAGGTTCTTGATGTAAAGATTAACACCCTAACAAGAAAGGCAATTTTAGCTCCAAACAAAAGATAATAAACTGAAACATGGAATTGCGTGGATTAAGAGAGGATGTAGTTTCTACAGACCTGGTAACGACTGATCCTTTCTTGTTTCAACAGCTCAAATTTCCTCTTCAGCTCCGCCTGCCGCTCCATTTTCTTCTGAGCTCTGCCCACAAACACAGTCTTCCCGTTGAGCTCGGTGCCGTTCATTTCCTCTACAGCCTTTGGATCGAGGCACATTTATCTGAGAAAATCCCTAACAGCTACACATATCCTTTAAAAGTTCATGCTAGTCTTAGGTACCTTGTTAGCATCCTCATGTTTCTCATAACTAACAAAGCCAAACCCTCTGGACTTGCCGGTGGAGTCTGTCATCACCTTCACACTGAGGGTTTTCCCTGCAAATGCCAAGAAGATGGATGACAAACAGGAGACTTTGAAACCGTCTGGATTCAGGAAAAACTCACATGAACAATTTACCGTATTTGTCAAAGAGCTCCTTCAGGCGTTCGTCATCCATGTCATCCCCAAAGTTCTTGATGTAGACATTGGTAAACTCCTTGGCTTTGGCACCAAGTTCAGCCTCTCGTTCTTTGCGAGATTTGAAACGACCCACAAATCTGGACATAGTGGAAGAGTAGAAAAACACACTCTTGTAAAACAGTCGACAAAGGTGAGAAAGCAAAATCAAGCTCCACCTCTTCACTTCTTTATCCACCTTTATCGCGATCCACGGTTCAGTAATAATTTATCCGGCAAGCACAAAAACAAGGACGACATCCACAATACAAATTCACTGCTAGATCTCATCATGTGACGCATCAATCCTGAGGCCAACGATGACAAAAGGAAAAAACAACAACAACAACATCAACAACAAAAAAAACTTCCGTTAATATCACCAAGGGCAAGCAGATGTGCTGGCATGCTAGTCATCGCTGTGAAAAATTCTTGGTCCACAACGTGAGGAGGTGGATGGAGAGGGATGGAGGAACAGAGTCTCACAGTACAAAGGAAAGCTGAGGAGGACCAAATGATCTTATATACCTTACTATGAAGACCTCTCCCCTTCCGCCATCCCGTATTGCATTCCTGCATTCGATCCATCACTAAAACAAACAAGCGTGGTCACACACACACACACACATTCAAACACTAAAAAAAAATGGTGACCAGCAAGTGTACACATGAGGGAACAGAAAAAGGTATCTAGTAAGAAAGAAAAGAAAGAAAAGTAAAGGTTTTAGTTGGTTATCTCTGAATTTAGAGGTTATCTTCAAACTGGCAGAAGTAAAAGATGTGTGTATTAGTCAGATTATTCACACACAAACTCATTAACAGGAAAAAAAAAGAAGCAAGGAGTCAGTTCACTCAACAGTCAGAGCAGTCAGGTTCATATATTCAAAACAAATCATCATTTAATGCACATATGTTTTTACCATTGTCCACATAGTGTCAGAACATGATGCACCATTTATATCTTTTAAATAGTGTCAACAAAAAGTGAAGAGTTCAGAAGTATTCAAACAATATCAACACGGAGAAATACGAGAATAAGGTGATCAGACACTCACACCTTGCGGTCATTCAGAAGCATGCCATTCATCTTCTCAATGGCACGATCAGCTGCGTCCTGAGTCTCAAAATGGACGAAGGCGTAGCCCTTGGAGCCATTTTCATCACACACAACCTTAAGCAAAGGAAGACATGTTAGTAAACGTGGCTACGAATGCAGGCAGCCACTGAACTGTCGAGCATCAGCTGAAGTCTTTGACAAAAGAATTTTGCTTGATTAGAGGGACATAAGATACTAAAGAGGTCTTGACTTAGGAAACTACGGCATAAAAAATGGAAATAACAAGAAACAGATAGCATGGGAATGTTAAAATTCATTTATGAATGGAATAATTTTTGGGTATGTCGAGTAGCTACTGTCTAGCCTGCAGGAGACAGGAAAATCAGACTGGGATTGTGGCATGTAAAACAACTCTAAACTCACAGCAGTTTAAGTGAATGTAAATTAGATGCATTTACACCGTGTCACTTTTGCACCAGATAACGATTTACTTTGTCACTATATGTTGTTAACAACAGAACATCTGTGTTGGTCATGTGTGCAATCAATGGTTGAAACACAGGCTGTGTTGTAATCCAGCGTGGTAAAATAGCCTCTATTAGGCAAGCTAGTTTGTCTGTTGGAAAAGGAAATCTACCACTTGCTCAAAACACGATGAAATTTATGAATTTTGAGTTGCTTAAGATGGCGAAAATATGCTCCTCAACATATTATTGTGTATCTAAACTCATTAGGTGTTAGTCTCGCTCTGCATCAAAGTTTCTCACTGATCGATCAGAGACCACTGTGACTGCTGTCCACTGCATTTAAAACACTAACTACTCATAATTACTTACACGGCCTCACTTCACTAATCACTGCAAATTAAAACAACATATTTAGAAATTACATTGCAATATGATTTTAATGTAATTTTTGCTCTGTGCAGTTTGAGTGCATTATGAAGCAATATGAGTGTGTTTTTGCGACTATGAAGCTGTGTCTTGCGTGGCCCACCGAGGACCTAAAGCAGTGGCTTTGGTCCTGAGGAAAAACCCCACAGAGCTGCTCAGAGAGCCACAGACAGAGAGGGAGAACGTTTTTCATGACTGTGCATCATGAAAAACAAACATAGTTGAGCAGCGCAGACTCGTGAGGTACACAGACAGACGGCTACATGTGAAACAGTAAGTAGAAAAAGAGCAGCAACACACTGAATTTCTGCATCGTGCCAAAAACGCACTGGAATCCTAGATGAGACTGACACTTTATTTTGGTTTCAAATGAAAATGGGGTTGATGTTAAAACCAATCGTTTGCTTTACACAAACCTTCAACAAAGAGTCACCTGTTGTGTTAAAATGAAATTAACATATGCAGATAAAAGCCTACCCCTTGAAAAACTTGGTTCGTTAGGTTTGTTAATGAAGTGAAATGGTCACAGTTTCTCTGATCTGGAGATGGTTAGTGATAAACTGCATGATACATTTCATCTTTTACATCTGCAACTGATGAAACCTTCCATTCTGTAATAACCAACTAAGATGCAAGGCTTTGAGTCAGTTTTAAGAAGTGAGCATTATTTGTCTTCTAAATTTTCATCTTAATTGTGTGTCATTATTCTAAACCCACTAAGATCTGATTATAAACATTTATTTGTGCTCACATGTTCCATCAGTTGTTTATGTGTTAAAGAGTGTGATGCAATATGACTGGCTTCTATGGTGGTGATGTGTATGTCAAAAACAATATTCACATTTATATTGACTTGTACCTTGCAGGAGAGGATGTTGCCAAAGGCAGAGAAGGTGTCGTACAGAGCTTTGTTGTCAATAGACTTGTCAAGGTTCTTGATGAAAACGTTGCCCACACCAGACTTCCTCAAAGAAGGATCTCTTTGAGACCACATGATTCTGATTGGCTTCCCTTTCACCACATCAAAGTTCATGGTGTCCAGGGCTCTCTCAGCTAGTGGGAGAAAGGATACGGGTGGGAGGTGAGGTTAGGGGTGACTCTGTAAACATCACTGTACGTAGTAAGTTTGCATAAAGCCCTTTCTCTGCTGTGCTAAAACTACAGCGCAATGATCATGAAGCAGCTGTCCTTTTACAATAAAAGGATCACAGCTTGAAACGACAGTTGAGAATTTTGAAACAGTTTGCACTCCTGTGCAGCATATGCCACAGTGCACAAGCACATGGTTACGATGCTGCAGTACACCATGTGGCTGCTGAGCTGTCTGCCAGCAGCTGGGACGAGTCTGGGGCAGCTGCACTGGGCAAGATGGGAGCACATGTCTCCCCCGTTAGGACACACCACATGGGTCACTTTCAGTAGCAGTGCAGCAGGCCTCGAAATTCATTTAACCAGAATGTCGTAGAGCGAATGAGTAATATATTTACGTGATACTTTATTTTTACATGCAGTCCAGTCATTCTCTGTTCTAAACACCCAGTGAATTCAATCAATACAGTTTTTTCCCTCTGTCTACTGTTTTAACTTCCACGTCAGTTTGGATGCACGTGCCAAACATCCTTTTGTTCAGTCACTCCACAGTAAGCGACATACACACATTCCCTCTCTCTCACACACACAGAGCCCAGGCTTTCCAGCTAAAAGTGTCTGGTAAACAAAACGGAGCTCCCTTGCGTCTGCTGGCATCAGCAGTTTGGCTTGCAATTGTACTTCCCAACCCGTGTGCTCAGAGAAGGTGTGTGTTCGATGTGAAACACATGGACTTCTGGAAGGTTCATAGTAGGAGTTTTTTATGTAATAAAATAAAATAATATAAAATAAAAACAAAGATAAAGAAAGCCAAAAATGATCCCTGTAATGCATGCTTGCCATCCATGTATTTATAAAGCTATTCAGGAATGATCAGGGTTGAAAATGTTAAGTCTTTAATAATCAGTTATTGTTAACCATTTATCTTTTTAAACTGTTATGGGGCAGGCAAATTTTGGGCTGCTCAGAATGAAGTTCTATATTTAGAGAGGGGTCCTGAGAGGTATGTGCTGGCATGGAGAGAGACTAGAGCATTCTCTACCATTGATGGGGAAGACGCACATTCAACAAGAATGCTCAGATGAGCAACAGCAGGTCTTGTGAGTGTTCACGCATAAAGGTGAGGGAAGCCACAGATCACAAACAACCTACCAGTCTTTCTCATCAAGTCCTCTCTACTCACCAGTTCTGCTTTGGAGTTATTATTTCATTATTTGCATTATTCAGGCAGCCAACGTCTGCAGGTCAAACACATGCTGGACCTCCATTTATACACCATCCACCACGTGTACACCAACAACAAATGGTGCCTTCTCATTTGCTGCTTGTCTCACACTTTTCTTTTTTTTGAACACCTTCCTGATAATGATCCTGTAGGATCTTGGGCTTTTGGTAACAGGATCTAGCACAGATATGTTGTCACAGGTGTTTTTGTTGATACAACAAGAGAACTGTTCACACGATGTAAACCGGTGTCTCTAAGCTTCCAAAGACAACCTCAACAGCTTAATGAAGCTTAATACTCCACTATTTGGAAACAACTACACTCAGCACAACTGATGCATGTGTTTATAAATCAATATAAAGTAACAACGGACAAGCTGGTGAAGTGATCAGCTCATTACAAATACCAACTATGATTAAACAGATCACAGACCACTAAAACTGCAGGATTAAATCCAAACACAAACTCCAATCACAGACTGTTATACACATACAGTCATGGAAAAAATGATTAGACCACCATTTTTTCTTCACTTTCTTGTTCATTTTAATACCTGGTACCACTAAACGTCATCATGTGACTAAAACAGACAGAAAAGAAAACACTGAATGCATAAAAGCAGTGTTTTTGGCAATACAACGCCATAGCTATTGATGTAAAAACTTAAGTGATTTAGGTTATAATCAAGAAAACCATGGAAAATGGTAAGATATCAGCTCTTAAATAAAACTCTTATGAGCAATCTTTGTGGTTATCGTTATGTTTGTCCAAACAAATGTACCTTTAGTTGTACCAGGCATTAAAATGAACAAGAAACTGAAGAAAACAAGGGTGGTCTAATAATTTTTTTCCATGACTGTAATTGTCAGGTTAGCTGTGCTTGTTCCCTTTCTTGCTTAAAAAATATAGCTGCTTAAAAAAAAAAAATTAGTGATGTTGGATTTGATCATTTTAGGCTGGGGGGAACTGACTATCCCTAATCAAGTGCCAGAAATGGACATATAATTTTGCCTGCTTTTATTGGGACAATTTGAACCTTCCAGTGCAGAGGGTTTTATTACCAAGGGTAGTCTATGCAAGAACTGGGACATGCATATATAGGTCAAATGACTGCTCCAACCAGTCTGAGGAACCGGCACGACTATTCTACAGATGTGGAGAAGGAAAAAAAATCAACAACTCAAAGGCATAATTTAAATTACATGGACAGCTTTAGGACAAAATGGTGAAATGATCTGCAGGGCTTATTAAACCGCTCAGTGCTCTCATGTCATTTCTTACCGTCAGCGGGCTGGGAGAAGTTGACATAAGCATATCCGAGGGACCGCCGGGTGATCATGTCTCGGCAGACCCGAATGGAGAGCACCGGTCCGGCGGGGCTGAATTTCTCATACAGCATAGCCTCCGTGATGTCGGGGTGCAGGTCGCCAACGTAGAGAGAAGCCATCGGATAACTCCCTGTCGCCGTGTTCATCTCTGACTTCACGGATAAAATACGTGTAAAGTTACGCTCAAGAAAAACAACAGCCGATTTGAACTGTAATCCAGGTCCCGGCCGCGCGTCAGTCGCCTCCTAAAGACGCGCTGTTGGTGGACTGATCCAGCCTAAGATATGATAGAAAAGCTGAAAGTATCACCCTTAAGATCGATGTCCTCGTTAATTCCCTTTAAAGACGCCTTCTCCGGAGTAAAGCCCGAGGCCTCCTGTTTATGTAGTTTTTTTTTTTTGTTTGTTTGTTTGTTAATTTTGCTATTTTTTAAGTTTTGATTTAATTATTGTACTCGTTTTTATGATATTTTTCAGATATTTTGTATTTTTTATATTGTTTTTATATAAAGTTTTCCAAGAACAGTGAGTTGAACACTCACGGTTGTTTTGTGGCCGGGGAAAGAGAATGCGTGAGGAAAGCATGGGCACTTTATAGAGAGTAGCGGTGCGGAGGAAATAGTGGCGAGGGTCAAACTTGGGATGGGAAAAACATCGAGCACGCGCGGCGTAAAAGGGAGAGCGCACACTGTACCGTCCCAACGACGGAGCCCGGCTCCCCACAGCGACACCTGGCTGAGAAGGCACGAGATTGGACTTGCTGTCTAGGAGTTCTCTTTCAAATGAGTCACAGGTACAGTAATGAGTTTTTAAAGCAGTTAAATCAGTCCATTTGACCCTCAAACCTTGACACAAAAGCATAAATCTGCTGATTCCAAGAGGTCATTTCATTCTGAGAAAGTGGTCAGTTCACAGAAACAGTAGCAGTTTCCAGTGGTGGTGCCAGTGTGTTGTAGAGATTTAGTTGTATTGCATGTAGAAGAAAAATTATCTGATTGTTGAATCCATGCGGTTGTTGTTCTGACTATGCAGTCGAAGGTTCATTAAAGAGAACGAGCTGCATTACCGCTGTGTGGACATCCCATCCTGTTTGTACAGAAGATATAACAATTCTGAACTGTGAACATTTCAAATACACATTCAGATCAATATGGGTTTGTGCACCCCCTCCCACCCAAAAAAAAAAAAAAAAATTAAATAAAAGCAGGATACAGAGACTTGGAAATTTTGTCCACATTGTCACAAAATTCCTGTAGAATTTACAGTAAATAAACAAAAAATATGCCAATAAATTGCTGTAAAATTGTTGTCAATTACTGTAAAAATAATTACAGTATATTATTGAATACTGTTCACAGGTTTTTGCCATGTATAAATGACAGTGCTGTATTGTTATTTTATATAAGAAACAACCATTAATTGTATTTTTAGTTCAGAACATTATCTTGTATTCCATTCAAATGACATTTGTTACCTGGCAATTCAATTTGCCAGTAAATAGTTGTTTTCATAATACAATATTTCATTGTAGAATGTTTTCACAGTTGATCTTTGTTTTGCAAATTAAGCATTGTGATTGCTGATAATCCAAAATGTCAATCAACACTACATTAGATTATCGTCTCCTGCTAAATAAAACAAGAGTCAGTGCTGCAAAAACAAAACCTTTTAAGATTTTGATGTGTATGAAATGTATCAAAATGGACGTGACCTCACATCTATACTTTATCTTTATTATTTTTTTAATTTTGCAAGTTTTAAAAGTTTTTCATACAGTAACAGACGTACAAAACACAGGTCTCAAAAACAAACACAAACCATAATCGCTGCCAGTTCGTAGGAGATGCATATCTCAACAAGTCAGTCCAACAAATTGTGAAAGCGTTCTTTAGATCCCAGAAATAGTCAATGACATGAGAAACAAAGTGTTCAAGGAGGTCCGGAGAGTAAAAGTTTTCACCATAATTAACTCTGGTGCTAAAGGTAATTGATTCAAGCGGACAAACTCATATCCTGTATATTGTCGAATTATCGCCTTTTAAAATGATGTGGTGCTGCGAGCCAATGATTGGCCTGAATTCTGCAGAGAAGTTGTTTTAATAAAAAAGTGGTGGAGGGTTAAAGTGAGACAATTGCCATGGCAAAGTAAGACAAAAAATAAGCTTTGTTTTTTGTGTCTTAAACAGTATGAAAAATTCACCATGCCAAGGAAATACAACAGGAAGACAACCTGGGGCCGAACCTCCATTGAACAGATGGAAAGTGCAGCCACTGAGGTCATGGAGAAAAAGGCCCTTAAGATGTGTTTCAAAGGAGCGAAATGTTGACAAGTCAAGCCTCCTTAGATTTATAAGAAAAAAGCAGCGGGAGGACCTTCTCACTGTGGGCTGGGGCTCAGTAGCCCAGGCAAAGAGAATTTTCACAGATGAGATGGAGGAAGAACTTTCCAAAACCACCTGAAAGAACTTCCTGACAAGAACATGTCCTATGCAGGAACCTCTCCCCATGCAGACAAGAACCATGTCCCCATACCATGTCCATGCAGACAGAACCACCATGCAGACAAGAACCATGTCCCCATGCAGACAAGAACCATGTCCCCATGCAGACAAGAACCATGTCCCCATGCAGACAAGAACCATGTCCCATGCAGACAAGAACCATGTCCCCATGCAGACAAGAACCATGTCCCCATGCAGACAAGAACCACCATGTCAGACCCATGTCCCCATGCAGACAAGAACCATGTCCCCATGCAGCATGTCCCCATGACAGAAACCATGTCCCCATGCAGACAAGAACCATGTGCAGACAAGAACCATGTCCCCATGCAGACAAGAACCATGTGCAGACCCATGTCCCCATGCAGACAAGAACCATGTCCCCATGACAAGAACCAGTCCCACAGACAAGAACCATGTCCCATGCAGACAAGAACCATGTCCCACAACCATGTCCCCATGCAGACAAGAAACCATGCCAGAACATGTCCCCATGCAGACAAGAACCATGTCCCCATGCAGACAAGAACCATGTCCTCATGCAGACAAGAAACCATTCCAAGAACCATGTCCCCATGCCATGAACCAATTGGAAGGAGACGCAGTCTGCAGGTCCAGAGTGGTTCCGCAGCTTTCTAGCAAGTCGCCGGCTTTCTGTCCGAACTCCAGAAGCCACATCCCTCTGAAGGGCCACTGCCTTCAATAGAACGACTGTTGGGGAGTTCTATGATAATCTGGCAGTAGTCATGGGCAGGTGGGAGAATTGATTGTTCCAATGCATGTGTTTTATTCTCTAAAATTAAGTAGTTTAGATTCCCTTTCTCCTTATCTTTAACAGGCATAAATTCCCCCCACACATGATTTTTAATGTGGATGAAACAGGTCTCCATATGGTAAAAAGGCCTCACCAGGTGAGATAAACCCACACACAAGGCTGACATGTGTAGCTTGTAATAATGTAATAAACAGGCCAGTGGGACCTCCGAGCGAGCAAGGCCGAGAATGGTGCTCTGAAATTGGATAGGTGATGGAGCCAGCAGCCTCTCATCCACCTCCAGGACACTGCTGGAGCTCTGTATGTAACCTACAGATCAAACATGCTATTAATTCTGAACTTTCTGTTGGTTTCAGGTGGTGACACAAAGAGAGAAAAGGCAAGTTGGTTCCATCACATCGGCCGAGAGAGGGGAGCTGGTAACTCTGGTTGGAGACAGTCCGACATTCTGGATGCATTTCCTGGCATCTCTTTGTAGTGTTAAGGCAATGCATCAATCATCTGATTAAAATATTCTGCATAGCATATTGAATCTTTGTATTCATCAATGTATATTAAACTCTTTGGTCTTTGTTTCTAGTCTCGATGGTACCAGATGAAAGAACAGAATTACTTTTAATTTGAAGCCCACTAGTTAACTAGTATAATGTACTAGTTAGGCCTGAAGGTCCACTAGTGTGATAAAAAAGGTGGCTAGCATAAACTTTGATACTAGTGCAAGGCATGGCTTCACTAGTACAGCCTCCACTTAAACTAGCTGGAAAAAAAAGTGTTAAGTTGCTTGAAAATTATGACTAGTATAACCTTTTGTTCAACTAGTGCAACACAAGACTGAACTAGTGCTAAAAATGTTCTGTGAAGTGCAAACTAGTAAAGAGGAACTGAGGTATGAGGATATGGAATAAATGCTAAGAATGGCTTGCCATATCATACATTGTTTGATTTTAAAATGTAAATCTGCTAAGCAATCCCCATTTTTAATCAAATATGCCGGTAATCTGATTACATGTTTTTTTTCTTCACTGTAACGGATTACACTTTTGTAACCCAATGACGTAATGCCGTTAAACAATTTACCGAAATGCTGGTTATGCCGTCCCCCCAACGTTACTTTCCTGTCAGGAACATGACGCAACACATGCGCTACTGAGCAACTAATTGCATGAAGTTAGACCTATTATGTGAGTCATTTTGATTTGTAGGGTTTTAAAAAAAACAAACAAAAAAAAAAAAAAACACCACTTACACTGAGTAGACATGGAGGTTCTCTGTGTCCACCATAACATGTCCCTTTTCAAACCACCTTAATACTAACAGTATTGCACTGCAATATTTGTTTAGTCAGAACACCATCCTGTTGTTTTACCGTGTGCTTTTGTAAAATTCTGCTTTAAATTACTGTAATTGACCCATAATGCATTGCAATATACAGTTATACCTTGTAAAATGATAAGTAGATACTGCAATTTGACTGTAGAAATTTGTTACAGTGCAGCTTTTACTTGAAAAAAAAGTTGAAGCCAGTTTATTGTGCTACAGATTTATTTTGAAGATATTCATGAAGTCATTCTGCTTTGTCCATCCTTCTGAGGGGAGAAAAAAAAAAATATTTACACAATTTTCCCACATGCATTGAATTAGGTTAGGAGAGAGAAGAATCCTACCCCAACAAGTACAGGAAAGTTGATTGCAGCCCTTTGAGTCCAGGCTCCCGTTTTCCCCTCAGTGCATCCCTCTTGGGTCTCCCTTGTACACAATCACCCTCTTGCCGTTTCATCTCCTCTTCATAACTCAGCATCTGTGACCCATCTGCACTTTTGGAATACTCCAGTTTTGAGCGAATTATTGGTTCGATAGCTACATCTTCCAGCATCTCTGCATCTTTTTGCATTTGATATGGCTCTTCCGTCATCAGGAGATCAGCTCTCTGGTTAAGATCAGACTCAATTTCAGCTGGCATCCATTTCTTTTGAGATTCTTCAGGAATAGCCATGCTGCTTGGTTTTGCCTGTTCAATGAATTTGAGGTTCATCTCGATCTCAGACGGCTGGGACAAGTCTCCCTCTGCAGCTCCTGTATCAAGATTCCCAGATCTTCCAAACCTGCTCTTCCTTTGGAATTCCTCTGCAAACACTGCTTTACCTGGTTGCTCAGGAATGGGCCAGCCATCAACCACTGGAAGTTCATCCATATCCCATAGTGAGGAGCCATCATTATACACATTTAGAGTTTGACTATCAATCTCATTTGTTGGAAGATTCCCAACAGCCTCTTCATTGACGGTTAGAGGCTGAAGCTCTGGATCATCAGCACCATCATTAGGCAACTGACCCGTCAAGCTGTCCTCAGACAGGGAAATGATCTTGTATTTACTGTGCACCTCCCCAGGTAGCCAGAGTGTCAGCCTGGCAGAAGGATCCTGACTCACCACTACAACACCCTGTGGTGGAGATGAGAGCTTGTCCCTTGAAATGGAAGTACCAGAAATGATCATGTCTCCAGAGGAGAGACCAGCCGACTGCATGGAATTGGATGAAGAGGTACTCATTTGCAAGTTAGAGTCTGAAACCAGATTTTCCTTGTTATTGTCCAAAATGATCAAGGGACCCATGGTGACTGCAGCCTTGGCATCTTTTTTGAAAAGGAGGGGCAGACATGAGTTATACTGCAAGAACAAACTAATGACTTGTTGCACTTCATCTTCAGAACTCACCCTCAGGAAGAGTCTTCACAGAGGGACCTTTACACTTTGAGCTACAGCAGCCACAGACCTCGACATTGCCATTTAGTTCTTCCCACCTGAAAGCAGAGTCTCAGCATCATGTTGTATAAATTTAAATTCCACATTTCATATACAATCACCTTGATTGAGTCGCGTTGTAGTTACAGGACTTGGTGGTGGCGGTGACTCCCTTGTCAGAGACGAGGATACTGCAGTGGACGTACAGCTAAAGAGGAGAGGGACTATAAAGGTCACAAGTACTGCAGAAAGTTAACAGCCAGTTTGGATAAACATTACCTCAGAAATCAGGTTTGTTGTGTTCAGAATGATATTAACCACATCGGCCCTGTTGGATGCTGTGAACTTTGCAGCAGTATGTGGAGCGCCCAGTGAGGATGAACACCTGGTGGAGTATCTGATTAATGAACTAGACCCAGTAGGACAGCAGCTAATTGACCAGATAACCACTTACCCTTTGTTTAGTATGATCGCGTGTCTGGGTCTAGTCTGAGGTTCAGGAGAAGCTGAGGCAAAGCAAGACTGGATAAAGAGCTGCTGATGTGGCCTAGTTTTGGCAGAAACCTGAAGGTTGATTGCTTGGCCTCTTGTATAGATGTTGGATTGAGCAACTTCAGTCCAGGATGCTAAAAGAGTGTAATTTGCTTTAAGACAAAAAAAACCACACACAAACTTTTCTAAATGAAGAGTTTTAACTCACAATTCATGGCTTGGATGTTGAAGCTCTTTGTATTCACTGGGAAAGTGGAGCTAGAGTTTGGATCCTTGTGTAATCTTGAAAGAGGAGGAGGGAAGAAGAAGAACCCACACACAAACCAGTCTTGTTCAGAGACAAGTTTCCAACATCTACACTTGACATACATAAGTTTGTGAGTACAATAATCTTATTGACAGCATTAATGACTGAAGTAAATTGCTGCCCTGCCCAAGTCTGTCTACATTATTGCAGAGAGGGGGGTAGTGGTCAAGTCATCTGCAAGTTTAGTAAACAAAAATATATCACCTCTTTGGAATGCAGGAGATGTATACGGTGGGAGGGTTTTGCCCCCAGGTGGGCAGAGCTCCCTTACGATTCAAGTGGAGAGAGTTGGTGAACGCCTGCACGCCGTTCTGGAGCTGCAAGGTAGTATTGTGTTAGGACGTTCTTGCAGGAGTATGATAGCGGCCAATGAAGAATTTTTCTAACTCACCACTGGTGTAGTTCCACATTCCTCCAAACCATAGACAAAAACAAGCTGATTCATGAGTTCACCATTGCTATAGCAGCCAGCACCAAGCTGTATCTCCTCTGAAGTAATCGTGAGGCCAAAAGTCTTCTTATCAACCAGCACAGTTAACGTTGATTCATCACAAGACACCTGGATTCTCGGGATATTCATGAAAGGGGGAAAATCAGCAAGCATTTTGAAGTCAGGGATCCAGGTTGGCCAGGAGCTGAAGATAGTGTCAAAAGGAAGAAAATCAAAATTCCTTTCAAATGGAAAAAGCTCATTTTCAAAAAAATTTCCAAAATCGTGGAAAAATGCAGAATCTCCATATCTCAAAAACGAGTGTGCAGAAGCTAAATGCCAAAAGAAAAGGCAAAGAACTTGCTGTATTGTCCCCATCATGAATCTCAAACTGGGCCAACAACTCTAGCTGCTTCTCACCCACAAGTTTGTATTTAACAGGCTGCAGGGGCGAGAGCGACAGGTGTTTCCAATCAAACTGATGAGGCTGACAGGCCGTTTCACTGCATCAGATGGAATCTTTCAATCTTTTTAATTCTTAAAAACACATCACCAGTAATGTTTCTGGGATTTTAATGTTTAGATAAAGCATTCAGAAATTGTCATGAAATTAGAATTTTTTTTTCTTCTTTTTCTTCCGTGGACTAGGTTGCCATAAGGCTTTATTATATTTTTTGTGGTGTGTGAAATTATATACTACAATGCTTTTTTTGTAGGCAAAATGTGTATTTTTCTGACACTCAATGTTTCTCGGCAGATATGTTCTCTAAGTTTTATATGAAACTGAAACAAAGGAAACAAAAAAAAAAAAAAACAAAGGAAATGACTGTGGATTTTAGGTGGAGCAGTATTTTCATCATGGGAATACTGTTTCAATGCGATTTCTAAATGCTATTTGCAATTAAGTAAGCTCAGCATAATTTATTTATTTTTTTTTTTTTAAACAAATTGTTTAGTGCTAAGTAAAAAAAAAAAAAGAAAAGAAAAGCACGATTTTCCTTCACTCTGGGATGTGGCGTCGTTCAGGTTTCGGGGGCGGAGCTTCCGCCCAGGTAGGTGGTAGTCAGCGACTGTTGTGTCCACAGGTGAGCGCCGCTCAAGGAAGTCCACCGAAGGTGGAATGTTAAAAAAAAAAAAAGCAGCCAAAAATGAGAACTTTGTAACTAATTGCTGTGATCTGAGGAGAACATACCTCTCACCATGGTGAATTCAGGTAAGTTAGATTTGATCCGTGACGTGTGAAATGTGTGTGTTGTGAAATTGTTTTAGGCGTGGTCTCTTCTGTAGTAGCTCCAGAGAGGAAGAGATGCAGACAACCTCAGGGTTTTAGTTATGTGTGACGGACTGTATTTTCTTATTTCTGTCTGTAATATATATATACCCCACTAACGGTGCTGTCTTGGATTTCTTTTGAGCAATGTTTTTCTTAGAAATGTCCATTTATAAAAGTGAAAATTTGAGTGTAGCTGTTGATTCTTTGACGGGTTCAGGTTACACAGCCATGCTGCTGCTGATCGTTTCACCATTACTATAAACCTTGTCAGACAGACATCAAACCTGAATGAAAGAACTATCCTAATCAAAGTAACCTTCATCAAAGAAAGTAGATAATATATTATATCCTGGCCTTGCTACAGTTTCTACTCTTCAGTGCCAATTTATTGGAATAGTAATGCACATTAGACTGTTAATGTTATGACCACAAACATTGTTGGTGCTTCCAGAGCAGTCACCTGTAGGCATGAATGAGGCTGATCAGGATCAACTACTGTATCTGCTCCTCTGACCAGGTCTAGTCAGGGTTTGAACACCCCGCACCCACAGCTTTGTTTGGCTCAGGCCTGGATTTCATTGACTCTATGTGTGTGCTTTATCTTTTCTTCAGACTGGGGAGATTATGTGGAGTGAAATGCTGGTTGTCATAATGCTTTAATACGCAGTCCTGTTTCGTTTTTTTGCTGTACCAAAACCACAAAAGCGAAGTGAGCTTCATGTTCTCAGGGAAATGCTCAACAATTTCAGAAACCAGTAATAATCGTCTTCATACTAAGCTTGTATATTGTTTCAGTTCATTTTGTGGTATATATTAATCTACATACCTGACTTCAGATACCTCTAAGTATGTAAGTAGCACTCTGATAATATGGGCTTGTGTACAAACAATGTAACAATGACTTGTCTGTATTGAGATAGCTCATGTTGTTCAAAGCTAAATTAAGGTTATATCTAAATAACGTAGCTTGTCTTCCTCCAGGGGTATGCTGTGCCAACCTCAAGGACAACAAAGCCTTGATGAAGATGGGGCTGGCCTTGGTTCTGGTGGGCCATGTCAACTTTCTTCTGGGAGCACTGGTGCATGGTGCTGTGCTCAGACACATCAAAATTAGGGAACAGGCCCGGATTATAGAATACACCACCTCTAATGTCATTGCCATTGTGGCAGGCTTGGTGGTAAGGCGACTTGTTTATGAGTGCTTCCCTTTCTCCATCACTGGAGACTTGACTTAAATGATCTCTGTGTTAAACCTTAAGTAATATAAGTAGTGATATTGTATTGGTGATGAATGAACGTTGCTCATGTGTCTCTGCAGGGAATTATTGGTGGAATAACAGCTATCTTCCTGTCCAAAAACAAGAAAAACAGGATCCTGGTAAACAGTGTTCTGCCTCCTTTCATCATACATCTCTCATTAACCTGCTCCTTTTAGGGCTTGTCTGCTTTTTTTGAGTCAGAACACGTGTCTTGATCTATCGCCAAATGCAACTTTAGAAAAACAACATATAGCATTTTTTCACAGTGCAATGTGGGCCGTAGTATGTATACCTATGATTCAACAGTTTGTACATCCCTTTTTAGCAACAATAACTTGAAGTAGTTGTTTACTACAAGAATACTGGTTCATTGACTGACTGTTTATATTCTTATATTCCTATATTTTATATACTTAGTTTAAATCTGCATTTTTATCTTGTTATTTTGTGAATACTTTAGGTTGTTTATTCTATTTTATATTATTACTGGGCTTGCTCCGGGACCAGGGTAACTCATTTCATTTTTTCCATGTTTAACATGTATTGAAATGACAATAAATGATCCTTGAATCCAGAAACAGTTGCATCTCAAAGACCACTGCTTCTGTCTCTCCCTCTAGACATTGTATTAACACACTCATAGACAACAGGGGACTTTGCCATATTTTCCAAATGCCTACAACATTGTTGTTTAAGCAACAACGTTGCCAATTTCCCTCACACATCTGCTTTAAACCAGTAAGAATTTTGTCTTTTATGAACATGAAATGCATTTCACTTCCTAAGATGCTTATGTTGTCCTTGCAGATGTGGGTTCTGTTGGTCTTCAGCATTTTGGCAGGACTCTTGGGAGTTGCTTCTGCCTTGGGCTTGTCAGTTTCTACGGTCAAAGCCATTATTCACAAAGGAAAAAGCTTGCTGCAGCTTTGCTCCTCCCTTGACATTAGCTCATCTAGCATTACAAATGAATGTCCCTTTGACCCCACTCGCATCTATGTAAGTCATTTATTTGTCCATCAAAATGTATTTACACATACTAATTAGATCATTTTTATGAAGGAGATCATTTATGTCTGTCACTCAGGGAACCACAGTCATTCTGTGGGTGCCTCTCATCATGATGTGCATTGTGGAATCAGTGTTCTCCTTCCGCTGCTTTGCCGCCTGCACTTCGTTTCTTTACCTCTGTCGACGCAGGAGGAGGCCGATGCTGGCTAGGAGGGTAAGCTCTGTTCACACAAACGACTGCCATCTGTGTTAGCCGCAGCTGCAATTTTCAATATTTTCACAAGTAACTTGTGTTGTTCAAAAAGATGGATTGCAATGTAATTTTGGGAGCCACAAGATGGGAAAAAAAAAAAATTAAATACTGTTTATAGAAAAGATTGAGATCTCCCAGAGGTAGGTATTGTGCGCTCTGAATCTAGTTACACCTTAGGGCAAGACATTTATGTAGTAACTTTTTTTTACATCGTGTTTTCCAGCCCATTTTGCACAGTTACTCAGCATGTCATATAGTCATGTTTGAAGGTGTCTAAAACTTGTGAGCAATACTTAGTTTAAGCCTATCTACTGTATTGTATTATCATTCCTCGGCTTAAGAGAAAAAAAATGGTTTCAAAATTATACATAAATTATTTCATGCCATGTTTCAGGTGCGTATCCAGGCAAGAGCTGAAACTCCAACACCACGTCCAGAAAGAGATCCAGAAACTGGTGCTGAAGATGAGCCGGTAGAACAGGATGAACTACTGGACAGAAACACCGCAGTGGAGCAGAGCGAGTGGCTCTGAAGCAGATAAACCTACATCGGCTGCAATTCTGGTGGGCCCAACGAGTCTGAACATAATGGGTTCATGAGCCTGCGTCTGTTACACCTCAAATGTTTGAAGACATTTGGACTTGAGCAAGAAAAAGCTGTGGTATTATAGTTTCTCTCTTTAATGTATGGTGAATTTGTTCCCCTTTTTAAATTACTCCAACAGCTTTTACTGTATTTTGGTTTATATATTTCTGTGCTTATCACTTTCTTTTTAAAATTACATTGTCATCGAACCAGACATTTTCTACAATGATTAAAAAGAAAAACATTTTAATAAAGTTGTAACTCAGGGAAGCTTTTGTTGGTATTTACAGTGCAGTCAAACAATGTAAGATTTAAATCAAATGAGCTCTTCTGCGGAACGCATTTACTCCCAATTTTTTTTCTTTTCAGAATAGTTATATACAATGAATTATTTCTGACATGTCTCATCCTCTTTCACGAAAGTTGAAACCTGACTCTAAGCATCCTTTTCAATAAACATTTTTTAAAAACTGGAGACAGTAGAACCAGAAATCTGCCAAAAATGCCATGGTCTGTATGGGATATGTGTGAATTTACAGTATTACATAAAAATATAAGAATGTCGTTTGTTTTAATGTGGCTTGTGAAAGCTTTCCGAACTATGCAACCCAGTCACTGGCTGTAAGGCAAGACCAGTGGCAGATACGTTAAAGAAAATAATCAAAAACATGCTTAAACAACATTATCAAAAGGCACAGGACAACATGGAGCCAAAAGATGAAACAAAGTAGCCAAAAATATCTATGACTTAAATAAATTAAATCCAGATATATAAAAAAAGACATGTGCTAGGCTATTTTTTACAGAGTTGTTCACAAGTATAAAGCAAATACCATAGCATTAAAAAAAAAAAGAAATCTCATACATAAAAAATAATAATACTCAAAAAGTGATTGCTGTCCAAAACCAGCAATGTTGTAAAGGTCTTCTAGGAGGGGAGGGAAGAAAAAATTTAAACATTCATATTTGCACCCCATATGGAGGGGAGGGGGGCATTTAGAAAGAGATGGTCCTTATTCGATTTCCATTTGGAACAGTCCAAAAAGAGCATTTATCCAGAAAAAGAAGAAAAAAATATAACTAAAAAAATATAACTTGCTTCAATATCTGTTTTTGTTATGTATTGGCATTATTTGGGTGCTGAAGACCTATAAGTGTCTTGGACTCCTTTTTTACCAAAAGGAATCAAGAGTAAGAAAATAATTAACGCTCCCAGTTGGTCAGCTTCTGGACAGCATGGTCGACGTGTATAAACACTTATTTTTTCTCATTTAGATGTGTCCATTTTCTCTTCCTCTGGTGCCTTCTCCTCTTCCTTTACTTCTGTAAAAAAAATCATTTAAAAGAACTCAAAATCATCATCATATAACACTTTCATATATAGGGACTACTACAGCAATAAGATTTACAAGAACTATTTTCTCAAGTTTTGCAATTTGTCCATAGCAGTAGACACATCAGAAACTTGGTCAAAAAATATGAATATGAAGAAAAAAATGACCATAACTCTGTATGTCACTGTATTTAAAATAAATAATAATAATAGTGATGATCCATTTCTAATAAATTATACATGAGAAAGTAAAAACAAATGCCAACTCTATGAAGTATTGGTAGGCTCCTGAGATGAATGACATGAAAAATGAGATGAGAAAGAAAAATATAAATACCTTTTGCTTCCTCCTCACCTTTCTTCTCCTTTTCTTCACCCTCCTTCTCTCCTTCAGTTTTGACTCGTTTGGCTTTCTTGAAACTGGCTGTGTTTCGGCGGCCTCCTTCACCTTCATCCTCAGAGTCAGAGAACTCTTCCTCACACGCTATCCTCTTGTCGTGAGCACGGACTGAAGGGTGTCAAAGGAAAGTAAAAATTAAAACATGAAACTTGATGTTTTTGCAGGATTAACAGCAAATCAACTAAGAAATCACCATGAAAGCAAACTATGTCAATGAGAAACATTTTTACTGGATATGCGCTTGTTGGGATCCTCCTCGTCCTCATCTCCACTGTCCTCCTGCACAGCATCCTCTGGGATGGCCTGCATCTGAACTCCAGGTGCATGAGGCAACATTCGCAGATTCTCAAACAAGCGCTGCCTAGAGAACAAAATACACAACAGTTAAAGATAAAGATCATCACACAAAACATAAACCTATAGCTATGATGTAAAAAATCTAATATCACATATTGAACCAAATCTTAAATTATAGTCTCAAGGACTCACTTGATCTTCTCCAGGTAGTCATTAGTATTTTGATTGGTCATGTTGGAGGGGCTGATGTGCAACTTGAAGTCTGGTCCAAAGTACTCAAAGTAGTCATTGTATGGGAGCTCTGCGAAATAAAAAAAAAAAGGATTTTTTAAAAGGCTAGTATACATTTTTATTGATTTTTTTATTAACTCCTTCAGAGGGCTGTGCAAACACTTCCCACAGGCCTTCCATTTTTAAAAAAATAATTTTTTTAAATAATAGAATAATTAATTCTCAAATTCAAGTTCCACAACTACAACAAAATTGTTCAAAAACCCAGCATAAGAAAATACCTAACTTTCTGCCTCACCAACTGAACACTCAAATTCTGTGACAAAACAATAAACACACTTTGCCAAGGTATGACTTTTTTGTGGCATGAGTAATATACAGCATAGCGGTGGAAGGGTGATGATATGGGCTTCTTTTACAACCACAAGACTTGGGAAGGTTGACGTCACAAGTCAGTCAATGATGACCTTTTCTGTTTGACAATGTATTCAAAAGTCAAAAATGGGGAAATGGCTGACAGCTGAAGTTTATCAGAAACTGGGTCAAGTTACAGGACAATGACTGAAAGCACACCAGTATATCTATAACTGAGGAGCTGAAAAAGACAAGAATTGAGGCATGATTTTCTGCTCAAAGCTAAGTAATCATCAAAAAACTGACTTAACCTTCAATTTGCATGATAAAAAAAAAAAAAAAAAAAGCAAATCATCATCCTACACTCTGTCATGAGCAATTTATTACGACTCATTCATTTGAACCCCCCCCCCACTTTTTTTTTTTAAAAAAAAAAAAAAAAAAAAAAAACCTTTATAGTTCTGATATGAGGTACGTACCAAATATACTGGAATAGTAAGCTCAGGTAGTGCGGTATACCGGTTCATACCGAATACCAGTGTTTATTTTTCTTATGATATGAATTTTTCATATACCGTAACACCGGTGAGTATGTACTGTAGCGTACGCAACGTTGGGAACGCCGCGCAGCGGAACGTAAGTGCCACAGAACATTGTTTGACAGGGGATTGTTTTGCAGTTGCACTGGAGGCACAACATGCTACTAGCTTATGGTTAAACGGTGATGGCTGCAACCAGCGAAAGTCCTGAAGTGGAACCTCCAGAACGGCAACATGAGACTGAGGAACTTCTTCCTAAACGAGGAGCCGTGTCTGTCGCGTGGAAGTTCTTTGGATTTAAAAAACACGACGTCCAACAAACTACAATAATCTGCAAATGTTGCCGAGCTAAAGTTATAGCTGCAGGAGGCAACACCAGCAATCTGCTGTTTTATATGCTGCTACAGGATAATCCTTTTTTTTTTTTTTTTTCTTCAAAACTTGAATATTGCAAGTTGCATACTTTGTTTACTATTTATTTGTTGAAATATCTCGAGAACGCTGTTTACATTGTGTAGTTAATGTTGATTTTTTTTACAAAATATTTTTTCAAGTTGTTTGCAAAATTTGAAAAATAAAAGGCTTCTGTATTTTAACGGCAACTATCATGCATTCTGATTCCTTCACTTAATTAGAATCACATGAGTGCCACCTCTTTGTAAATAGTATCATTTTGTGAGGCCATGCAAACCTGTATTAATACTAGTGTAGATATGAATGTTTTTCTACAATATTCACTCCTCATGACAGTAAAATAGGTCATTCTAAGCCAATTTACTGCAGCAATTCCTCTCTAAATGATTAGAAAATGTGGTTAACACCCAGTTGTGCCTTCAAAAAAAAAATACCATGATCTACCGTGAAACTGATATAATTTTTAAAAATACCGGGATATAAATTTTTGGTCATACCACCCAGCACTAAGCTCAGGTTTTTCTTATAATAAAAAAATAATAATAATTAAAAAAAAAAATCCGATATCCAAAGAAAAGCAGACAAACTATTAACTACATTAACAGATGAATAGCCACATGGAGAACTGGGGCACACACCGTTGGGGATGGAGCTATCAAGGGCCACAGCAGTTTCATATGTCCAGCAGCGTGCCACATTACGGATAGTATAGCCTCCTCCACCCAGCATTAACAGTGGCAGGTTGAAGCTCTTCATGTACTCCACACACTTGGCATGGCCTAAGTACACAGAGTAGAAAAAGAAGTCTTATTAAATCACCATTAAGGGCACTAACAGACTTATTTCTATATAAAATAATGTAGAAAGAAATCCTTCATGTAACTTGCCTTTAATTGTGAGGTTAAAACAACCAAGCCTGTCCCCTGACAGAGAATCAGCTCCACACTGGAGAACCACTGCACTAGGTTGGTACATCTCCATCACTTTGGCCATGATCTACACAGACAAGCACCAACAGCTCTCAGGAAGGCTTATGTGCATTACATGAAATCTAAAGTGCCAAAGCACAGGAGTTCACAAGATTTTAATAGACTCACAGGTTTAAAAATGGCTTCATATGATTCATCATCAATCCCATCCCTCAATGGATAATTCACAGCATAATATTTACCCTTTCCAGCACCAATGTCCTAAAGAGAACAAAGGAGATGTCAGCTCATTGTTTAAGTACTTTGATGTGATATACTATTGTCAATACAGACATACCCTTAGGTCACCAGTGCCTGGGAAGTACTCTCCATACTTGTGGAAGGACACAGTCATGACACGGTCGTTGTGTAGAAAGCCTCCTCCACACCGTCTCCATGATGGATATCTATGTCTATGTATAAAACTCTTTGGTGGTATCTAAAAATGAGGAAACAATGAAATTACTTGAGAAGTGTTTTCACTCTTGGGCTTGAGGTGCTTCTACATGTTTCAAACGTATGCCGTATTCTCAGTCAACACAAATATGTACTTGAGCTCCTGAACATGACTTTCTACTCACTTCAATAACTCCAGAATAGCAAGTACGATGTCGTTGACATAGCAAAACCCAGAGGCCTCTGACTTCTTGGCGTGATGCAGGCCTCCAGCCCAGTTGATCGCAATGTCTGTCTGCTGTTTGTTTAGCTTAACAGCACCAGCTAAAGCACAGTGAGAAAATTGTATTTAGAATATTTTCAAACTGAACTTAACTGATTACTGAGACCATGACAGCTTTATTAGTGTCCTGGCTTACTGATGGCTTACCAACAGATCCACCTCCTGAGAGCTGACAGAACTCAAATAAACCATCAAACACTGGACAGTCCTCTCCAACATTAACTGCAAAGCAATTGTACAGGGTTTAGTTTTAGCAATGCTCTCACTGTCGCATGGTTAAGTCTGATTAACGTCTCTGACCAAACTTACATCTCTGCATCTGTTTGCTGTATTCTGACATGTTGTCTGGTCTGATGGAGCGCAGAAACTTGATGTAATCGTCGCTGTGATACTTGGTCATCTCCTCTCCACTGGCTTTGTGTGGACGCTGCAACAAGAAGGATTGATTATATCCTCAGATACACAGCGGAAGCAGCTGATTTGATTATACAAATAATTCTTAATTCCACATACATATATCTCCATCTTTCTGTAGAGGCCATAGTTGAGCAACAAGTTGTGTGTCATGCGGATACGGTGGGGCTTCATGGGATGGCCCTGACCGTAGTAATAATTTCCAACATCACCTGAAGTGAGAAAACATACAACATAGCATGAAAGATTTACAGTTAGTTTTACACCTGAAAACTCTACTTGACAATGCAAGGCAAAAGTAAGCACAAAATACATTCATGAGTTCATGAATATAGCAGCTAGTGTAGAAATTCATCAGCCGATGATGTCACGCATGTCTGTTAGGAACAGATCATTGTCCCAACCAAGATACTGAAACCGTAATTCATCTTTACTAGTTAACTCTCTTGGGATACGCCAGCAATTATTATCGACTCAAACATTTAAACTCGAAGTACCGACTTCTGAAGGTTAAAAACAAGTCTTGAAGGGTGTTAGCTCAGCGTACACGTTAACTGACAGAAGTGACAATGAACAGCCTCTATTGTTAGCAGGCTAGCTGGTTACCTTACCAGAGCAACTCCAAGTACGAATGCCTGGTGAAATTGATTAAACTCTATTTTAAGGACCATACGTACCTTTAGGGAATCTCAATATTTTTATTTAAGCTTAATCACTGTGTGGACCTATTCCATTTTCGTCAGGCTAAAACGATGAGAGCCAACAGCGACCCAAGCTAGCCCTGTTAGCTAACGTGCCCAGCTAGCAGGAGGCGACAGAAACGGACGCTTTGCTAATGCAAAGTGGCGGCTCTCGTTCATCAACGCGTCAATTCTTCCAAGTGCGAGCGTGTATGTACTCACCATCATAGTAGTAGCAAACTTTTTTCTTGGTTCCTTGTGAAGTAAGCGCCATTTTTTTGTCTTTCTGGTTGATTTTTTTTTTTTTTTTTTGGCTGGCTTTCACAGCACACAACAGCGACAGGAGGCGGAGAATTATCGCGTCCAGTCTACAGTGTGTAATGTCGGGAGTGGTCGATAGGGGGAGACAGGTTCTGTTTACAGTCAGAGTCCTCTGAGTTTACGTTTGCTACGTGCACGTCTAGCCTTAAAGACCTTAAAGCAACTGGCCCCGGAGCCCCTGGACACGTACAAAATATTCCTCTTGTATTATAAACACTATTACACCCAGAGTTTTCAGGTTTTTCCCCAGTTTAAGTGGAATTCATCATCTAATTTTAAATGTTATTATTTTGTGTTGCCTTGTAATCATTTTGCAATTATTATCCTCATCCTCTTATTTTGGTAATTTTGACAAAAATTGTTGTTATTTTGCTTTTTTTTTTTCTTTTAATTTTTACCCACCTTGTGTCATATTTTTGTGTTATTTTTGGCAATTTTGGGTCAATATTGTTTACTTTTGACTATTTTCTCCCATCCTTCCAGTTTTTATGAATAATTTTATATTTCTTTATGGCTAATTTATTTCCCACATTAATCATTTTTCAGACATTTTGTAATCGATTGGATCAATTTCTTGTTGGTCGTTTAATTTTTCTTTGTAGTCTGAATGTCGTGTTTGTTTTGCATCAAATTTTAGTAATTTTACATCTCTTTGCTTTGCATCTCTTTTTCTTTGTGTGTGTATGTGTGTGTGTGTTACATTTCAAGGACAATAAGAGGGCCTCTGTGATCCCTTGGGTTCCTAATGTAATAGGTAGATCCATTTAATAATCTATATAGATGATCAGCTGGACTGGAGCAAGAATTTAGAGCTCTTATTTAATGAAATACATAAGATGAACACTTGTAGATTACAGAAATCAAAGTCCCTGCATTCAAATTATAGGAATTCCTTAAAGAATTAAAAGTTTTAAATGCAGTACTATGGTTCTATTTGATCATAATCTACATTATAATAAAATTGATACTTGAAAAGACATCATATTTAAAGCTCAAATTAACTTTATACTTTAAAAAATGTACAGTGTGACAATAGCTCTAGTTGTCAAATGAATACCTAATGTGTTGTAGCTGCTTCTCAAATGAAGGAGAGTAAAGGAATATGACAGTAATCCTGGGGTATTTGAGAAAAGATTTAACTACTTCTGCTGGTCTACCAAGCTGCATTTCATTCAGTCTCTTTTGATGCTCAGAAATGAGAGAAGAAAAAAAGAAAGACAATCTCAGATGTATTTAATTTGTAACACAACACAACATCAAGAATATTTTTGTTTAAAAAGGTTTATTTTTGGAGATGTGGGTTCCTCTGAAAGAAATGCAACAATATACAACATCCATTTATAGCTTTTTTCACTAAGAAGTAAAGCAGTTATTCGACTGCAGATTTAAAATGCAGCCGAAACAACTAACAGTATTTACATGTTAATAGGAGGATGAGGGTAGCAGCTGCTCATTCAGTTATATCAGACAGTTCACAGTTGATTCAAGCAACATGGTGATCAGTCACTCTGCTGCTGGCTGTGATCCTGCTGTTTCTGAGCAGCTTCTTCTTCTTTTTTTAATCTTATTTGCATTGCAGCTTGTTGCAAATCTTTTCATAGATGGTTTGATGGAAAAACAAAGTACTCTTATTTTGGTCAAGTCAGTTTGTACCCTATCAGCAGAAAGACTTAAATTCTTCAGCAAACAACACAGAATCCAGTATCCACCTTCACAGGGTGGCTTTTAGTTTGAGTATATTCAGTGCACGTGTCTCTATGTCTCTTTGATCCATCGCATCTATTCCTGGTACTGCCTCTCTGTGGAAGTGAGGAAATCCTCCAGAACATTTGTCAGGTACTCAAATGTGGGTCTGTCTTCAGGGGTCTCTGTCCAGCAATGACCCATGATGTTATAAAGCCCGTCCGGGCAGTTTTCTGGCTTCGGCATTCTGTAGCCCCGCTCCAGGTTCTGGATCACCTCTGGGTTGGACATACCTGAAGAAGACGCAAAATTGTGTCATGGCTTATAATACGATTGTTGAAACAAGAAAAAATTGATTAGATCCTTTTGTTTATTTAACTGCCAAGCTTTCGGTCAGACACCTTCCTCAGGGCACAAACAGAACCTTATAATACGAAAAAGGTAATCAGCATTGTTATATAAAGATATTTATGAGATCGATGACAATAAAAGAGTGTTTTTTTGTGTGTGTGTGTGTGTTTTTTTTTTTTTTACCTGGGTAAGGAATACGGCCATATGTCACTATTTCTGTGAGGAGGATCCCAAAAGACCATACATCAGATTTTATGGAGAATGTGCCATAGTTGATGGCCTCTGGCGCTGTCCATTTTATGGGGAACTTTGCACCTATGAACAAAAAAGTAAACTTCATTTCTCAAATGAAAGAGACATGCACTTATTGGAGCTGTTGGGTCGATTTAAACCCCCAGTTACTTTGTGTAATTTACAAACCATTAATGTTTGTTCACATTTTTAAAAAAAATAATATTATATAGGATACAACCACTAGCCCCCCCTCCAAAAAAAGCTTGTATAGTTAGTGCTGAACATACAATATGAGTTATTCGGAAAGGTAATGTACCCTCTCTGGCTGTGTATTCGTTGTCCTCAATGAGTCTTGCCAGTCCAAAGTCGGCGATCTTACAGATGAGCTCGTGAGAAACCAGAATATTGGCAGCTCGCAGGTCTCGATGAATGTAATTTCTCTGCTCAATGAAGGCCATCCCATCAGCCACCTGCAGGGGACAGCACATAGTTACACAATTCATTAGAGGGAGTGTCTCCAAACATGAAATGAGTGGCTGTGAGGGGCATTTGTCCTCTCACATAATGTCTATGTCTATGTCTAGGTTGGACAGACAGTACAAGCAAAAAGCCTCAGACCAGGGAGTTTACCACTTCCTCAGGTCAGAGCCTTTAACCTTTTTACTTCTGTTCTACATGTATAGTAGGTGCTCCACCCAGGTACACAGCTGTTCTTAATCAACGACAGCTTTGTGATATAAAAAATCCTGTAGTCCTGCCATAACCTCACCATTAGCCTGCTAATCAAATCTTACGTGACTCATTTCAGTGTGTGTACTTCAGATGGAAATCTGATGCAACACCTAACAAAGGAAGAAATGAATGTATCAGATGTCTGAACTGAAAAATGTTCATTTCTACAGAATCACCCACCCACAATTCCTAAGCATCTGAAAGTTATGTCAAGGTATCCAGCTTTCTGAAGGTTTGTCAAAGCACAGGTACATATGTCAGGTATAATAATTTATCTCCTGTGCGCTACTGTCTGTGGGGGTCTTGTCAGACACTTGAGAAGCCTCTTTAGCACTTTCCTCTAATGAGTTGGAGACTTTGCTGACTGCAAATAGTCTTTCGCAATGTTATACTTTGAGGTGGCGGACTGTCTTCCTGTGGTTGACATTGCCATTCTCACACCCTCAATATGCCATGCAGTCACTTTTCACTGTCAAATAATATTTTGAGGAGCAGATGTAAGCTTTATTTAACATTTGTAAAGATAATTCATCCTTATAAACATAGTTTTTTTGTGTGCATTTCATTCCACCTCAGATCTGTGTGAAAACAGAAGCTAGTTTAGCTTAACATTAAGAACAGCAATATGATATTACTATCTATCACAAAAGTCCATCTATCTGTGAGCATACACATTGCTTTTCTCTGAAGACATTCCTCTTGCCAACACATTGAAAGCACACATCCTGTTCTCAGGGTTTCAGAATAAGCTTATCATGATGCTATCTCTGTAGATTGTACTGTCCCTTGAGCCTGAAAATGTAGCTTAAGTGGAGAAAGAAATAATTTGACAGGAGGTATATACATTCACAACCTGCTACAGAGCATCTCACAGTTTGCTGATAAAAGACATTTAAATAAAATCAGAGAAATTAATCTGTATTATAAACCGAATTTCAGGATTTTATCATCATGGCCTGAATCCTCACATTTTAGCAAAGGTTGCCCTCTTGTAAGTAGATTTAAAAACAAACAAAAACTAGTGTGCTTATCCACTTTTAATCATGTCTGTAGTAAGTAACACAGTTTTTTTTTGTGCCATGGCGTCTAGACTGGCATTAATCATAACACGCACAGACACCCACATACACCCACATACACCCGTGGCTGCTACAGGATTAGTGATGACTGTAAGCCTCATTACAACAGTTACCAGTTTCCTGCCTAGAACCAACATGCTGAACGAAGAAGTGAGAAAATGAAAGAAAAACTAACTGCCTATAAACTAAATAAAAGGGGGCTTGTAATAAGAGGATAGATAATGGAAGAAATGTCTTACCTGAGATGCCATGTCTATCAGAGTGTTCATGGGCAAATTGCTTCCCTCCTGTGTTTTTAGGTAATCCACCAGGCTACCTGTGGAAAGGACAGCCAAGTTAGTAAACCACTAATTCCTTTTATTCTGATAGCAAAAATGAATTGTTTATCTGGATTAACAGCAGTCCAGTAAATAACAATGAACTTTGTGCTGGTGAGTACTATTGGCACACTGGCTTTTCAAGTGCATTATTCATATCTCCATAGATGAATGCAAAAGGTTTTGGTAAAATCAAATTTCAATTTTGGTTAAATGAGAAATTACTACAGCTCATTTATTGCAGAAACTTTGGCAAAAATGAAAGCCTTTAAACATTTCCTGCCTCTAGACGCTTCTCTTGGGCGTCGCTGATAGTTTCTGTCACTCTTCCATTGTTGTGCTTTTGAGATAATTTATGTTTCCTTTTTTTTTTTTTCTTGAAATGGCAGATTTCAGCTGTCTCCAACAGGCTTAGTATGATTTAGGTCAGGGCTCACTACTGCTCACCTGAAAACAAACTATTTTTCTCTGCTGATGGGTGTTTGCTTCAGGCTACTGTCCTCATCACAGACCGACGACATTCACCTAAAATGCAGCTTTGTGTCACAAAGTAACATATTTTATCCAAAAATGCTGTGTAATCCTCTGAAATAATTTGATTTGTTTGCTGATTGCTTCTAGTACCACAACATGATAGAACCTCCCTCGGTGCTTTAGTGTAAGGAAAATCATTTTAATCATTTTAATCTTAATCACTTTATTTAGTGTAGAGGGACATTGTATATTAATGAACATTTAAAATGTAAATATACCCAATCATAGGCAGAAGGCTATGATTGAGTCCTACAGTCCCCCTGTAGGACTCAATAAAAAGCTACATACAACATTACGCAACACAGCGTATCAATAAAACAAGACATAGACATAGTCAAAGTTCGCACGTTTGTATCAACAGAAGAAAATCAGAATGGAAAGAACGAAAAAACAAGACAGTCCTGTTGACAGACCAGAGGAGGGACCAGATGTTCATAAGAAGGTAAAGTGCAAGTGCTAAAGTGCTTTTAGCATGATTAGCATGATGGTTAAACCCATGTAAGCAAGATTGTGTATAGAGTACATAAATATATATATATGTACGCACACAGGTCACAGGCCGAGTCTGTTTTCAGCAGGTGAGCAATAGAATAAATAGAATCAACAATTAATGATCACAGATTTGAGATGTTTTAAGCCAATCCTTGAGATTTCCCTTAAAGGAAGACTAGGAGGGAAGAGTAGCTCTTCCTCTTAGGCTCCATTTTCCATTTTCTGCAAATAAATCAATACATTACATTCCCAGAACATTAACCCAGAGGGACCGTGACTTATCCATGAAAGTCTTGGCAGAGATCAGATGCTTTTTTCTATGCATTTCTTTCAATAGACCCATAGACCCATTCTTGTAAGTAAGATGTTAAGTTATTTTCTTAGCACCATATCCTGGAGGCATCTTAACAATTCCACAACAGCAATGCTTCCTGACAGTATTGCAAGCTGTAGAAACAAGTGTTTGGGGATTGTCATGTAGCTTTGCCATATAGCCTTGGCATACTGATTGTAAAGTTTTTAGATCGTAGCATATGACGTCAACACTTTTAAAAGAAAAAGGAAGTGAGCCTTCTTTCATGCAGTGAACCATACTCGGTTAACCAGTTAATGCTGTTTCAAAATCCACATTTTAAACTTTTTTCTTTTTTAGGTTGTCTGACTTGGAACATTTACAAAGATATGCTGATAATACTGTAATAACAATTTTAAAAAAGTAATTTCAATTAAGATATTTTAAACTATGCACTGACATTTCAGGGATGTTGCTGTGTGCAATTATTAATCTCCCATTAAAACTGATATACACTGGAAGACAAAATAAATTCATCCCTCGTTTAGAAGACAGATGACATTGTCCTTTAATTTCAGGATTCCCCACAGCCACAAATATACCAAGCCAGACCAGAATAGCTGCTTGAATCAGTGAAGATAACATTTTAAGGAAGTACACTGAACATCAGTCAAGCTGACGCTTAATTTCTGACAGTTAATTTTGTCTTGGCTCTGGTTAGCACAGAACAATACCTCTGCATGCTGGCCAACCAAGTAAAACCAGAGGAAATACTTTCAGACGAATGACTGTGCCAGGAAAGAAGAGGCATTTGCTCCTCTGATCAAGTCCGGAAGACTGCTTTTGACGTCTGAGAACCAGAGTTTCGCTCTTTGTCAAGGCCACAAAGGAAATCTGGGAAGACACGCCTGTTATTTTCCTCCTTTGTTGTCCTCGATAATAGGGAAAAAAAGGGGCAAACTGTAAAAGATGGGAACTCCAAGACAACCTCTCTCTTGACAACAGAAGCAACAATTGTGTCCTGTCCATGGATCCTAGACAGAGTCAGCCTTATGTAGAACCACTGCTGGTGGTTTACAAGCCATTCACAGATGATAATACAAAGGCACTCCTTTCACTTCAGCTGCAAGGCTGTTGTGTTGTGTTTGTGACAGCATCTCTTAGTACATTTAGAGATTGTCTCTCCCAGTGAAAACTAATTTCAAAGATTCATGAGGTTAAAGTGAAAAAGATATATTGCATATCTTTTGAAATGCTACTTCTACACCTAATTTGAGCTTGCAGACTGACTCAAAACCTGTTTGCAACCATGGTACACATCATAATTTTTTATGCATTTACTGAGGTGCCATGTGCCATAACAGTATGTTGGACCACTAGTCCAAGCCGATCCTGGATATGAGCCAGGTATCACTAGGAGTCTCTTTAAACAATAGCACAGTGATTCTCTCCACTCCTATTTTAACACCCTTCACAAAGAATGACCATGAGATACTTCACTTCCCCATGTTAACACCAGCAACCTGACTGGAGGGGTTTGGAAAAGAAGTGAAAGTTCAGGTTTGCTTTGAAAGATTTTAGCACGTACCAGTGAAAAACAGGGGAGGGGTGATGAGTTGAAGCTGAAAATAGCCTATCAGAGGCCTGGGCACTTCAGCGGGACGGGATGTTTTTGAGGCAAGGCTCAAGAGTTACTGTAGCTCTGTTATTCAGGAGTCCTCATACGGCAGCATTCATGTCCAATCATAACTAATGATAAGACTTTATAGTTCTGTAATCTGTATGGATATCATATATCAAAAACAAATAAATGCAATCAAGAGCCATCAATGTGTAATCAACAGGCATTTGCCTGATTCAACAGAATCACTGGAGTGGAGAGTTCATGTGAAAGCATGGCACATTAAAGGATGAAATGCATGGGCAACCCTGTCTTTTGTTCAAGTACGTGCTCCCACACAGACTTGGATAACAGCTCAACATGTTTAATCCTGAACATCTATGACACTGTGCTAACACAGTTTTTTTTTGTCTTTGTTCTCCAGACACAGAGCATATTCCTACAACACTGTCTTTGCGGTAACAAGGCAGGAGATTCAGGAAAGGATCAATTCAGACAGGCTCAGACACATTTCAGTTGAACTTGAACTTGTTTAAAAGGAGCTGTTATGACTAGAATATCTTTTCACATGATCTCCTAATGAGAAATACCTTGAGACTAAGTGTTCTGTCTCTTTTGGTGCTCCCAGTGATATCTTGAATTCCTTCTTTATGGCTGAGTGCCATTAACCAGTTTAATTACTCAAGGTTACACTATTCCCACTTACCATTTTCCATGTACTCGGTAACAATATAGATAGGCTCCTGGGTTACCACGGCAAACAGACGGACGAGGCGCGGATGCTGCAGGTTCTTCATCATGTTGGCCTCTGCCAAGAACGCTTCCACCGACATTGTGCCCATCTTTAGATTCTTAATTGCCACTCTCCTGTCGTTATTGTAGACACCTGAAAATAGACATTTATATGTCACTGACTGAGAAGCATTCGTTGGAAACACAACTGATAGTAAAGTACACATGCACCAGCTGGTATGTAGGCACTCATATGAGGAAATGAAAACTTATTTTGTTTTTATACAGTATTTTACTATCATGACATATTGTGAAACTATCATGTAAATGAGTGTTTTGCCAGCTTTACCAGACAAAAAAAAAAAACTGTGTTTGGAGGCAGGAGGGTGTGGTATTGGAGATACACGATTATCCACCAACCTACTCAGGTTTGTCTTCTTTACAAGTTATTTGATTTAAAACATCCCGTTAATCTCTACTTTGTTTAATTTTGATTCACTATTTGGCTAAGTGTAGGCTGGTTAGATTTAATAGTCATTAATCATAAAAAATAATACTTTGAGTTTAGGCATTATCAACTGTTTGCTCATGGTGAAAACATCATGATTTGCTTTCACACAGGTCTTCTCACATCGTCTACAGCAGTGGAGGTTTCTGTCTTATTGCTTTCTCAGGTGATGAGATCTGCTTTATCTGCACAAGCACGGTGGAAAAGAAACCTCAATTTTATATACAAAAAAAATGTTTCTTTCAAAGTTATGATGGGATTTGAAAAAGTGTTTAATTCTCATCAGTTTGTACAGTGTAAAATGTGGCTGTTCTCTTTTTAACAGGCAAGACAAGAGGAACCACATGACACCAGTAATGAGTTTCCCCCACTTGCGTCTTTGTTGCTACAGGGTCGAGTTCAAAAATGTTAAAACAAGCGTTTTAAAGCTATGAATGGGTTGGTGCCTCCTTATTTGACTGAGGTGCTTCGTGCTCATGGCCCAGGATGAGGTACTCAAAACGAGTAAAAACTAGGGCGATCAAGAGTTTAATGTACTTTTGGATATATAATGTATTTATCTTTTGTTTCTTTAATAAAGATTTAATAATATTACTTTAGTTAATAATATTTGCTTGTGGGTTATGCTCTGGGTCACTGAAAAGCACCTAGACATGTATTGTATTGTAATAGACGCTATACAGGTAAAGTTGAACTGACAGTTGAAAGTTGAATTTCGTGTTTTATTTTTTGCTCTGTGAAACACTTTAGTTTAAAGTTCTTTTCCTTTTGTGCCCCAAGTTTGAAAACTAAATTCCACACTTGGTTCATCTATACACAACTTGCATTTGGGTGTAATTATGTTGATATTTTATTAATTTCCTGTTGCATTTTTAGTCGTGTGAAACGTGAGGTAACTTTGAGGTGGGGTCTTAATGAAACACACAGCTTGGTCATCATATCCAACATACTTCATACAATTGTCTTTACGTTTTGAGCGTATCTAAGATATATTAGCATAATGATTGATGGTTTGTCTTACCAAATGGTGTGATGCCTGGCAGTTCACACACAAGCAGTGGTGCTGTTTAGAGGATCAGCTTGTCCCCGTAGGGGCAGACTAAACCATACATTACTATATTAAATTCCAAACTCAATCTAATACAAACCTAAACTTAGATATATGTTATGAGTTATGTACACTAAATTCAAAGAAAAACAAATAGCTTTTTTATTTTTTAAAGTGGTTGTTTGGTTTCCAGCTTTTTTTTTTTCCTATTTCAAACCTCCCACTAGCCTTCACATATTTCCAGTAAAAACAAAAGTCAATGAGGTTGAACTTCCCCAGAACCCCGCCCCGCCCCCGTTCACTTAACTGACAGGGGGATGAAAAAAAAAAAACAACAACAAAATAACAAACAGGATGTGCATCACCAAAATGATTTCTCTTAATTTAACTTAATTAAGATACAAAATAAGCGTATGATGCAGCATCAGCATTTAAAAACAATTTTCCAGGAAGTAGAAACCTCTAAATATCATTAAGAAAACCTACAGACCTTTTCTTACTTTTTATTTTTTTATTTATTTATTTTTGGCTATTTATTTAGGTGGCATGTTGGGAACGTATACTGCAAGACATGTAAGCACTTGGAAATGTCATATTTCATTTTGTGTAGGCTTTGAAACTCAATCAAAGTCAGAATCATGGTGACTTTTGGTTACCAGCTTTGTATTTTGTTATGCTAGTAATGACCCAACACAGTCAGCACAGCTGTCTTTGTTTTGCAGGTAAATGGTCATGCATGAAGGTTCTGGGAACTGGGAAACTGGGAACATCTGACTCCTGAGTCTCTTTAGAAAGAAAAATTGAAAAGCAATCAAATGTAATGTGGTGCTTGAAGAAATGTCTGTTGGATTTTCTTTTTGCATAGAAAGAATTTATTTAAAAATTCTGAGGGCTTTAGATATTTTTGAGCAAATGCGATGACATATAGGGTCACTGTGGAGTTCATCAGCTGGAGACAGTCTGTAGATCTATAGATCAGTAGATCTATATATATATATATATATATATATATATATATATATATATATATATATATATATATATATATATATATATATATATAAACACATAAATCATTGTCCTCTAAAGAAGGAAATGCTGCTGGTGGAATGAAAAAACGTATTTTGTAGGTTACACATTCACTCATGTAAAAGGAAACACATCAACTCATGATGTGGCGACTTTAAACAAGTTACTTTTGTCATCAGCTTGATAAAATATGTACTGGATTAACAACAGTTTTGCATGACTAATGCAACATCTCAGTCCTTCTTTTGTACACTAACATGCACTTCTATCATCATCATCTGAAGCCCTGACATCTCACATCATGTGTGAAGCATAGCGATGCAGGAAACAAATTTTATCTACTATTCAAAGCATGTCTCTGTCTCTTATCTGTCATGTAACGCTTCTTATAATAAAGGGTGATTGTGGTGTTCATACTTTCATGTTAACTAACATGAGCAAACATTTCATGATCAGTGACTGTCTGGATTCAGTTATGTCACTGAACCAATGTTTGAATCAAGCCAGAGAAGCAAACACAAGGCCATGATTACATGCAAGACAATACTTCAAACAGAAGTGGCGGTGAAAGTAGAACAGGTTCTATGGGAGGTAATGTTTAGCCTTTGAACAGTGGCTTGTTCAGGATGTTAAATGGCACTGGCAAATGAAGATGGTAAATAGAGGAAAGGTTAGCCCTTCAACCGAATAATAACAGGGTTGTGATTTAATTTGTATCCTTTTGATCAAAATGCGTAGCCTTTTTATTTAGCAGTATACTTCAGAGTCCCATTAGACATTCATGGCATTATTGTTTCTTCATAAAAGAGGTTACAGCTAAGTTAAAAAAAACACACACATATACACACAAAAAGACTCTCTTCGCTTCTTAACTTGGTTTGTTTCAACACTTCTTGACAAAATAAAAATGTATTTTACCCTTACCAAGTCTTAGAATAAAGGAAATGCAACCTAGATGAATAAACATATGACCCATTAAACTGTATCATTATTTATTAACTCAAAGCAAAGCCGATATCGTGAAAAAGCGTGTGAAAAACTAGGTACACTCTAAAACTCAATAGCTTGTAGAACCACCTTTAGCAGGAACAGCTTGAAGTAGTTGTTTTCTCTGTGATGTTATCAGTCTCTTACATTGCTGAGGACAGATTTTGGCTCACACTTCTTTACAGCTTTACATGTGGATATTTGTTTAACCGACACATCTCTTCAAGTTCTACCACTGCGATTAAATCAGATTGAGGTCTGGGCTTTGACTACTCAATTGCAACCCCTTAATTCTTTTCTTTTCTAACTATTATGTTGAAGATGTATTAATATAGTTGGGATGCTTGTCCTGTTGGATGACCCAGTTTAAGACAAGCTTCAGCTGTCAGACAGGTGGCATTACATTTACTTCCAGAATCCTTTGGTATGCAGAGGAGTTCACGGTTGAGTCAGTGACTTTAAGGTGCCCAGTGGCTTGAAAAATAAACCCAAATCATCACCACTCCACTACTGTACTTTACAACTTGTATGAAGAGTTTGTACTGACGAGCTGCATTTGGTTTTCACTAAAAGTATAGCTGTGAATTATGACCAAATATTTCCTCTTTGGTCTTGTTTGTCCAAAGGATATATTGTTTCAGAAGTCTCAGAAGGTTTGTTTGGATGTGACAAATCTAAGTTGTGCCCTCATGTTGTTCTCGAGAGAGGTAGTTTTCTCCTTGTAACCCTTGCAAACAACCTGTCCCTCTTCAATCTTTCTCTAATTGTGCTGTTGTGAATATTTATCATTTTAATTGAGACATGCAGAGTTTGAGATGTACCTCTTAGAGTTCTTGAATTTATCTAAGCATAACACCATCTGGCTGGATATACTTGATGCAACGATAGCAATCTGCAAAATGCAAAATGATCTTTCCTAAACGTTTTCACTTTATGAATAATTTTTCCCATTGTAGAATGATGTACTCCAAAGTTTTTGTAAATGGCCTGATATATTGTAGGGCAGCAACAACGATTTCCTGTAGTCTCAGCACTGTTTCATATCAGGGTTAATACCACACATCATTCTTTCTTTGACGAGCTCAAACAAGTCTAGAATTAAGACTGAAATGAGAAAAGTCTTGTGCATACACTGTATAAAATCCCTGGCCTCTGCGCAGACAAACCTACTGCCAGACTGGTTATCTCACATTTTTCCAATGTGATATAGCTGTGCAGAATTCCTGAGTCCAAAAGGTTGAACTTATACAAATGTAAAAAAAACAAATCACCCATCCAGACTTCTCCAAACTGTCCAGCTCCAAGCCTGCGCTCCAGCTTCAGGGACTCACGGGGAATCTCCCACTCATCCTGCCACCAGGGCTTTTGTGGCACCCTCGACTGGCATGGCTTTGACAGGATTGTGCATAACCCATCTGCATCACCTGGTTGATAGAGATCATAGACATGTGTATAATTATTAACCTCTCAATAATCAGTAATTGCAGTTTGTCTCCACAAGGGGCTCTACGCACGTGAGTAATGCTGGACAAGTTCCTTCAGAGAGTTAAAAGATATCTTGGCTGTGATGTAAAAGCCTCCATTGTCCAGGTTACGTATCCTGTAGTGCTTCACTCCTTCACCTGTGTTGTGGTCCAAATCCCTCACTGATAATGAGTAAGATCCTGGAACAAAGGAAATTTGGAAAACACAGCGAATTGGTGACAAATGTCTTGACAAGAAATGTTTCAAGTGTGAGGAAAAACTGAGCAGGAAGTAAACAGTTGCAAAAGGGGTCTTTGGTTGTGCTCTTGTACTATAACTTTAACATCATTGGTATAAAAACTGTCGAAGGTGTACTTATTTAGATTTGGCAGTAGTAGTTTTGTTTTGTTTTATGTTCATGCTATTTTATTTGTGAAGCTTCTGTTCTGCGTTTCTTCAATCTTTGACATAGTTTCTGTTTATCTGTCTTTTTCTTGTTTTTTTTTTCTGTTTCTCTGTCTTCATGTGCGACCTGTCTCGTTAGCTTGTGTGTCTGTATATACAACATGTTTTTCTGTATCTCCTTCTTTCTCCCCTTGTTAGTCCATTTGTTTGACTTGCCTCTGCTCCTGGTGTGTTGCCTTGTCTGTGATCTTCCCGGCCTCCGTTCCCTTTTTCTTCAACTGCAGCAATTTTGTTTTGATTCTGGTGATAACACTATTTTTTTTTTTCAACTATTTTGTTGCTTTACATCTGCTTGGTCTGCTTTCCACTCCTCCACCAATCCATTATAAAAAGTATGCCAAATTAGATAAGCAGTTCCCCTTTGTAATGCACTCATGGATGAAGAATAATCTCTACATTATATTGATGAAGAAGGTTCACTCATTCTCATTAACATTTTGAGGGGAAAGAAGCACTGTTTATTCACAGTTTTATTAATTTCACTGTACAGCCTTGTTATTATCTCTGTAAGATTGTACTCAGACCAAGTGATGATCTGACCATACTGCTAACATTATTGCAATGACAACATTGACTTACTGATTTTAAATGACTACCACCAACATTGCCACACACCGCCATGCACAGGCACGGTTAAACAAACTGATTTATAGCACACCTGAAGTGCATTCCAGTTTGTGACTCATATGCAAGAAAAAAAATCATTTGGTAACAAAAATAAGGAAGGACATCTATCAATGGATAAAAACATATCACATTAAATCTACTGTTTTTAAGACTCTTTAAGTGAATGAAGGTAGGCCATATTCAGATAATTTCATGAGTATAGTCAGAATATGAGAAAAAGTTGTTATAAATGTCACCTTTGGTTGTTCTCACTCTCTCGAATGAGGAAGGAGCCCTGCGTGTTCCCAGGAGCAAGGAGGAGCCTCATGGCATCATTTCTAGAAATGTTCTTAAAGAACCACCTGCAGCAGAAATGCACAAAATACTCAAAACTTTGAGCTAACCACTTCCCTTCCTGCAGGAACGCAGCGTGCGTTGTGTGAGACAAGATGGTGTTGAGAGCTGTGACATTGTATTTCCTGTGTGACGTACGGTTCAAGTCTCCATTGTGGTCATCGCTATGAAGTTGTATGGGATGTAGCCCTGCTGGCCTGTGGTGAGAGATTCTGCCAAATACCACTCTGGGTCATCCCTGGACGTTAGAGGAGACAGCAGCAGTTCCATTAGTTAGTCTATACGTCTGTGGTGATTCACAGCAGCTTAAGTTGTTTTGGAGTGAAGGGGTTCACCTTCAGAAGAACAGTTTCAACAATCTGCTGCAGGCAAACTGACTGATTTCAGAATAAATAATCCCTCCATGAAGCAATCTAAATCACATTTAGAAAATCAAGGAAATCTCTTGTATTTTACTTCAGCATAAAAGAAACAGGAAAGAGAAATGCACAACCCACTGCACTGTTTGTTTACTTACTTAATTTGCATATATTCCCCTGTATTCCCCAGTTGCAAATTAGCTAATCAGCTATAAACTGGCACATTTACAGAAATGTTCATCAATGTGCATTGTCCCTGAACAAATAAACTTACTTACTTACTTACTTACTTATTTATTCATCAGTGTTGGCTTTTCCAAAAATAATAGACGATGCAAATAAACCTAAACGTGTCACAACACTTCGACACTGTTCTAATCTGTTTCTAACAGAGACTGGAATCAACTACACTACAGCAGAAGATATCACAAATAAATGAAATTAAATTGCTTACATAAATATCGGGGTTTATAAATAGATTTAGAGTCCAAAATGCAGTTATTTAAGCTTGCTTTTTTGAAGGAAAGATAAGTATAAAATCCAGCTTTAAGGAAAATGTCAGGCTAAAGGTTGTTCATAATCAATGTATAAAATTAAGAGTTCCAGTTGAAACAATAGATTTAAAACTTTTACTGCAGTTTGTTGTTTTGACATTGTCGATTGTGTCAGGTTACTTTCACAATGTGCATTAGATTGTTTTGATTTGAAATTCATCTTTACAACTTGCGCAAGTTCATCTCAACGGAAGAGAAGAAGCCTGCAGAATCCAAAAACATAGATACGTCACTTCTGCATTTTCCTCCGCAGGACATACTACTGATCTGCATACATACGTATGTTCCTCCGAGAGAAGTACATTCTTCTGTATATATAGCAGATCTCATGTTTAACTTCTATGTCCTTCAGTAATATTTATACATTGACCTCAGGTTTCTCCTTTAAAAATGATGGAATTCATAAAGTTCCTCTTTGAGCCAGTTTTTATTTTTGTTGTGTGTTTGGAAGCAACTCACTTGTTGATGATCTTGAGCTTCTCTCCTTTTTCAAAGCCCAAGTCACCTTCATGTTTGGGTTCATAGCTGTATATGGCCACCCCTATGTTGTCTGCAAGAAAAACATGATTAGTTTGAGTCAATTCAAATAAATTGAGAACATTTCTATTCCCAGGAAGAAAGGTTGATATGCAAGGCCTCTGTGTTGATCTTAGAATTTTTTAAATCTTTTTTGGTTGCTGCCAAAAAAAAAAAAAAAAAAAAAATCAGCAAAGCTGAAAGAAAAGAGACAATTTATCTGCTTAAACATAAATAATCTTTTATTTAATTAATAAATAATTAACTTTTTTTTTTTTTAGAAAAAGGACTTATGACAATCTTTTAGTGGCTTGTTTTTTTCTTGTTTTCATTTGTTACTTGGGTAAACATATGTTGCATCCATGTAGAGCTTGGCGCTACACAGAGAGCTACAAATAATTCCAGTGCAAAGAAGAATCGTTTGTCATTAACACGAAGCAGTAATACTGCAATCACAGTATCAGAGGCACACGGCATGTAAGCCCCCGGACGCAAGCATACAAGCTAAGGTGTGCCTTTTAACAAAGGTAATCACTTTTCAGGCCCACTGGCTTGCTGATGCTGGTGTTGATACTGACGACGGAACACAGAGCTCTTGGACTGGACTCCACATTCACGTGAAGACACAGGAAAGTGTTAGCGTAGCCAGGGATATTACCGGTAATGTAGCAATTTAGGATTTATATTTTCAAGTTAACAAAAAGGGAAATGAGGGGTAGGAGAATAAAGAATTTGATAACACTTTTGAAATTGAAACTTTAATTCAAATAATTTAACTTCTTATGGGACTAAGAAAAGTGATAGGAGGAAACAATAATATAAATTGCTCTTGAAAGCTGTATCTCATTAAATATTCAATATTCAATGCTTCTAATCTATTTCCATGGAAGGTTATTTATTCATGAGTTTCATGGCTCAAATACAGGTTGCAGGCTTTTTTTTTTTTTTTTTACACAGAGACAAATACACAAAATATACCTGGCAAAGGTGACGTCGGGGGAGAATACTGTGACGGGTAAGGAATCAGCTGTTCTGTGTACTGACAGACACACACACAAACACACAAAATAAATAAATCAATAAATTAGACCTACATTCTATATTCAGCTTCCTGAAAATTAATAAAAGACTAATGTACCGAATTATGGATGACAGCCTGCCATATTCACCATAATGGCGTCTACATTTCTGGTTTGATAACCAGCTGTCAACGATAAACTGAGTTTTTGTTTTCCTTTCAGACAGAATTTATCAGTTTGGTTTGCCATACACAGATGGTTTTCTCCTTTACCTCTAATCTAATGGGGCATCTTAGTCACAGAGAGGAAGCAGACAACACTCAGGGAATAGTCAGACTCAAATTTAATCACTCACACACAAAAGCCAACTTCCCTCAGTGTTATGTAAAGCTATGAAATGAATAACTGATTGTACTTTATGATGTTTACAAGATTTAAAACAATAAAGACTGAGCATACCTTCATGTTTGTGCTACAGTCAGTTCATGTTTCTGTCTTCTAACTGATCATTCGCCACATAAACATACAGACAGTCATTCATACATGCCCAAAGACACCAACACATCCTGCATATCCCAGACTGGGCACCTACTGGATTGCTTGACTGAGGAGGTATTGGACAGTTGCAGTGTTCGCAGATTTCATCCAGGTTTTCAATCCATTCGCTGTCTGAGTCGGAGCTGCAAGCGCATCCCATCTTTTCTGCAATGTGAAAATGCAAAGTGATTATTTCCGGTCTTTCATGACAAAGTTCTCGGTTTCATGGAGAAGTCCTCAGTCAGGTGGGGTTTTTTTTTTTTCCACTGTGACAAACCAAACGAAGACAGTTATCTTATGTTATAATAAACATTCTGAATCATTTATATCAAAGATCACTTTAAAAGTTTTAAAAGAAAAGATCTTCTTATAGAGCAACGCTGGAAATTTGACACAGGAAGACACTGTCAGACAACAGAAAGTATTTTTCTCTCTAAAACGCTTTAGTCGGGCATGTCTGAGTGCTTTGGTTCAAAATGGAGGATGAGCCATGAGTCAGACTCAGAAACAAGTCATTGACACCTGTGAGAGTTTCCATTTTTGAAGATCTGATGTGCTCTAGTTCTTATTCTGACTTGAATAGTTGGCTCTAGAAAACCTTAGCAATGTTAATCTTATACAATCCGTGGTCTGCACGTGTTCTGTAAAGATGTTTTACACGAGCGCTGCATGACTCTGTTTTCTCAGGCTCCATTGACTCCCATTGGGCCACTAGAAGAACAGGGTCAGTGGGCTAATCGCATCAGCTTTTAGTCCCAAAGGCTCAAAGCCGTGAGAAAAATCTGAGGAGGCATGACCAAGCACTTAGAACCCACCACTGCATGCTGCAAAGAGACCCTAAGAATAAATCACTGGGGAATACCAGGTCATGAATTTTGTGAATAATCAGCTCCTTCTGAAACTGGCCCACACACTGAATCACACAAGTCAGCATTTTCCACTGAGGGCCTACCCTTTACACTCTATTATTAGCTACTGAGGGCCCTTCTCAGTGAATACCGTAGACTGTTATTGTTCACAAAGTCCTGGTGTGTAGACAGTAAATTGACAGGAGTGAGTGAAGGGATCCAGCTTATTTTACTCTCTTATTAAACATATTTTAAAAAAATCAGTGATACCCAGCAATTTACTCATTTACTTTGACATTTATTTCTTTGCGTAAACAGCATTAACCCAATATATATGATAGTTTTTTTCTGATCAACTTTATTTCATTTAATATACATCAACTTTGCTATTTCTAGATGTGTGACACGTTCCAGAAAAGCTGGTAGGGGGGCAATTTCAGTGTTATTAAGAAGGTTAAAAAAAAGATATGATGTTATTTCAAGCATGTGATGTTAAAAGGCTCAAAAGGCCAAAATGGCTCAGTTTTGGGGGAGCAAATATGGGCAGAAAATCTTCAGTTTTTCCACAAATATGTGAGAAAATTGTTGATCTTTTAAAATAATATTTCCTTGAGGAAATGTTAGTACAGATTTGTATATTTTCCTCCTCTATTCTGCATAACACCCTTAAACGACTCAAGGAATCCAGAAAAAGTTCGGCGCAAGGGTGTAGGCCTGAAACAGAAATCAGCGACATTCGGTTCCTCATTGTATCAGGAACCGTCATTTATCACTAGCTGATATAAATACATGAGCAAGGGATAACTTAAGCAAATCTTTGTCGGGCACTAGAACATGGACCTCTGCTTTGCTGTGAAAAAAGAAACATGTCCAGAGACAGTGTGAATGGGCCGTCACAAAACGAAAACGCGTGTATTACGGACAAATCAGTGTTCCGGGTCTTTTTTTTTTTCTTCTTTTTTTTGGGGGAAAAATGAGTGCCAAACTCAAAAATATCATCCAGAGTGTTATGAGTAACAAGTTCAAAAACCAGGGTCTGTCATGGTATTAGGTTGTATCACTGACCTTGACAAAAGTAATTTGTACTTCTAAGATGGAAGCTTTATTATAGAGAAATTCAAATTTAAAGTAACGCATGCTGCCTTTTCCTTTATCTGGGATGTTTATTCATTTTTCAGTAAGACAAAATTCTGTGCAAATTTTAAAGGTATAGCTGAGGCCGAAGGGGGTACGAGTACTGGACTGGCCCAGCCGCAGTCTTGAACTTTCCCCTGTACAGATTGTATGAAGAATTTCAAAACAAACAAGTGCAACAACAAGACCCTGTGGCACACCTTAAGACATGTTTACATGAAGATTGGGACAGAATAGTTAATGAAACACTTCACTGCTTGGTGTCCTTCAGTGTCAGAATGTTTTCTAAGTGTTTTAAGAAGGAAATGGGAATGTTAACCCGTGGTAAAAGCTTGATTGTTATAAATTCCTTTTGCGAGGTTATGTAAGGCAAAAATGCAAAAATGGATTCATATTAAGCAATAATATGAAGGAGAAGAACAAAAGGTAAATTGAAATATTTGGATTCATAATGTCTGCATGGAAACAGAGGATTTTCAACTTTTTTTAATGTGGGGTTGTAAATTATTGTAAATTGCACCAATACAATACAACACACACGTTAGAAATAATCACATTATCACCCAAAAGACTATGTTACAGCTGTGACTTTTGGTATGAAATGTTTAACCTAGACTGATAAGAAATAATTCATGTTTTATCATTTATGTGGTGGGACATTTTTGTAATTCCATTTTATATCAACAGTGAGAATCATACAAGCCAATACAGGCTTTCTATCTTGCTTTTTTACGAAACTACGTAATGTAAATTGAAACAAAGGTGAATTTCAGACAAGTGAACATCAATTTTAAACATTCAGAAAGTTTCAAAGTTGATCAAAACAAGGTCTCGGTTTTACTGGATGTAGCTGAATGTATATTTTCTTAAACACATTCTAATGAAAGAGAAATCATTCATTTGTAGCTTTTGTTACTTTTAGTTTTATTTCTCTATAATCCAGGCTATGACTTTAGAGCTAAAAGGATCACAAAGTTGAAACTCACCTCTTAAATAATGAAATTTCTCCTCAAGCGTCCACTATTGTCAGATTCCAGATGCCTCCATCAACATATTCTTTATCAAACATTTACCTGTTCTAAAGAGCTATTTGGTAAAATGTATGTTTTTGGCCACACGAGCTTGGGTGTGAAGATGTCATCATCCGCTTCTCTTATAATAACTAAGGGTGCAAGCATCGCTGATGTGATATCACACACACACGCACACACGGTGTGGAAGAACAACCCGAAGAGTTTCCTGTCGTTGAAACCTTGAGGGTTGCTCTGCAGACTTTTAACAGGTGCTTACTGTGCAGCTGTGTGTCAGGAGGGGGGAACGTTACACGCTCCTATGGCAAAGGGGTCAGGACAGTACCTTTCCCAAAGATGTAAAGTTTCCAATACAGTTTAAAAAAATAAAAAATGAAATAGGCTGAGGTAGGCTGTGAGAGAGCCGTGAGGTTGTATATTTTTGTGTTGCTTAGCGCTGCGTTACTCTGACCTTTATGGTGACATACATCATCAGCACAGCTGAGGTGGTGGGCCTTGATTATTCAAAAGAAATTCAAAGAGGGTTTCAAGTCACTTGAGACTCACGTTTCATGTAAGTTCATCATTAATGTAATACTTTGGGAGTAATGCCACTCAAAAGTATACATTAGCAATTTGATGCAGCTGTTTTTCATGTGCAGCTATTTGAAGCTCCTGGTTTACAGATCCAGATTTAGTGTCAAAGAAAAGTGTGCCAGAGAAAAAAAAAAAAGGTGACTACAGGGGTTAAACATATAGTTTCTTTTTATTCTGTTTGTCACTGGCAAATCATTTAAAACTGAATTCAACCTTGTCTTCTAGAGTGATGTAAAATCTGTATAAAAAGAAAAAGAAAAAATGTGTACGAGGAGGGAGAGGAGAGAGGAGGTAGGCATATGACCAACAGAAAGAATTAGTTTGTGAATCACTTCACACGAATCATCCTTTCAACTGTATTTTGTTAAACGAACCACACCATGGTCACGTTTAGCTCAAAGAGTCTAAATGTCTCTAAGTTGGCTGATACACTCCAACCCCGTACTGTCGCATTTTCAAAATGTCGGAAACCTCTAGCTGCGGACCGCATCGCTTGTCTTGTGGTGAACAGCTGCTGCTACAAAGCTTGCACTTGCAGGAAGTTAGTCCAAACATCACAGAAGCTACACAGATATATGTGCTTAGAAGACTGAAAGAGTATAGATTAAGCCTCACTTGCACTAAAACCACCTATGTTCACTCTTTTTCCATTTGTGAGTGAAGATTTAGGAGGATGTGTGAGGGCGTTTTACTTTTTGTTACAGAGCCTTCTAGTTTTTTGATAATAGTGAAACAATGAGAGGAGCGCGTATCAGCTGAAGCAAGGCAACGTCTACCCACTGAAGAGATCCTTGACTCACTGGCCCATAAACAGTCCCACCATCTCGAGGCTTGAGGGTATTCCTACTCCACACTTGTTACTGCTTCGAAATGTGGTTGGAAATCACATTCTGTTACGCAATCAAGCTGAGATGCTATCATTCTGCAGAAAGTTTTCCAGCCCTTCTGTCGCCCGCTTCACAAAGCAGGTGCTGGCCTCTTTCTTGACTGTGAGTGAGGCTTCTGATGTGCTGCTAATGCTTACTCACAGACAGCATGTCAGTCTGGTTAGTTTCATGCTAAACTGACAAATGCCGTAATTTATTTACACTGTGATATACACGGGGAAACAGATCGAGAGAAACTCCGCTTTGGCATGAGAAACACAAGCACTTTGTTGTAAAAGCTGAAAAGGAAGGCCTCAAGGTGCACTCCTTGAGCCTTTGTGAATTCTCCATATAGTATTAACTTCTGTCTTCCACTGCTGAAGTGACAAGTAACAGATGAGATCATGTGTCCTGTAGCATGCCACATGATGATCGTTTCAGCTGTCCTCATTGTGCTTTCATTTCACACAGGACACATTATGCAGAGGCATATTTGGTTTCTTGTTTAACAAATTATGTTCAGCAGTGTTGTAGATTCTGCACATCCCTCTAGGGTCCCAAGCTTATGTTTGGACGTTGCATTGGGTCATTAATGTCTCATAGGAGGAAAGAAGACACTATTGTGCATGGGTAGCTTTAGGATAGAGGACTGATGAGGGGAAAGATCTGGTGGAGCATGAAGGGATATTTTCAGCTCAGATAATAATCTGTATTGCAAGCTTCTTAATACAGTATAATATAGTTAACAACTGACACGGACATGACAGATCTACTTTATGATTCCATTTTATGTACAAGAAAAAGAAAATTTACATGGTAGGTCAGATGTACATTCAAGTGGCCACGTGCCAAATAGACACAAAATTAGTAGAAGTTTCATATATTTAACACAACTTAACTACAAGCAAGTCTGAGTGGAGGGAAAAAACAACACTTTTCTTACTCCTTATTAATCTACTAAACAAATGATTGGACTTATCTGCCTGTGGTCCACTGAGAAACAAAATACACTTTCCACTCTTATACAGTAGGTGCTCCAAAGCATCTGGACATGCTGATGGGAAATAATTTAGCCTTCTGGTTCCTGTCACTGCGTTGATGAGGCTATAGAGATATTTTTGGTGAGTGAAGAAGAGGTGTAAAAATGTTGAGTGTGACCTCCTGCTTCCTGTGAGGATACTAGTAGAGACCAATGATGGCTTCAAGAGCTCGGGGACTTTTAAGGGACTCTGCTTACTTTAAAGGCTTTAAAGGCTGCGGATCATCTTTATCTGAACCTCTATGGAAACTATGATTTCATTAAGACATGTGACATCTTAAAACCATGTCAGTTAGTTGCTCCTCATTACTTCATGTAACCAATTCAGAAAAAATATGTGACCTTTTATTTTTTATTTTTTAGTTCTTTGACATTGAATTAATTATTTGCTCTTAAAGGCCTTTTCTTAATTTCTTTTAGTAGTTTCTATCCCCTTAATATCACTCCAGATTGAGGCCATGACCTTTTTTGTCGTAAGTAACATAACCTGTCTGAAAAGTGCGCATTACTCTGAAAAATCTTTCATAATCGTTTCTTTGCAAATGGAGAAAACTTTTTCATCACTATATTACATAGCCTATGCAAAATTTGACCTAATCTTAGTTCCAGTAAACATTTAAGGGCCGCTCTTCTGATTTATACTGTACTTTACACAGAAGAGTTAACAGGAGAGCAGCCAAGAGCCACTCCAACAGGAAGTTCTGGTGGTGGGAAAGGTGTGTGCCTCCACAGGTCTGATGCTTCCTCATTCATGTCAAGTCAAGGCTCAATTCAAAAGAATCATTGCTGTTTTCACTCATGGCTGGGCAGTAGTCTGGCAGCCTCGTCACACACCTCCATGAAGAGGAAATAACTCTCATAACCTCCCTATGCAAACACAGAGGAGCAGATGGGAACATCCCCAGTGGTGTGAGGAGGAGGTTACCATTTTAACACAGTGAGAAACGTCTGGAGTTTATGTTCATCTTGGTAAGGCCAAGGTGCTTCAGAGGGGTGGACAAAGCAAAGGCGGCCTTCATGGGGATGTCACACAGAAGGTCCGACTCCTCCCCGCACTCCTCCAGTTCATATGTTGCATCGTCCAGCATCTCCTTGTGACGGTCACACACCTGCTCCACCTTCAGCCGGTGGATCTCCCCACGCAGACGGATCAGCTGACGGGCCAGACGGTGGTCCTGGACTTGCATCTCCCTCTAAAGTAAGAGCAGAGGGTGGGAAGAGTGAGCGAGGTGAAAGTGGGCCTAAGCAGACAGAATATTGTTTCACCAAATATTTTGCATAGACTCTAAGGACTGCATGTTATCTCTGGATTAAGCCAAGCAGGCCTGCAGATCAGATCGCTGACACCTGAGGAGATGACTATCTATCCTAGAGGAAGGGCAGAAATATAAATGGACAGGCTCTACTTTCATGGTTTGAAGACTTATGTTTGCAAGAAATGCAACCAGGGGGGTTGATTCGTTGTAAAAACTACTATTTATTTATTTACAGGTAAAAACAAAATAAAATACAACTCACCAGCTCTTTTCTCAGAAATTCCAAACGCATCATCAATAGTATCAAAACCACAGATGTTGCGCACAACAAGCTCTGAGCTCCCATCAGTCAGCCGAGCAGGCGTGGAGATGACTTGTCCACCAGAGTCCGGACGGTGTGCCGCCTCCCTGTCCTTCCACTGGCGGCTCTGCACGCGCTCCTGCCACTCCAGGTAGGACGGTCTGCGCGTCTCCAACTTCAGCTTCTCGGTTAGTGCTTTGACGCTGTCCAGATCCTCCGTGTCTCCCTCTGAGGACTCCTCTCCAAACGCTTTGAACTCCATCAGTGCGGCAGCGGGAAGCCTTCAGGAGGTTACTGGAATGGCAGCCTTGGGGACTGAGAGCGCAACAGGTCCATACTTCCTTTATAGAGAGAAGTGAAAGAGTGACCGCCCATCCCGCAGAGGACGCGAGGGGTGGGTGATTTATTACCTGTGTTAAAGGTTTGTGTGTGAAAGGAGGGGGGGAGGCCTTAAAACTACAAGCTTAAGTCTAGATTTTACAATAAGATTGAAAATGGAAGTTACTTTGGTATTCAGTGATCATTTTGAAAATCTAAATACTTATGAAACTGCTTTAATCTCTAGTACAACCCCATATTAGATAAGATTTAAGACATCTTTTTTTAGTTTTCACACAGATCAGTTCATGTTGCATTTTAAATTACAGAAAAAATACATCCACAAGTGCAAATTGCCAAATAAGCATCTGGTGCAAATTGGAATTTGCGCCTTTCTGGCAATGAGCACACCGCCATCTAGTGGTCGTTTAATATCCTGCAAACACACGAGCCCATCTGCCCCCTACGGTGTGTGCAGAAGTTTTTTTAGCCGTTAAAATGTGACAAATCTTTTGTAAGGCCCACTTCCGTCCGCTGTCGTCACAAGCGACTTATTTTCCATTTCCACCGCAGTCTCGTCTAAACCTCTGCGTGAGAGGATGCAGTTACTTAAGGGACCTGCAACGTTGAGGCGAATATGAAGCTTCTATTTATAGGTTCCTTAACGTCAAACAAACAGAGCGCAGATGCGGTGGTGCCCAGGCAGCTCCGCGCACAAAAGAGGAAGTTTGCTTTCATTTTCTTGAGAGGCGAGGAAGTGATTTCCAGTGAAGTGGAGGGGCCACTTCTCCAGCTACTCAACACAAAAGTTTTACTTAAAAAGAAAAGGGCTGTGGTGTTTGAAGTGGAGGGGCTGATGGAGTTTGCTGAGCACATCAAGACAGCTAATGTGGAGGATGTTGTGCTCCGGCAGCCGCTGCAGCCGCCGAGCAGAGGGACCCTGTGCATCACCGGCCACCACCTGCTCTTCTCGGACAGGGAGGAGGGCGGCTCCCGGCAGGTTCTGTTGCTCCTCAGGAACATCGATGCCATTGAGAAAAGGTCAGTGTAGGAGGACGACCAGGACAAACATTCCAAAATACAGCTTTGGTGCTATCACATACTGTAGTTGAATGTCTTGAAATACATATATAAAGTCAAGACTTTTTTTAAATATTTGTTTTTCCAATTGCCACAATGTGACACAACCCAATATACACCCTGAATTTTGGGTTTATTTCCTTTAAAATGCTGATAAGTAAGTTAATGATTGACTTGTGAATCTTTAAATCATTCATTTATTATGAGAATCAAGGTTACTGAATTTTGCATGGTCAAACTATTAAACATACTAATCAACTGTGGTCATGTCTAATTACTCCCTTAACTGTTTTTAACCAGTGTGGAAAACCTTTTGGGCTATTCCAGCTTCCTCTCTAATGCAGGCCACGGTAAAAGGTTAGACATTGTTGGTTTTGCCATGTGTCTGCTTTGTGCTTCTCTCGTTTCCCACAGTGCTGAAAAAGGGAATTTTCGCTGACAAAATTACAGCAACTCTTTCATATTGTCACTGCCCACATGCTCACTTTTCTATACTGCTTGCTACTAACAGTCATTTTAAGTCTCATGAAGCAATGAAGCCTTGCGAACTACTTGAAAAGTTTTCGGCTCAGTAAAAGAGAATAGTTGTTGCACACCCATTTGTCAGAAAGAGAAAGGTCCCCTCCTCCTGATGACCCAGCTGATTAGCTCTGCCTTTGTCTTCTGTTGCAAGTTCTGAACTGCTCGAGTCCAAATATGGGGCTTTGAGAAAAAGTGGACAAAGAGCATAGTTTCCAATGCTTTGTGTAAGAATGTTCTGTTGTCGGTGTTATATGTGTGTATAACTGTGTAGGATCTCTGGATCATCAGGAACCATTACCATCAAGTGCAAAGATCTCCGTGTGCTCCAGCTCGATATCCCAGGCATGGAGCAGTGTCTCAACATTGCACACTCTATTGAGGTAATAGAATAACACCACGACACAACTGTGACCCGAAGCATCAAACACATAAATAAGAAAGTCAGTCGTTCTTGAAGGTTCTGAATTTATTCCTTTTCCTAGTTTTTCTTAGAATGCAACAAATCTCAGCCAACAGTCTCTTATGCGGACTTACATCGATCTTTCTGTATTCTTCTGTAGACGCTGTCCTGTCTGGACAACGTGTCGGAGATGTACCCCTTCTTCTACAGACCAACTGACTTCAGCCTGCAGGAGCAATGGGGCCTCTCAGCCCATGAAAAGTACTACACTCAAATGAAAGCGTTTGTAAGCAACATATAAAACTTTGTGAATTTGTTCTACTGTATAAATATGGATTATTGGTAGTAAATCTGTTTCCTGGCAACCTTTTTCAACAATGACCCAACAACCATGACAGGAAAGTGCGAAAGAAGCTGAATGCAGGGGTCACCATTCAGGATATCCCCGTTGCTTAGCTTTCATTTGTTTTCCCTCTATGTTCTGCACACAGCTTGAAAACATGTTTAACACGTGAACGTCTTCCTCTGGGAATAGCTGGTTGCTATGGTGAGGGGCTGGAACCCTAAAGACAGCATTGTTGCATGTGTTTTATGGGCACAATATTCTTTAAATAAGCAGGATGTCTGCACATGTCACCGGCGTGGCCTGGTTACCATTCTTCTCCCAGAAGAAACTGACAAGAGTTTGGATTTTTATGTGATTGCTTTTCTGCTCATTTCTGCTATGTGTAAACTATGATGTTTACTGGTTCTCAAAGGAATGCTAGAATATGGTGAAAGAGCTCATAAGCTATTATTTAAAAAAAAAAAGACTGTCATCGTAGAATTTCAGTTTTGGCATATACTAGAAGGTGTTTACCTGTCTTAATGTTCAAAAGTCACATTATCTTTCTCTTACCTTACATTGTTGTAGTACTTCTTGTCACCTTTAATTGTTCAGTTTTAGCTTTTGTCTCTTTAAGGCCTCCTCCTAAAGTGTGTTTAAATTATTTAGCTGATAATTGTGACAAAGTAACAGTTACGTTACTAAGTTCCAGGTTTAAATTCCTGAAAGATCCTTTCTGTGTGGAGTTGTGTGTATTTCAGGTGAAATGGTGATTCTAAATTGTTCACAGGAGTGAATGTGTGTGTGTGTGTGTTATTGTTTTTTTTTTTGTTTATATGTCCTCAGTCCTGTAATGAACACTATACAAAAGTTTATCCAAGAGAGTTTTGAAGGAATAGCTTGACAAAGACCTTCTTGCAGTCAGATTGAAATATTGGTGCCACTCTGTCTATATGGTAATGAAGCTACAGCCAGGTACGCTTATATTAGCCTAGCATAAAGATCAGAAACAAACAGATATGCAGGGTTTGTCTCCAGATAAGAAATTCATCTGGCAGCAGCGTTTCCTGTGGGCTTAGTGATTTGCATCTGTCCTTCATCAGTCTCTCTGTGTTTTTGCAGCATAAGTGGAGACTTAGCAGCGTGAACAGAGACTACGCTGTGTGCTCCTCCTATCCTCCAGCAGTCATCGTCCCAAACAGTATAGATGACGACATGTTGAAGAAGGCAGCCAAATTCAGGCAAGGCGGACGCTTCCCTGTCCTGTGCTACTACCACAGGAAGAATGGCATGGTGAGGCGTTTTCAGTTTTACTGTGTGTTTATGAATGCAATAGATCGTTGCTAATTGGACAACAACTTTTTAGGTGATTGTGCGTAGCAGTCAGCCATTGACGGGAGCCAACAGGAAGCGCTGCAATGAGGATGAGCTCCTCCTCCAGGCTGTGATTGATGGATCAGACAAGGGTTACATTATTGACACCCGATCAAGTCAGCAGGTTCAACAGGCTCGAATGACAGGTGGAGGGTTTGAGTCCAAATCATTCTACAAGTGCTGGAAGAGGCTGCACAGACAGATGGAAAGGTGCGTTTTTAAAAGTTATTTTGGTAACACTTTATTTGACGCCTATCTCTATAATGCATTATAACTATAATTATAATGAGTTATAATTACCTTATAGCACTGTATAACTATAGTTATAAACACTCATAAATGATCATAATGCTTTATAACAATAATCATAACACACTATAAAGCAGTGGTTTTCAACTGGTCTGGCTAATGACCAGCCACGACCCAAATCAAGGAAAATTTCCAACTTCTCAAATATATTGAATGAAAAATCGTGCAGTTTGAACTGGAGATAGTAGAATAAAATATCACAGAATGCCAACACAGAAAATAAGTTTATTGGTGAACCAAAACAGCAAAAACCAAAATGACTTCAAGTCGGAAATATAACAATTTCCTATTAAAACTATCTTAGTCACTTATTTAAGCATTAATCATAAGGCTGACATAACAATCAGAACATTTCAGTTACGGCCATTTTTAAGACTCAACACTGCCATTATAATTATAGTTATAATGTGTTATAGAGATAGGCGTCAAATAAAGTGTTACCGTTATTTTAGAAGTGGGTGCTATTTACAAATTAATTATACAGATTTTTTCCCACTGAACAAACTTCTTGTTCTTTTATGTTTATGCAAAGGGGTAAGGCTCTCCAGGAAAGTTTAATCAAAGTGGTAGAAGCCTGCGGTGATGAGTCCCACAACATGGATCGCTGGCTCAGTAAGCTTGAAAATTCAAAGTGGCTGTCTCATGTCCAGACTGCTCTGTCAACAGCGGGTCTGCTGGCGGAGTGTGTGGAGAGGTAAGAACACCCATTGTGTGTGTGTTTCTGTGGGTGGATTACCATTGGTATACATTCACACTGTGTAAGATAAATAGAACAGAATCAAATAAACCCAGATTTTGTTCACAGTAAAACACAGAAAATGTTGAAAGCAAGGGAATCTCAAAAACACCTCTCAAAAAAGTTGGAACAGTTGTTTCCCTCTGTGTAGCATCTGTGTAGCATCTTCTCTTCCTTTAACAAGAGTCCATATATGGCTGGGAACTGAGGAGACCAGTCACTGTGGTTTTAGGTGAAGAATGTTATCTGTTTCTAGTCTGAAATAGAATTTGAGCTGATCAACAGTCTCGGGTCTTCTCTGTTGTATTTACACACGTGGACAAAATTGTTGGTACCCCTCAGTTAAAGAAGGAAAAACCCACAATTCTCACTGAAATCACTTGAAACTTACAAAAGTAACAATAAATAAAAATTTATTGAAAATCAAATAATCAAAATCAGCCATCACTTTTGAATTGTTGATTAACAATTTTATTTAAAAAAAACAAACTAATGAAATAGGGCTGGACAAAAATGATGGTACCCATAACTTAATATTTTGTTGCACAACCTTTTGAGGCAATCACTGCGTTCTGCAGCTGTCAACAGGTATTTTGGCCCACTCCTCATGAGCAAACTGCTCCAGTTGTCTCAGGTTTGATGGGTGTCTTCTCCAAATGGCATGTTTCAGCTCCTTCCACAGATGTTCAATGGGATTCAGATCTGGGCTCATGGAAGGCCACTTTAGAATAGTCCAACGCTTTTCTCTCAGCCATTCTTGGGTGTTTTTGGCTGTGTGTTTTGGATCGTTGTCCTGTTGGAAGACCCATGACCTGCGACTGAGACCAAGCTTTCTGACACTAGGCAGCACATTTCTCTCCAGAATGCCTTGATAGTCTTCAGATTTCATTCTACCTTGCACACATTCAAGACACCCTGTGCCAGATGCAGCAAAGCAGCTCCAAAACATTACTGAGCCTCCTCCATGTTTCACCGTAGGGACAGTGTTCTTTTCTTCGTATGCTTGGTTTTTGAGTCTATGAACATAGAGTTGATGTGCCTTACCAAAAAGCTCCAGTTTGGTCTCATCTGTCCAAAGGACATTCTCCCAGAAACTTTGTGGCTTGTCAACATGCATTTTTGCAAATTCCAGTCTCGCTTTTTTATGATTTTTTTCAGCAGTGGTGTCGTCTCCCATGAAGTCCACTTTAGCTCAAACAACGACGAATGGTGCGATCTGACACTGATGTACCTTGGCCTTGGAGTTCACCTTTAATTTCTTTGGAGGTTGTTCTGGGCTCTTTGGATACAATTCGAACGATCCGTCTCTTCAATTTATCATCAATTTTCCTCTTGCGGCCACGTCCAGGGAGGTTGGCTACTGTCCTGTGGGTCTTGAACTTCTGAATATGAGCCACTGTTGTCACAGGAACTTCAAGCTGTTTAGAGATGGTCTTATAGCCTTTACCTTTAAGATGTTTGTCTATAATTTTTTTTCGAAAATCCTGGGACAATTCTCTCCTTCGCTTTCTGTTGTCCATGTTCAGTGTGGTACACACCTTTTCACCAAACAGCAAAGTGACTACTTGTCTGCCTTTAAATAGGCAGACTGACTGATTATGAGTTTGGAAACACCTGTGATGTCAATTAAAGGACACACCTGAGTTAATCATGTCACTCTGGTCAAATAGTTTTCAATCTTTTATAGAGGTACCATCATTTTTGTCCAGCCCTATTTCATTAGTTTGTTTTTTTAAATAATTATTTTAATCAACAATTCAAAAGTGATGGCTGATTTTGATTGCTTAATTTTCAATAAATTTTTATTTATTATTACTTCTGCAAGTTTCAAGTGATTTCAGTGACCATTGTCGGTTTTTCTTTCATTAAATGAGGGGTACCAACAACTTTGTCCACGTGTGTATTTGTTTAATGAAGAGCCAAATATTTATAATTAATAAAAGATCTGGACCGCAGGCAGGCCAAGTCAGCACCCAGACTCCTCTACGACAGAGCCTTGCTCTTGTAATGGACACAGTGTGTGGTTTAGCATTGTTTTCCTGAAAAATGGAAGGCCTTTTCTGAAAAAGATCCTGTTTGGATTGGAAGCTGTTGTTTCTCCTAAATTTGTATATACATTTCAGCATCGATCTTTCCTTTCCAGATATGCAAATCGCCTATCCCATAAACACCAATTCACCCTCATACCACCAGAGATGACAGGCCTTTAAACTTAGTGCCTGATAACAAGCTGGATGGACCCAGCATTCAGAATTTGTTTCGTCTGACCACAGGACATTTTTCCACTTTTCCTCAGTCCAGTTGGATTTAAACTTCAGCTTTGGTCCTGAGAAAATGGCAGTGTTTCTGGATCATGTTCACATATATTTTCTTATTTGCATAGAGCTTTAACCTGCATTTGTGGATGACAACAAACTATACACTGAAGTGCCACGTACTTTAGCGCTGATAACACGCTCGATAGTCCCTCTCCTCTTTAGTCTACAGGACATATAATCCATGGTTGAAATGCATAAATAGTGTTAATTCAATCATATCATTCATTATTAATTTCCCCAAAACATATGAGTTGATTGAAATCATTCAAGTAACATACTTCCAATACTGTATGTCAAGTGGTATAACTTTATTTTTTTTTTTTTCTAGGGACGGTCATTCAGCTCTGGTTCATGGTTCTGAAGGGACAGATTGTTCATTGCTCATCAGTACTTTGGCACAGCTGATCATGGACCCATTCTGCCGCACACTGGAGGGTTTCCTGGATCTGCTGGAGAGAGAGTGGGTACAGGTGAGGGTCTGACAGTATTTGGAAAATGGATTGATTATAGTTCTCTTTTTTCTACGATATTAGACAAATGCCACGTATGGAATATACCTCATCCAGATTTTTTTTTTTAAGTAAACAAAAAAGACAAAAGGTTCAACCCCACTTCATCCGCATTTATCTGGACATTGGGTGTGGCAATGTTGGGAGAAGATGATCAAGTCGTAGACACAGACGTACAGGTGGAACATGTTAGGTTGCACAACACACGAACTGACCAGTTGGTTCTTGAAAATCAGAACTATACTAGTTCTTGTCTTAAAGTCACATTAGAAACCACTAGAACAGCCATCCTTGCATACTATGATTACACACTGCAGTTACACTTAAAAGTCAGAATAGGGGATGTGGGCACATTCTCAATACTTCCTTCATAAATGCTAGTTTTTGGATATGTGGGCATACTTTATAAAATTGCATTGTTTCTGCATCCCTGGTGATCATTGTAGAAGAGTAGTGGTCCACAATCCTAGTGGGGACATGCAGAGAGCTTTTTAGTAATAATGGAAACAATTTGAATACTTGGATAGAAATTAAATGTTGTACCATCAGAATGTTGTACCGTTCTTGCTACAGATGTCCTGGATCTAATAAACCTATTGGTCAAGTAAGATGTAATTTCAAATCAAGCCTTTGGCATGAATATAAATCATTTTATGGTTATTTGTACTTAGAGTCTCAAATCATTTTCAGGATGTATAATATTACTAGATTGAGAGAGTTAGATATGTTATGCCAAATGTGAAAACATGTTGCATTATTATAAGTTTAACATTTTTTACTATGGATGTGTGGTTATGACCAAATATCTTGCTGAAAGGATATTGCCCCGTAGTCCACAACTGACAGGCAATGGCCTTGACAAATAAAGTGGTCTTATTCACTCTTTTACTTGTAGTGGTCACTGACTTAAAGGACACATATAAAAAACCATTTTCAAAAACTGTTTTCCAAGGTCCTCCAAAGGTACTTCCAAGGCTCAGCCCTTCAACTCCAATAGAGGCTCACTTCCTCTGATTATTCCAGGCAGGGTCGACAGCATCAGCACTCATGTAGCCATCAGTGCTGATCTTTTCCTTGTTGAAATGACGGAAACATAGCCTGGAATCTCCCATGAGGTTCAGCACATCGACATTCTTCCCCATTTTGTCCTTCCTCTCACACTGAGTCAGTGTCTTCTATCGTCTCTGTGCAGAGATATTTCAGCCACCTTACCCATGTCACATCAACCATGAAGAGATAGAGGCGTAGCTGCTTTGCTTTGGAGCTATGTGATGCACACTTTGCAGCATTGCAGAGATACACTGTGGTTATTTAGAGACAGAAAATGACCTTGTCACTTATTTTGGCTTGTTGCTTTCTTTACCGGAAGTGGTCGGGTCTGCAAAAAGCCACAAAATGCAGTGTGTTACTGCCACGTAGCAGATCAAGCTAGTACCATTTTGAGGTACTTGGGTAACCTCTATTCATAACCATGTGTAGGATGCATCTAATTTTTCAAACTGGTGGTCATAAGGTGCAGCAAATGCAGCATGATGGGAAGCTGCGTGGAGATAATCAAGAGGAATCTGGATAATTCTGCTCAGCTCTGGGTCTGTGATGTCACAGTACCCTGCAAATTTAAATGGTTAATTGAATAAGATATTTTTTAAGAATAGAGAGATTGCACTCCTTGATCAAAACAACAGCTCATATTGCAGTTATCAGTTCTCCGTATGGAGTAGAGGATCTGCCTCAACTGTGTTGTGCATTACGCTCTATTTGAATAAATGAAAACTGAGTTGTATGAAGAGAACAAAGTGTTTAAAGCTCTAGTATGAGCTTCTTTTGTCAATGTCAGATCAGCAGAAGTATGTATTGCATGTACTAAATGGGTACTTTTATAAAAAAGTAGTTCTTCTCTGCAGGCAGGACACCCATTCCAGCAGCGATGTGCCCACTCAGCCTATTCCCACGCTCGTCTCCAGCAGGAATCTCCGGTCTTCCTGTTGTTGCTGGACTGTGTGTGGCAGCTGTGGCGTCAGTTCCCTCTGGCACTGGGCTTTTCTGAGGTACTGCTCCTGAGACTGGCCACGGAAGTCTACGCCTCTGATTACGGCACCTTTCTGTGTAACAATGATCGGGAAAGGTCAGCTTAATTGTCACAGTGACATTTTTTTTTTTTTACTTCATAGAGACTAAAATAAAAATAAGGGTCTTTCTTTGACATTAACTCCCCCTCTCAGGTGTGCTCTGGGAGTTAAGGACAAGACTCACTGTTTGTTCCAGGCGTTGCTAAAACCCACAGTGAGAGATTACTACCTAAACCCTCTGTACGAACCCACAGAGCTAGCAATCTGGCCCTCAGTTCACCCTCAGTCCCTGCAGCTGTGGAGAGGTGAGTTTTGATTGGTGCACGTACTTAAATCTGTAGATAACCTGTAGTAATTATCAGCATTGATGGATATGCACTACTGTATACTCAGTATGTTTCTAAGTTTACAGCTTTGCTACTTTGAATAACCCCCAGGCTTTTTTCTGAGATGGACACAGCAGTCTCGTCACCTTGAGGAAGTGCAGGAAGAAATAAGGAACATGGTGACTGAGTGGGAGAAGATGGCTCTCGGCTGATACCCTGATAAAAGTAAAGATGGTTTCTATTAACATGTTAAACATGTTTAAAGGACAGATGTTTCTAATGCACATAATGTTTTTAATGTACAGTATTTCTTACTCTTTAATAAAGTTGTATTGTAAGAACACTGCAGTGTTTGGTGAATGTCATTTTTCCTCCATAATAATAATAGCAGCCTGTGCTTCAGATGATGCCAGCAGGGTAATTACAATATATATTCACAGAGAAATATTATCAATAAAAGAAGGCTATGTAACTGACACACCTCCCAGTCTTGTTAAGCTCAGCTAAACACTCTTCACAATGCAAATCCCTGTGCACAGCAAGTCAGCATGTTTGCACTCATGGGGCTTTGCAAGCTGGAGACTGTAGTCCTGTTCAGTCGAGAGCTACATCAAGCAACGTGGACAAGAACCACATAGCCCAGCATGATTTTCTACAGCTACATATTTATCCAGTATTTACTGGGTGAACTGACACGGTGACCAGTCGGATGGCAAATGTTTTTGTTCTGACACTTAAATGTCATCATACAAGCTTTTATTTTATGATTTTGTGTTAAGGAATAGCTCTGGATTTACCGAGTAGTATCTGTTGGCTTTGGATCAAAACATCTGTCTGGGATTTCTGAATTCGTCTGCTCTCAGGTAATACATTTGTTCCATTCTGTTGTATTTGTTATGGCAAAACAACACATTTGTACCTTCAGTTATCACTACCAAGACGGAGAAGTTCATCAACAGTGTGATCAGTTTGGTTTGGTGACTTTGCTACTGGACATGCAACCTGGTTTTTCAGGTGTGCGTGCCGTCTGCGGTGCTGATGGGCCTATTTTGCCGAGGATGTCTCAGCAGGGTGCAGAGCTGGCCTGGTCGCAGTTTCAGTTCTTTGCCCAGGCAGATGAGTAGGTGGAACAATCAGGAGGCCTGTAGCCCCCATACTACTCAGGAAAGCCCCCGTGTCCTCATCACAGGTGACACCAATATCCAGCCTTCAATAGCTCATAATAGTTGCTTCTGTTTGATGGACTTTTCCAAAGTTGCCTGAACACTGAAACTGGGAAGCTGCCATTGTTTTCTACCACCTTCACTTTACAGCTAACAATGGACAACTATGTTGTTATGGCCACAGCAGCTCCAATGAAGGCTGACAGCCTTGCACGGGGGCATCTTCTAAGGGATAGATAGACTGGAAGCTAATCATTTTACTAACATACAGATCCTTGTTGCCATATAAAATGAAATGTAGGACTATTATAATCAATAAAGTAATGTTGTTGTGCAGTCATTGGGGCAGAATTCACAGACATGTGCTTCCTTTTTTTTTGCACGTTGTTTTCAGTGTGCTCTTACAGCAGGACTCTATTCTGTCTCATCACAATAGGGCACGCACAGACAGTGTTAGTGGCATAAAAGAGAGGAGAATAATAGCCTGGAGTCACTTTTTGTTCTGGAATAGAGCTTTGGAACAAACAAAAGCCTTTTCTTACTTGAATTTGGCACACCAAAATTTTACCAGTGTGAAAATATATTTTTCTATTCCGGCCAGTGAGATAAAATATTGAACTTTGTGTCTGCGCACAGGTGGTCTGGGGCAGTTAGGGGTTGGACTTGCGCAGATGCTGAGGTGAGATGTGCTGAAATTCCCGATGACTTAAAGTTCAATAAAATTGAAATTTGAATGCTATATCTATTAATGTCTAGAAAACAATATGGAACAGAGAACGTAATCCTGTCAGACATCAAGAAGCCTCCACCTCACGTTTTCGCTAGTGGTATGCAAAATCTGATTTAAACTTGTGGAACTTTTTTTTGTGTGTTTCTGTTACACAATTAATGCTTTTCTGACTTCACTCTTATGTAAAACTTTAACCTTGTAATTACTCTTATTTACTTCTCTGTAGGCCCGTTTGTGTACGCTGATGTGTTGGACTACAAACACCTCAGAGAACTGATTGTAAATAATCGTGTTACTTGGCTGGTCCACTACAGTGCTCTGCTTAGTGCTGTGGGTGAGGCTAATGTGGCTTTGGCAAGAAAGATCAACATCACAGGTCTGCGTGATTCTTCACTTTCCACATTTTTACTTTTTAAGGGTATTGTGAAGAGTTAAAGCTATTTTTCTCTGATCTTTTGCCACCCATCCAGGCCTACATAATGTTCTGGACTTGGCTCTAGAGAACTGCCTTCGTCTCTTTGTTCCCAGCACCATTGGAGCGTTTGGTCCCTCTTCTCCACGTGACCCAGCCCCTGACCTCTGTGTCCAACGCCCTCGAACCATCTATGGTGTGTCTAAAGTGCATGGAGAACTAATGGGGGAGGTAAGGTTTTAAAATGCGTGCATACTTTATAAATACACAGAATATTGAAAAAAAAGGAATGGTATATATCAAATATAACATTAACAGACCTTTATTTCTTTAGTATCTCCATCATAAATATGGCTTGGATTTCCGCTGTCTTCGTTACCCTGGTGTGATTTCAGTCAACACACCTCCCGGTGGAGGAACAACAGGTATTTTTTGTTCATATTTCATGTAAATGCTTTTATTTATTTATCGAACCTTTCATTTAACCAGCAAATAAACTCTTGAGATTGAATAACTCGTTTTAAAGAGTGTCTTGGTCAAGATAGACAGCAGTTTAGATTAGCAGAATAACACAACAATACACAGCATAGACACAAAAATATATAAAGATCTCAAAAAAAATGACACACAAAACATTATTATTTAGAATGTTGCAGGCCAAACAAGGGTAGAACGGTCAGCAGGTAACACCTACAGCCAGACATTTCTACTCCCAGCACACTGGACGGATCGGCTGGATGTTTATAGACTAAGACATCTGGACGGTTTTCCTCCTTTACAGATTATGCAGTTCAAATCTTCCACGATGCTCTCAGCACAGGTCACCATGAGTGCTACTTGCGACCTGACACCCGACTTCCGATGATGCATATCTCTGACTGCCACCGTGCCACCGTAGAGTTCATGCAGGCTCCAGAGTGCCAGCTGTCACTGCGTACCTATAACATAGCTGCCATGAGCTTCACTCCAGAAGAGGTGGCTCAAGAAATCCGCAAGCATCTCCCTCACCTCAAGGTCACCTACAGTCCAGACTCTGTCCGCCAGACAATCGGTACAACTCAACACCAGCTGTATAAAAGCCAACGTACAAAACTTAAGCGGGAGATTGTATTTTTGCATTGTGTTGGCTCATTTAACCCATTTTGACCTGCAGCTCCATATGGAAATACCAGTTTTCATATGGAGGGCACCTCAAGACTTAATGGGTTAAAATGTTAAATATCCATTTGGCTTACTTGTAAAAAGACAAACATTACTGATGACTGACCACTTTCTCAGTGACCACTGTAGTTAAGTAATAATGCTAAATGCAAATGCACTCTCGTCACTGGAGAGTGTGACATATCACACTCAGCTGTTTTCTGGTGTCATGATCTTCTGCTTTTTTCCCTGAAAGCAATGACCTTTAACTAGAAATTTGTGCTAGAAATGACACTGAAACTTTGATACAGCTAATAGAATATGATAAAAGTAATGCAGTCATTCTGCTTGTTTATTCACAGCAGACAGTTGGCCTGTGAGATTTGATGACTCCAACGCCAGGAGAGACTGGGGCTGGGCACCTGCCTTCAGACTTGAAGAGCTAGTGACAGACATGCTGAGCTCCATCCGAGACATGAGGGCCAATGAGGGTTTTCCGGTTAGCTAGCAAAAACTTCACCACAAAGGCTGTTTTTTCCACAGCCTGCGTTTGCCAACAATTACCGATCATTTTACTTTTACAAACTGTTAACGAGTATCATCGATGTGCCATGGATTGATTGTAAAACAGTAATTCTCAGTCAGAGCCTCTTGATATATAGTTGATAGTGAGACGTCACACACGTACACAAACACTTCAGTCTTCTTCAGGGAATCACATACTGTCAAACCTTCTCTTCATCTTTGTTGTTTTTAATTGTTGTGGTATCAGCAGCTCTTTGTGCGTGGTAATGTTGCCTCAGATGGAAATGAAAAAAGTTTATTAAGCTCAAGAAATTTCCAAATATCATGTTATTTGCATGCACAGACACAATAATCTCTTACAGTGTCAATGACAATGTCCAATACAATATGCACCAGTTGAGCTTTTAGACTGATAAAACTGTTATGCACCTTGATTTCAGAATCATCTGTAATAGCTAGGACACACTGAGATGTATTCTGGCTGTTTTATACTGTCTCCTTTTATGATATAGCTATTACATGAAAATTACACATTTTATACAGCCAACCTACCCCTGCTGTAGCATCTAACAGGAAGCCTTTGTTTTACTTTTTTTTGCCAGTAGTGTGACTTTGGTTATGAATGAGCACCGACATCAAATAAAAATACATAAAATAATGAAAAAATGTATGGAATAATGCCTAAAAATGCAGTGTACATTGAATCAGAACTTGAATAATAAAACTCGACTTAGACCAGACTAAACTGATTAGTGTATTTTGCTGAAAAGAACATTTTCCTTATATCTCATAGAATGTGATTATATAAAGGTCCTGTTATTTCCTGAGAGGAAAAAGATCGGTGTCATTTCTCACATTTGAAGTTGAGGAATAAACAAGCATTACTCTTAAAGGTAAGAGAACTGAGAATGTTTTAAGCAACATGATTGATCCAAAACCTGTCAGTCAGTCTTCCATGAATGTACAAAAATACACAAGAATGATTCATTTCTGGGAGAGAACTGCTTTAAAATCTGGGACAACTGGTCAGCTGACCTATCACTAAAAATACATCACTTTTTTTTGAAACGTTTGAGAAGCTTATCCGACTCCATCTTTCAAGTAATTTTACTTCAGGACAGTGGGTGTCGCTGTTTTCACAATTTACTGTGTTTTTAGACTTGTGCAGTCTATGAGACCAACCAAAACTACAGAAATTTTAGTTAAGGAATACAAAATCCATCAATCCATCCATTGTCCATACCTGCTTAGTGCTATGCAGGGTCACGGAGATCTGCTGGAGCCTGTCCCAGCTCTCTTCGGGCAAAAAGCAGGGACATGTCACCAGTCCATGGCAGGGCCACATGTAGATGAACAACTATACACACTCACAATCACTCCTACGGGCAATTTGGAACCAGTATTTAACCTAACATGGATGTTTTTGGACTGTGGGAGGAAGCCGGAGTACCTGGAGGAAACCCACACAAGCACGTGGCAGAACATGCAAACTCCACACAGAAAGGCCCTTGCCAAGATTTGAACCTGGAACCTTCTTGCTGTGAGGCAACAGTGCTGACCACCAAGCCATGTGCTGCCCAGCAGCACAAATGTTGAGTAAAAATTGTTTTTTTCATATGATAATCTGTATCGTAGAACAAAATATTTTAAAAGGACTCCAATGAATAGAATAGCGAATGTGAACGATGTCTCGTAACTGCTGATCTGTTCTTCTGAATTTTTGAGTCATGCTCCTGTAAAATATTAAGATCTCTGGTGCATCAATAAAGTGTCATTCATTTGATTCAGTTACATTTATTTTCAGGCTTATCTGAACTCCCTGAGTTGTTTCGGTGGCATGTAAAAGAAACTCCCTGTTAACATGCTGGATGCATAACAGTCTGAGGAACAGTTGTGGCAGTTTTATTGCAGAAAAACATTTCCTTAACCAGAGATACTGATTACCACAGCTAAGCTGTTACAGAAAATATTACAATGCTTATAATCACACCCTTTTGATAAAAAGGACAATTTTTAATATTAACGACTCTCATTTTCTAAAATTTTCTTTGCCACAAAGGGAATCTGATATTAACTTGTATGACACTGGTCAGTCATCCAGGTCATGGTACCTCTTCATGGCCTGAATCAGGACAACTGAATTTCTTTACTTTGTTCTTAAAGATGGAAGGAAGACGAGGAAGGGGGCTTTACTGATCTGTCCAGTGCTATCCAGCTCTTCTGTATGTCTTCATACCGCATCTACAATCAGAATTTCATCATTTTGTGGAAAGCTGGAATTGTTACCCTTCGAGCATAAGAGAAAATCTCACACCAAATCAGACATGAATGATCAGGATGCTGCATGAACCTTGTTAGTACCCAGGTTTCTGTCCGCTGAAAGACTGGCTGTCATATAGATTTTATGCTAATATTGTTATTGTATCTTATTGTAATAACTGGTACATGGCCAGGGTTACATCATAGTACCTATTGTATGTTAATTCCTGCATATAAACACATTTGAGAAATGTTGAAAAGATATTCTCCTTACTTAAGAGCTGTTTTTTTTTTTTTAATGTCTGCTTAATTTAAAATGTACTTTGGTGTTAAGAGGTTACAAATGCAGCAGTTACTTCTGTTGTTCCCAGTTTTGTACCTGGACGCGTTCATTGAACGAAAGTTCACGAACTAGTTCGTATTTTGTGCGAACGTGAACTGAACGTGCTCTTTCCCCTTGACGAGCGAACTGCGGTCAAGCCAGCCGCCATTCGCACTTACGTCGTCAAATCAGCCGCTCCTGATTTTCATGTGCACTCGTATTCGAATGTTTACGGAAAGTTAATGAAAGGGACTCATATACAATTTCCGGTTTCCAAAATAAAAGTACAAGACGAGTAACTAGTCGTTAAAAATAAAAAATCTTTGTTTGTTAAACAACTTTACCAATTATACTAGTCTAATATCTATGCCACAGTGTGTTTTTTTATGTCTGTAGGATTCCTTTTATTTATGAGTATTTAGGATATTTTATTGTTTTACAAGTAATCTCATGTAATTAATCCTGTTCTTTTTTTTGTTAAATGTTGAAAATAAATATTTGAAATGTCAAGTAGTGAAGAAATTAATTCATGAGATTAAATATTTTCTTAGAGAAAAGACAAATGACAGAACTTTGAAGTACAATAAGACTGATCATTTCTGACAAATAATAATAAATTACTGTTGAAGATACACTGTGACTGTGTAGGCAAGAAATATCAAATATGTACAAAAAATGGAATGACAAGAGGTTTAGTGAAATACAATGGAAAACATTGATTTAAAAGTTCAAATTTTGTCAAAATGTCTATTTTTTGATTGAGCCATTAATTTCTGAGGACTCCAGATTTTTATTTCTCCATAATCTCTCATAATAATTTACACATCACTGCAGGACTATGCTGACTACCACCACACTCAATATCAGACACCTTTACTGTAGAAAACAGGAGGAATTCACCACTGAATGTCCAAATATTGTACGATATGACGAAGGTCAAACACTTATTTTTGATTGACACGGTCTTTTTGAAGGACTCTAGATTTATATTATGCCATAATCTCTGGCAATAACTGCTTCACATCACTTCAGGACTATGCTGACTACCACCATACTCAGTATCAGACACTTTTACTGTAGAAATGTGGAGGAATCCACCATTAAATTTCCAAACATTGTACGATATGACTAAGGTCAAATGCTTATTTTTGATTGATATGCTTTTTTTTTTTTGAAGGACTACAGATTTCTATTTCTCTATATTCTCTGGCAATAACTGCTACACATCACTTCAGGACTATGATGATTACCACCATACTCAGTATCAGACACTTTTACTGTAGAAAAATTGAGAAATTGAGGATTGATGAACGTTTTATTAATTTAACAATGAACACAACTAAAAAAAGGAAGAAGCCGTCACAAATCAGCATGACTGTTCTTCTGTTGACTTTTCTTTTGACGTCCATGGAGTTTGATTAAGTCAGTGACCAGTGACCCCAGAAAGTCTGAAACGGATGAGGTTGTGTGGTCAATTGTTAAATATGTGGCCACAGGAACAGGGGAGGAGCCTGTATTTGGATGTCAACCTCATACACATAGTATGGTGATGTTTGCCCTTTTGTTGTATGTACAATACAACCTGTTGCATCTAAATATATGATATCGTCTTTGTAACGCTGAAAAAAAAAAAGGTTTAGAGTTTCCTCTGTATAAAGCATGACGCTTTTGGGATGCAAAATTATTTTCTGAATGAGTCCATCTAGAGAACTTTGCTCTTCTTCCAGCATGAGCTGTCAGCTCATCATCTCATTTTTGTGTCTTCTTGCGTTTTTTCTGCTGGACCATGAAAGTGTCTTCATGACACCAGTTGCGGGGACCTGATCCCTCCATCCAGATGCCATAGCAGTGTCATACCTCAGCCAAGGCATCTCTTTGATCGCCACGTAAAGGCTGTCTTTTTAATTGGTTGCAGTGGTGCCAGGCTCTTTCAACCCTGAAAGGAACCACAGCTTTCAGTGATGGGTCATCCCCACCCTGACAACTACCTCAACAGGGCAGTCATCAAATAAACAATACCCATCACAGGAAAATAGTGGGCCTCTTCTGGTGGAGCTGATAGTTTAAACACTGTGGTGTTTAAACCCAAAACTGCAGTATGGATGAAGACTGCTAATGCCCTCAGCCATGACAGTAGTCCAGATTAGTGTTTTAAACTGACATTTGTGCTGTTTTTTTTTCTCAGCTTGTTCCAGTCCATTTCAACCATGAAAAAAAAAACAAGGTTGCTGTGGGAGTTCATGACTAAAATATTCATTGTGATTTTCTGTAGCAGATGTTGAGGATGTTTCGTCTGAACAAGAACTGAAAAGACAATCAGAAAAATCCTGTGAAGTTTTTATTCAAGTAAAAATTTGTGGCTTATTATAATGAGTGCACTTTAGCATCAACAATAATAAATTAGAAGCTCTCTAGAGTGCCAAGACCACAGCTTTAGCAACTGCTCGATAGTTGACCTAAAAGGTGCTTAGTAGTACCTACAACAGGGGCGGCTGTTCAATAGAGGGCACTAGGGCGCCACCCCACCTCTCTCCACATCCAAGAACTTAAAGGTGGGGTAGGTGTTCCTTTTTTTGCAGCACTTTTTACAATATTGCCTGAAAGCCTTTTCACATTCCCATTGCACCCACTGAAATAAAATGTTTGCAAAAAAAAACGAAACGTTTTGGTCCGGTCTAGAGGGTATAATCAGAGAATAACTCTGACCAATCAATTTACTGATCATCTTTACATTTATTGGCTGCCTAATACGTCCATCAAATATCAATGCACTCCCACCCACCCCTCCCTCCCTCCCTCCCTGCAGTTCATGTAGTCATGAATCATGTGAAGGCGTGGTTTCGAGGGATGGGCTGAAGAGGAGGAGGTAGAGCCTTTGGAAGGAGGGAGGGAGTGTATATTTTCAAAATCTCACTTGAGTTGGAATTGCTGGAACCGTTTTTTCAAAGAACACCTACCCCACCTTTAAGTGAAGAAGACTTAATTACTTTTAAATATATACAATATAGTTTTAAAATGGGTATGGTAATTAATTATCATAGAGTTAGTGAGTAATATGTGTAATCTACCATAAAATATAGATTAAACTATGTTTTATGATGTCTAAAGTCATAGGTCACGTTTCCGGTTGGGGCGCAGTTTTTTCGTCCATTCACTCTCGCTATAAATTGTACATGCGCAGTTCGATCCTCTCAATACAAGAGATAGGAGCTTGGTGAGGCGCACATAACCTGCGCCCTCAGCATTCATTTGAATGGTGCTGCTGTACACACTCTGTCAGCCACAGGGTGGCAGCAGAGAGCGACCGGCTCGCACATCTGTCAAAGTGCGCCAGGAGTCCAATAGTAGTAGCACTACTTTATGTAAATGTTGCTTTCAAGTAGCACTACTTTGTTATGTTATGGATTATGGATTTCCAAGACATTTCCGGTATTGTCTATTTATATTTACATACTGTTCAATCAATATAATATATGGGGTAAAATGCACGGATAACTGCCAAAGATGGCAGCAACTTAACAAATCGTAGCAAAACATTGTGTCAGGAAAGACACACTTAAAAACTAAGACAAGCATTTAAATGTAGCACAAATGATCAAACTGTGACTTCCTGTCTTGTTTTGAATTGAGTTATGATAGTTTGGTTTGATATATGTACAGGCTGTTCCACAATTATACAGTGCTGCTTGAGGGCAATAAACTTATGGAAAAAGTTTATTTTTTATTATTGTGTCATTTCAAATGGCATGAATAAACAAATGTATTCAAATTTTAAACAGTATCTCAATTTTTTCAGTCTTTACCACTATGGCAGTGTTACGTTATGGCTTTAACCTAAAATATTTCTTAAATTAAAAAAAAAAAAGTTTACTTGGTCTATTTCAAGAGAAAATATTTTATTGTATTTTGTTATGTTATGTTATATTATAACCAGCGGTGCCAATGTCTCATCAAAAGGAACCTCGTCCACTTCAACAGCTCCACTGCAGAGACACAACAGATGACTCATTCGTGATTCAAACATCTTAAAATACACACAACAAAAACAACCCCAACACAACTACTGACTGGAAAAGAAAAACCAATCCACGCAGTCATTGGTTCAGGTCAGCAGCAACCAAAGATCTCCCCTGGTCACCTCCAGCAGCTCTTTCTGGATGATTTCAAGGTATTTACCAGACCAGCCGAGGGACACAATCTTTCCGAAATGTTCTGGATCTGCTTCAGCCGCAAAAGGAGGAAACCAGGAGCCATGCTAACCAGAAGCACCTCCTCAACTCACTCTCCATGAAGAGGAGTAAAAACTCTGCTTTGAGTCTCTCTACAGGGTCATCCAGACATTTATGAAGGGAGATGCTCAAGCTGAGAGAAAATCTTGAAATATATTATAATTAAGTGACAGTACTATTTGTTTTAATTACACTTTAGCTCTCTGGCCTCTATGGTTGTGGTTCAGCCACAACCCTATAGATTATGGGCCTGATCTTCCACCAGATCTGCTAAAGCCGCTATTTAGGGATAGCGGGTAGCGGGAGGGGCGTTCCCCCACAAAGAACGCAATCTTCCACCTTGCTAAACCTGCTATCCCACCTGCGCTACCCGCTACATCATCCATGGGAGTGGTTAGGGCGTTCCACCCGTTTAACCAATCAGTGCGTCAGTAGCCATTGCCTTTAAGAGCAGGTTGCGCTACCCGCTAACCGCTATGGAGCGTCTTTTCGTCCAGATCGGAGCAGCTCTCATGTGCAGCTCGTCTGGGACTCTGCTGTAGAGCTTCCTCCTCTTCCTTCCTCCTCCTCCTCCTCTGCACTGATATATACATATAAATATTTTTACACAGACAATTCCTATCGGCTACCTGAAAGTCCCAGATAGTTGGTGTCCTCCCAGTAAACACGCTCTGGTCGTCTATGGTTTAACTGGTGTTTAACTTTAGCCTTAAGAAAAAAACACAATCATCTCGGGGAAACTGCTCTGCCCTGTACCTGGGAGTTAGCCGCTAGTTCCTTAGCTTCTTCGCCGTTTTTTCAGGTGGCCACTTCAACATGTGTTTTTTTTGTTAATGAGGGAAGCGGGGGGGGGGGGGGGGCAGAGAGAAAAGCGCAGTGTCCCCAGCTTTTAGTGACCCCTCTTGGAACATTTTCTCAAAAGAAAATAGTTCCCTTTAGTCCAGGAAAAAAAAAAAAAACTTAGACACAAATTGCAGTTCAGTTCTGTTATATTGCACATTTAAAGTGAATTCTGTTTTTAATCTCCAATTCCGCGATTCTGTCCAGGATTCCATGATTGCGGATTCCATAGGGCCCTACGTTATTAAACCTGGAGGGATAGTGGGAAACCATCATCTTCCAGGAAGAAATGTGGTCAGAAAAACATCTTCAATGATCACCTCAGCAAAAACAAAAACAGGCATTTTTAAAATATACATATATTGATATTAACGTACATATATCGATATCGTACTACATTTGCTTCTTGGTTTTTGGTGTAGCCCCCCCTGGAGAAAAGTGCACCAGCCGCCACTGACTTATAAGATGGAGTATTTCATGAAATACATCCAGTTGCCAATGTTTCATAATAGCCTGCTCCTTTTTTGCCTTTAATATTTAAAAATCTACCTTCAGTGTTTCCTCGAGAGGTACTGTTATCCCAGAGTCCACCTGGGGGCTTGTTAGAGGAACCCCTGCAGTGACCTCCTGGATGTCTTCCCATGTTTTCAAAGTTAAGGGTCTCTGCATGTCTGCCTGAGGTAACAATGATGAGGGTTTCTTTTCATCTGTCTGTGTCTGCAGTATTGGAGGTCTCTTCTGTCTCAGGCAACACTGGCACAGGTTTCTGGTCATCTGCTCCAGGTCATAATGTTGCTGGTCCATGGTCATCAGCTTTCACTGGTTGTGGGGTAACATTTGACACTTTTTTCTGAGATATTAAATGTTAAAACTTGGTTGGTCACACTTAAATTTACTTTATGAGATAAAAAAAAAAATACAAAATAAGATAAAAAAAAAACCACTGAAAACATAGGTGACAGAATTACAGTACTGTTATCCCTCACACTTCGCGGTTAATGGGGGCTGTGACCCCCCCCCGCGAATGGTGAAAACCGTGATGTGGATTACATGTATATATATATGTACATACAGTATACATGTACATGCGTACGCAAAATCTACGGAACGTATACTCACTTTGACGATCTCTCCTCTGTGTGTAGCTGACGAGAGCAAGAGATGGGACATGCGGGGATGCGTGTCAACCAATCAGTGTACAGACAACCGACGGCACAGTAATGCCCATCGTAGAAGCCAATCACAGGCCTCGATTTTCGTTCACGGAACATCCCGTGTAGGCTCTTCATTGCTTCCCAAGACTCGTTTTTGATGTGATGTGTTTCGCTTCAGCCTTGCGGGCTTCGTTTGAAATTTTTTGAAATTTTTTCAATTTTTTTTCCCAATATTTTTTGAACCTCCCCGATGTACTGAGACCGCGATTGCGGAGACCGCCAAGTGTGGGGGATTACTGTATAATAATAAACATTGAAGTATCTGAAGACTCAAATGTTACTCCAACCATGGAAATATGCTCTAAAAAAAACCAAAGCAGATCAGGGCTCTTCTGTTCTCTGTTAGACCAGGATTGCAGGATGCATATAGTAATGCCATCTCTTCTGTCCAACAAAGTATGCAAGAGGTAAAGTGTTGAACAGTATATTGAACAGTTACTCTGCTCTGTTTTATTTGAACTTCATAGTTTTTCTCATCTCCTGCACTGTGTGTTTATTTATTATTTATTACTTATTTAAACTTAATTCTTTTTTTTCTCCTGTTTCTTCTTGAAAGAAAGCGTTTGCCCTGTGGGTACAATAACACATTTTACTGCGCAATGTACAAAGTATAATTGTGTATGTAACAAATAAAGATCTTGAATCTTGAATCTTGAAGTGAAAATAGATCAATATGATTTTGGATGAAGAGAGAAAAAGAATGAATGAAAAAAAATTGACATTTCTCTATATCAGCAGTAGAAAACTGCATTTCTACTGAGAAACCACTTTTCGTAATGCACCACAGCTTCAGGACTCTATCGATGTGCTCAATAACATCTCACTGCGTGGATGTCTGTCAGCAGATCAAGTCCATTTAATCAACATTCTGACACTAAAAATCACAATCTGAGACTGAAATATATTCTAAATGCTCATTGATGAAGATTGACATGATGTTTCAATTGTATTATGTTTCTAAAACATTTTAAAAGTATATTATGAGGATAACAGTCAATTTAAAGCAATTATGCTGTAAAATTTAAGACCGACAGCAATATTTACATACATAAATTGAAAAAAATATCCTTTATCCATCTGAAAAAAACTTAAGTCACTGAGCCTCTTTCACAAGGCGCTCTTGGAGTCCGCACCTGAACTCAGTTGTAAAGGTCTACACTCCTTCCACTACATTGCAGTCGTCACAAGAACATTGAGTGGCCTTGCCTTCTCTTGGCACAAAGCGATCTCAATCGAGACTGTTCTCACACATGGCTCATCGATGGTGGAACCAGTGGCTACAAGAGCAGTCGTCCATCTCTACGTTCAGGAAGTGCTTAAAAACTCTCCTCTTCCAAGAATACCTTCTCTCATAGGATGTGTTCTCTTTTTAACTTCTAACCTGCACCTGGATTGTGTCCTTGCTGGACTGACTTTTACAATGCACTAACCTGAAAATTAACTTAACTGCACTTGCTTTGTAGTTTACTAGTTACTGTGGCTTGACTGTATCCTGTTGTTAAGAGTCTGATAAATGTAATCTCATATGTGCGCTCCTCATTTCCAGCAGCTCTACACGTGGTCAGAGGCAGGAGAAGATTTTGCTCATATTGATTAAAGTTTATAACAACTAACGTTTTCAATAACACATATATTTCACCCGGCTCAATTTACACAGGAATCCATTCTGCTCATGTCTCATGAATGACACACTGTTTTTTTTTTTTTTTTTACTTCATAAACTGTTATGGTCACTTTGATCTTCAGCTATAGTATAAGCATATCAAACTTCTTGGGCATTACATATTCTTTTCACTAAGGCCACAGGCTTTAATTGAGAGGTAAAAGTAAAGCAACTTCCTTTTTATACTGATTGTAGGCTTTTTTGATCCTTGCCCTGTTGTTGCTGGAATTTGAAATTTCCAAGTGTCGGCACACTACACCCCAAAACAGTGTTTCTTCAAGACTTCCTACAGTGGATGCCTGAAGCTTGTCCATGATGGTCACAATATCTTCCCATGTTATTGAAGTTGTTCTGGACTTCAAAAGAAAGAGCAAGTATGACTTAGAAAACATTAAAATGGTCAACAAGAAGCCTAAACTAGGATCTACACAAGAAAATACACAACAGTGTCTATGGAAAGGCTCATTGCAAACAACTTTGTAAACAGTAAAACGTTTACATCACAGTTTCAGGTAGGGAACTTACTTTTCCAAATATCGGGAAAACATATACTAAGGGAACAAAAAAGAACATATGGTGGTACCTCTACTTACGAATGTATTAACGAAATTTTTAGCTAACAAAAGGCCTCTTCGGAAAAATATTTCATCCATATACGAAAGAAATTCCAGGTTACGAAGGTGAAAATTTTCAAAATATCCGCTGCTAATAGCAGCTCCCAGAGTCCATTGAACGTAAACATAATTGTCGGCTCCTGTATCTCGTTTGAAAGCAGTGCGTCCAAGCTGCTCTGCCATTGGCTATCGATTAGCATCTTCCTGGCATCCCATTGGCTAGGAGGGCCCCTTGTCTGTATGAACGTAACCCAGCAACCCAGGTAAACAAACTATTTTTATTCTTTAATTTACTTTATTCTTTGTTCTTTATACTTTACATTAGTATAATTGTCCAATAATCTAATTCTACCATGTATTTCTTACAAGTTGTTATGTCATTTAATGTATTATTTACAATTTATAAAAAAATTATGTCCAACTTTTGGGCGCCTTGGAACGGATTAGGCCATTTATAGGGTAAAATGCATTCCTAATTATGAAAATTTCCATTTACGAAACGACTTTTAGAACAAATTAATTTTGTAAGTTGAGGTACCACTGTATATAATTGTTATGCATTTCTAATTTGTTATATATTTTTTCTAATCGACATGACATTCACGTCACAGTTTAATATCCATTTGCATAGAAGTACATTTTTATTCAAAAAAGGTGAGCTTTACACATCCAATTTTGATTAAACAGTGTTCAGCAAATTCGATTTTACAAGAGAGCAAAAAATCTGTTGCAAGAATAGAAAAGCGCTGTTGGGTGGAGACAAAGCTCTGTCCAATCAGCTCTGCTCGCTCAAAGTTTTCCATCTTCGGTCTCATTTTTTCTGTTGAGCTGCTGAAGACTGTTTGCGTGCAATTACAATTTAAGCGAATGAATTTTCGGCCTTCAAACATTTGACTTCAACTTAGTACTGTGTTCACATTTAGAATTTGCAAATGATGTTAACCACTTTACAGTGATCCCTGGCCACTTCGCGGTTTGAGTAATGCAGTTTTAGTGCTTCGCACTAAAGAAATATATTATAATAAAAAAAAATCAAGAAATAATCACTGAAATTCTGCGAAAATCCACCCCACAGCAGATCAGAGGCCGCAGCTGCCAGAGAAACATCAAACAATGACTCACAGCCTCCTGTAAGCAACAGAGAAACACAGATGGCCCAGAACTCTAGAATCTGTGCGCTGTTTGGCTGAGAAGCATTTACTACATTTACTACGCATTTACTGGGCGCATGCGTGACGCAGTGACCGGCAGCAGTGGGAAGCATGTCTGTCTTGTCTGTCAGTTTTAAGTTTGTTATTTTATGCTTAAACTTTCAAACTCGCTGTGCACTTTGAATTGATCAACCTCACTTTTTTGTGATTAAGTGATTCAGTGACATGGATCTGACTCTGATCTTTTTATTGGCGGTGCTGCCGTCCTCATGTCACCTGGGGTTGCTGACAGCTCCTAATCTCAATACCATTCAATATTCCAGAGTCTATCTGTAAAATTCTCACATTCCATGATCAGCGGCCCACCAGCGGACCTAGTCTTTCCTGACCTGAAGGAACTTTTCCAGCACGGGGAAGGTGACAACTTCGTACCTCCACGACAAAAACTGAGGAGGCGAGGCAGGAGAGGCGGCGTACGAGAGCGCATGTGACGGCAACACCTGTTGCGCATCCCCCTCCCTTCAATTATCCTGTCCAACGTCCGCTCTCTCCGCAATAAAACTGAGGAACTACAGGCTGTTGTTCGCCACCAGCATGTATTCAAAGAAGCCTGCATCCTGGTCTTCTCTGAGACCTGGCTCGGGGAAAGGGACGTTGATGGTGATCTGGCCATAGACGGGTTCGGGGTTCCGCTCTGCACCGACAGAGGGTCTGCAACAACTGGGAAATCATGCGGAGGTGGAGTATGTGTTTACATAAATGAACATTGGTGTAAAACTGTTTAAGTAAGAGAGAGACTTTGTACCAATTTAAGTTTCTACCATCAGGTTCACTGATTAGACTCCCTTTTGCAAAGACAAACAGATACAAACACCCCTTTGTACCCTCTGCTGTTGTTCTTTTAAATGCTGGGAGGAGAAGGTAGCAGGTGAAAAAGCCCTCCCTCCTGACTATAGCTTGGGTCTTTATTATGAATCTTTATGTGTAATTTACTGTTGTAACTATTATGGATATTTTATGTTTGATGTGCTCCTGCTGTCGCGAAACAAAGCGCCCCTTTGGGGAAAAAAAGTTATTGATTGATTGACAGTTTGGAGACCAGAGGCTGTGAGGGAAACAGAAAGACCACAGTTTAGACTTTGTCTTGTGTTACTGCAGTGTCTCGCTACTTTTTTGCTGTGTTTAAACATATTTTAGAACACAATATTTAGGCTCGGGGGCTCCAGCTGCAGTTCCCAGATTTTGATTGTCGCGGGGGGGCGCCGGTCCCCATTAACCACGAAAACTAAGGGATCACTGTATATCTAGAGAACATGTTTTCCAGAGTTCCCTACTTGAAGGTACTTAAGTAAAGTTAGAATGATATTCACAGATTCGGCTTTCCGGGACCAATAAGTCTGAAGCCACACATTCGTCAAAACACAAATGATGCCTCAATCACATCTAGATAGCATGTCTACCAGCTACAAGGACAAAAACCCAGATTTATACAAAAATAAGCAGTCCTGCGAGCTCGATGTAAAATATTGATGAAAATGCGTAGCCTGCAGCCGTGCCAGTGCCCAGGGACCGTCTGCAAATTGCAACAAAAGAAAAAGACGTTGGAAACAAAAATCAATAACTCCACTGTTGTACAGTATACAGACGCAAAAATCACTCCACACATCAGAGTTCTCCTCATGGTAATACTACAACAGCTATTATGTACCAAAAACATTTGGCATAACTGTGATTTTGTATTGTTATAAATCATTAAAAACTTAAGTAACAATAACGTTACTGTTTTACACTACAGACACTCCAAACTATCTATACACATCAGCAGTCTACTTCTGGTCATACTACAACAGCTGTTTTGAGCAAAAAAGGTTTGGTATAATTTTGGTGATTTCTTTATTATTATTAATCATTAAAAACTTCAATAATGATCAGTACCTTTATTGTTTTACACTACAGACACTCCAAACACTACACACATCAAAAGCCTCCTTATGGTCATACTACAACAGCTGTTTTGAGCAAAAAAGGTTTGGTATAATTTTGGTAATTTTATTAATTATTATGCATCATAAATAAGTTCAATAATGATCAATAACTTCACTGTTTTATACTACAGACACTCCAAACTCACTACACACTTCAGCAGTCTTCTTCTGGTCATACAACAACAGCTGTTTAGAACAAAAAAGGTTTGGCATTATTTTGGTGACATTTTTTTTATTATTAATCATCATTAATAACTTTAATACTGATCAATAACTTCACTGTTTTACACTGCAGACACTCCAAACTCACTACACACTTCAGAAGTCTCCTTCTGGCCATACTACAACAGCTGTTTTGAATAAAAAAAAGGTTTGACATATTGTTGGTGAATTTTTATTATTATTAATCATTAATAAATTCAATAATGATCAATAACTTCACTGTTTGACACAGAGCAAGTGGACCAGCTTAGGCTGGACACCATAAGCGGCCTTGAGAGTATCAACAAGTCCATGCTCCCATGCAGGCTGAAGCTTTGGTGCCTCCAGTTTGGGCTATTACCCAGGCTGATGTGGCCTCTTACCATCTATGAGGTCCCAATCTCAAAAGTTGAAAAGCTAGAGAGATTGATCAGCTCATTTGCCAAAAAGTGGCTGGGACTTCCCAGAAGCTTTAGCAGCATAGGGCTGTATGGAAGAGGCATGCTGGAGCTTCCTGTTTCCAGTCTTGCAGAGGAGTTCAAATGTTCCAAAGTAAGGTTAGAAATGACACTGACGGATTCCCGTGACTCTTGTGTAGCCCAAACAACTCCTACCCTGGTGACCGGAAGAAAATGGATCCCAACTATGGCTACTCAGCAGGCAAAGTCAGACCTCAGGCACAGAGACATTGTTGGCCTAGTGCAACAAGGGAAAGGAGGCCTTGGCCTAGGAGAGAGCAGGCCATCCTGGCAGAGGGCAGCCCCAGCTCAGCGCCGACAGCTGGTCGTTGAGGAGGTGCGTCGGCAGGAGCAGGCAACAAGGTGTGCTAAGGCTGTCTCACAAGCTATGCAAGGACAGTGAATGAGATGGGAAGGAGTGGAGAGGAGAAAGGTCTCTTGGAGGGAGCTATTGGGCATGGAAGCATTTCACACCAGCTTTATCTTACGTGCCATGTAAGATGTCCTGCCTTCTCCCTCTAACCTCAACCAATGGTATGGAGAAGACCCTACGTACCCCCTCTGTCCATCACCCGCAAACCTCAAACAGATCCTGGTTGGCTGCAAGACAAGCCTGTCACAAGGACGTTACACCTGGCGGCACAACCACGTCCTCAAGTGCCTGGCATCCACTCTGGAGACCAAACGGACAAAGGTCAATGCACTCCCCCCTCTCCATCAGTGCATCCTACATCAGCAAGAGATTTTATCCGAGAAGGAGCAAAACCAGCCAAAGTCCATACAACATCGGACATCGGCCAGCTCGGAGGGGCACGAGACTGGAAGTTGGTAGCAGATCTGAACCACAGGCTCTGCTTCCCAGCTGAGATCGCCACAACAAACCTCAGACCAGACCTCGTGCTCTGGTCCTCTTCACTTCGCACCGTCTACATCATAGAGCTCACTGTTCCCTGGGAAGCTGCTGTTGAGGAGGCCTTCGAACGCAAGAGTCTTAAGTACACCGAACTGGCAGCTGATGCTGAGCAACACGGATGGAAAGCCAAGATTTGCCCAGTTGAAATTGGCTGCAGAGGCTTCGTGGGCAAGTCTACCATCAGGCTGCTTAAGAATTTGGGGATTCGAGGCCAAGCCCAACGCCAAGCCATAAAAACCATCTCGGGTGCGGCAGAGGAAGCAAGTCGGTGGCTCTGGGTGAAGAGGCGAGACTCCTCCTGGGCCCCAAAGTAACACCAATGGCATATGTGGGGGTTGAAAACAGAGGGGGGCACACCTGGGACGCCAGGTGTTGCCGATGAGCCCTCCGGAGGTGTTGTGGGCCTATCATCGAAACACAGAGGAAGGAGGGCGCCCACCTGACGACCCCAATGAAGTTTTCACCCCCGCCCCCCTCCATACACCACCACAACCTTGAAGCCACTCCGATGGATGCACCGTCACCACTTATGCCCCAGTTATATGTTAGTTAAGGGATTGTTTCACCTACTCCTAAAACAGATCTGTTCAGACACTTCAAACTCACTACACACATCAATGGTCTCCTCATGGTCCGAACGCTAATTCTGATCAAACAGATACAGATACAGTGGCTGTCAGCTTGATGATTCCATAATTTTTTTGTGTGAGATTTGATTCATCACTGACTGACAATTACTTTTGTTTTTTTAAATTATGTCACTATTATTATTAGTGATTAGTGATTATTGTTAGAGAGTTATATTAAACAGAGAAATGCTAAATAATAAACGGCACAGGCTATATTTCCAAAAGACTTCATAGCACCTTCCAGATATGATGATCAGTTTGTCACTAATATTAATAATAATCATCATTATTATGAAAATAATAACAATACTTCTACTAGAATGACTACTAATATTACTACTACTTGATCTTAATTATTATGACTATAATCTCAACTACCTTTCTCTGCATCTTGTGGGAAGGTGGGGCTTGACATCAAGAGGGATAGGGTTGACAGTAAAGGAATATGACGGTTAAGGATAAGAGGGGAGTTGGGGTTAAAATGTGCCCAATCCTCATTACAATATGAGGGTTGGGTTATAGGGGAGGGGGCTAAATAATACAAAATGGCTGTCTTAATTGTGGGTGGGGCTGGATGTCAAGCCTGCAGGTTGAAAGGAGATGCTTCTCTTTAATCCTGTTGATGCGTTTTGTTTTCTCTATATATATGTGGAGGGGGAAGTCCTGTTCTATACAACTGTCCTGCCTTTGCAAAATGAAACATATAATTTTTCATTTCTGATGTCTTGGGATTTTCTTCCTGTAATATGATTTTTAAGATGAAAGTAAAAAACTTTTTCTTATACTATTTATTACATGTTTTATATTATTATTTATTTATTTTACTTTATTTTATTTCATTTTTACAAAATCTGACCTGGCTCTGCTTTGGGTCTGAGAAGTATGACCACTGCACCCAAATGAAAGGTCTTTAATTGATCTAAGTATTTGCTCACATTTTGTTATTCATTATAAAATATTTTCTCATCATGAATCGCCAGGAGCTGCGTAGACCACACTCCAACTTCCTTATTTGTTTTTATGTATTTTTTTTACATTTATAGTGAATCATTTAAGTTGACAATTTCAGTTTTATGAACTTACACTTCTTTTTCCAATTTATTTTCACTTGAAAAAAAGCCTTGCCTGCGACTCTTTTTCTATCCTTTTACACCTATAAGTCTGCCTAGTCCTTATTCACTTTTTTGATTCAAAAAAAGTGAATAAGGACTAGGCAGACTTTTAAATGTTATAGATACTTTACACTATGTGACATAATTTAAGATAAGTAAGTAAATTTTAAAAAGTTTTCACTTTATAAATACTGTAGAGAATCAGATGTATAGCCTTGAGATGACAAAAATTAAATGTAAAATATATTACATCATCACAGGCTGTTTTTGTTTGCCTGGACCTTTTGATTACACTTATACTGTTATTTACAACAATAAAAATACTATATACAAATCTGACACTTCCAAACACCGCTAAAACACCTATACCAGGTGTCACCAACGTGGTGCCCGCGGGCGCCAGGTAGCCCTCCATCAGCTTCTGAGGTGCCCACCAAGGATGTTACTAAATAGTGACAACTACAGGATTTTAGTTACAGTTAATATTTTTCTTAATTTAAATATGAGATTATTTCTTTATAACCTATAAAGAACAGTTCTTTATAACATATAAGGAAATTATCATTCAATCATAGTGATTTGAGAACAATGTCAAGACATCAGTAAAGGCTTTTAAACAAACAAGTAGCCCTCAAGTAGCCCTTGGTAGCCCTCAGACCCAGAAAGGTTGGGGACCCCTGACCTATACAAACCTCTAGACACCTCTCCCCACGCGCGCGTCATAACTCAACACGGCGCAGACCTCCTGCGACCACCGTAATGTTCCGCATATCAACGCAAAGCTGCGTTTCTCAGCTTTCTGAATCCATTGGAATTATGGCGATAGCGCAAGGGGTTGAATAGTTACGGTTATTTAAAAAAAATGCATCTTAGTTTTTTGTCACAGGTGACAACTCCGGTTTAGAAGGTTAAAAACTGGGAAGAGTGAAGAAGGGATGCAAAGCCCAGAGACAAAACTTGTGGGGAGTTGCAGGAAGAGTGGAAGCCCTGGTGAGAACACTGAGGAGTGTTGATATTGAAAACAGAGATACTAGATATTCCTCAGCTGTTTGGTCAGAGGTGTCTCTAAAATTATTTGGAAAAGATGAAACTAAAAACAGACATTGGTTGTGGGTCATATGGACCAAAAACAGAAAAGGGGTAAGGGATTTCTTTGAATTAGAAAACGAGTCAGACAATGACTGAAGGAAGGCATCAGGAACAAGATGGGAAACAGAGTGAACAAGTCACAAGTGAGGAAGAGACTGTCATGGCTACATTATGTTGGTGTTTGGTTTGTGTTTGGTAGGCTCTGTTCTTCTCTTTCCCCCACCCCTTTCTCTCTCCCTGGCAGCATGTGCAGCAGAGGGCGTGGACAGGCTGGCAGGCTCAATGAGGCACACCTGGTTCTCATCTTAACACACTATAAAGCTTGGCCAAGACACCACGCCGGTGCCAGATTATTCCGTCACACCTGGTATGATTGTGGCTCCAGTTTCCTGTGACTTTTGTGTTGTATCATCGCTCGTAACCTTTCCTGGGATTTTTGTGCAGATACCGGAGTGCCTCTCTGCCGTGCCTGATCACCCTGCGTTTGCTTCTACGTCTACCCATGCTCAGCCCTGTCTTCCGCCGCCTGCACCTGCCTCGTTCCCTGTTTTTTGGAAACACCGTGTTTTATAAATAAACACGTTAAAACTGACTTGGTTTCTGTCTCTGCATTCTGGGGTTTCAAACACAAGAACTGATACATAACAGAGACAGAGGAGGAAAACCAAAAGGACTCAGACAACAGAGTGAGAAGGAAGAGGTAGAACAGGAAAACCAACAGAATGAGAAGGAAGAGATAGAAGAGGAAAACCAAAATGACTCAGATGGGCAACAGGGTAAACAGGTTGCAAATGAGGAAGAGACAGAGGAGGAAAAGCAAACCAAACAATGGAGAAGTTTGTCAGTGATCTTGAAGAACTTTGTGATCACTGTTGATTCTCAAAAGTGGAAAATAATTGCCCCGAAGCCTGGCTCAACAAAATTGAGACAACCATGGACAACTGTGCTATACAACAGTTTCAGGAAGAAAAAAAAAATCCATGCTGTACTGTCCATATTTAAATGTAAGGGCAATCTGCACATTCCCTTTGTGCAGCACAATATACCACTTAAAAATGAAAAAGGAAGCCAGTGGGACACAACCTGGTGAAAATATTTGTCAAACAAAAAGGCAAAATAACTCACAAAACTGGGGAAACTAAATTCCGCCCTGCAAAAAAAAAAAACAAAAAGGGGGAAAATTGCCAGAGCTCTACGTAAAGGTATTAGCAAAGTCTATTACAAGAAACTTACAAGAACACCACAGGCAGAAATAATCTCAGGCAACATGACATGATGTCCTCAAAGTCATCAGAGCAGAGTTTTAAAAAATAAACTAATCCATGAAGACATATTTATGGAGATGTACCTAACACAAAACATCATCAAAGAATGTGATTCAAAGTTCCATCAGATGCCTGGATACATACAACATTTTCAGATAGATCCATTTGGTTTGCTTATGTACACAGAAACAGGAGTCAGCATACTCTTGCAACACCTGAGGAAAAAGACCCCAGTGACATTAGACCTGGGTGCTACAGGTAATGTAGTTTCAAAAGCACCTGGCCAGAAGGAAAGAGTGCTTTCTTATTAACTTACACTTCCTGGAGGTGGTCAGAATTTACCTCCTCTCCCTGTCTGCGAAATGTTGACCAACAAGCACTCTGTCCCCCCGATAACCTTCTGGCTCATGCAGTTCTTAAGGAAACTTTCACAGTACACAAAATTCAGAATTCATCAGGTCGAAACAGATTATAGCTGGGCACTGCTTCAAAGTGTTCTCTGGTCTTTCAACAAAGAGAATGTGGCCAGCTACATGGACAGAGCATTTTCTGTTTGTTCCAAAGAGAAGACATGGAAAGAAATTCAAAAGTTCAATGTGCTGCACATATGCGCTGCACATGTAATCAAAGCTGTTGGAGTCAATAAGGAGAACAACACCTGACAAAGGTTTGAGGGAGTTTGTAACTTTTGCATTCGCAAGGTTGCAAAACAGCACATCACTGACCACAGCACTAACAATTTTTCATTCTCTGTGTACAGTGTTGATTGCTAAACACAACACAGAAAGAGTCCAGGGTCATCTAAAACTTGTGCAGGACTTAATAAAAGAATGTCAAATGCCAGACATCCAAACAACAAAAAACGTGAGGACTGCTCTTTATTAGTTCATGAAGAAGATGAAGGAGAACAGAAAAATGCCAATACAGTCGTTGGGGGATCCCCTTTCACACGTGCCTTCAAGAGCGTCCTGGAGGAGGTTCAGGATGATCTTTTAAAAGATGAGGCAGAGTTTCCCACATCTGGAAAAGAAAATTTATATTTCTGCCCAGGTATCATTGACCTCCTCTTTGACAATTATCTTGGCATTTTCCCCCTCTGTAGTGGCCTGCTTTTGGGGAACTTGCAAAGATACGCTTCAGAAAAAAAAAATGTCGCCTTTGGGCCCTACAAATCGCAGTACACCAACTGCCACGTGGAGAGGTGGTTTGGAATTGTGAAAAATTAAATCCTTAAAAAACAGAGGCGACTTAGGCCAGGGACCTTTGTTCGAAAAATGTACAGCTCTCTGTAGGGGAGATACAGAGAGCACATCATCTCTGAAAACTTCACTGAAAATATATTACTGAAACCAGTAAAAATGAAAGACATCACTCAATGTGAAGAAGGCTGGGCAAAGAGAGATGGAGTAAAGCTCAGTGGAACAAAGTCCAAGTTTTACTCTGCTCCAGCAAAGTTTCCTCTGCCAAAGAAGGGAAGGACAGCACAGAGTTAAGATAACAACAACAGAAGGAAAGGGTCCAATCCTGCAACAGAGGTATGTCTTTTTATAATTAATGTTTTAATTATACATTATTACACGAGATCAGCCAATTTTATGTTAGATTTGTGCAAGAGAGATAAATTGACAGATTATTGAAAATATTGAGTGGATTAGGGTTTGTGAGTTTTTGAAAGCTATATAAAATCATTGCATTTTTAATGTTTATGTCCTTGTAGGTTGATGGCCTTTTCAAAGACCAGCCAACAGAGGTTGTTGTAGCTGTTTTAAGAGATACACAGCTGAAGACATGTTTAAACCTCCTGCACAGTGAGTTCCTGAGTTTGAGGCCCGATGAACTCATCATAAGGGAAGTACGATAACCAGGCCAGCTGACAGTCTTGTCTGGGCCCGGGACAAGATAATGTTAGATGGGCCCTCCCCTACACCACCGCCGTTTTTTTTTTTTGTCACTAGTTATGTTTGATATATTGTGATGTGTAATGCAATAAATAAGGTATTGTATACGAGGAGAAAATCTTAGCTCTCCATGGCAGCTGAAGTTTTAGTTAAATATGAAAGGACCTGCTAATATTATTAAGATTTATGTATACACATTTTCTAATTCTTATACATGCAGGAAAAATAGACCAGGGAAGAATAAATTAGGCATTTTAATTTGAAGAATGTTCTCTTTGTCAACTGATAATACAGTAAATAAACATGTATATCAAACTTTAAATGAAAACTTGAATTGTCAGTTTTATATCTTCAAAACCAAATGAACATCTCCATCTCTTGAATTTAGGGCACTTGTTGACTTTTTTTCAAACATGGGAGGCAAAATAGGGCCTTTTTTTGAGCTGCTATATGTTAACCAGTCCCTATCTATTTTTTCCCATCCATTGTGGGATGTGGAATATGTCAAATAGTTTGGAAAACCATTTTTGTGTGGGGTGGGAGGGTTCATGATCAATATTTCTCAAGGACAACTAGAAGAATACAAATAAAAAACTTGACGTATTACTTATTAAACTGATTGAAATAATAGTTTCCCACAAATAGGACTATTCTGACATTTTTTTAAATTCCACAATTTAATGAGGGCCCAGTTGTGGGCCCCCCTCTCCCTGGGCCCGGGACAGCAGACCCGTTTGTCCCCCCCTATTGACGGGCCTGACGATAACTATCGGGCCGATAACAGGAAATTATAACGTCATCCCGATAAGTCCGATATCATGACGAATAGCCCCATAACATATTTTTCTCAACACGCTGAGTCTCGCTCTCACTGAGACCTGATTAACTTGTAGTGAATGCTATGTTCAAGTGACGTCGGCATAATCAGAAAAACGATTTCTCATTAAGGAAAATCAAGAATACGCCCTTATGTCAGAAGACAACTTGTTAACTTGTTGTTGTTTTGTTATTTTCTCACTTTAATTGATATTCGCTGTATTTTCCCACGTTACACTAAAACTAGAAAAAAAAAGCCCGAAAGAACTACTAGCAAACGGGGGAACGTGGAAATTTACGTTACATGTTGAATGCAGCATGGCACAGTGCTAATGAAAACAGAAGATGGCGTACACTGTTTGGAACTTCTTTTAAAGTTTCCGAAGAGGATAGTTTGCTGGTTATCTGTAACAAGTGTTTCAAGCGAATTCCGCAAGGAGGGAAAAAAAGCGCAAGCTTTAACACACCAAACCTGATTAGCCATCTGAAATATAACCATCGCTTCGATGGAGTGTTGAAATTGTATGAGGACGCCCGGACTGCTAAAGAGGCTAACATGAGCCAGCCAGCAGCAAAGAACCCACCAAAAACTACAACCATCGGCGAAGCTTTTAATAAATCTAGGAAGTTTGCCAAAGATGACCCACGGGCAAAGGTTATTAAAGATTTAATCATGGACATGATGGCGCTCGATGACCAGCCCTTCACCCTCGTTAAGGACAGAGGCTTTTCCTGTCTCATTAATCACTTGGAGCCAATTCCAATTCCTCTCTTAACCCTCAATCTCAACCCTCGCCCTTAACCCTCAATTTTTGGCCCTCAATCTTAACCCTCGAAAGTAAGTGTAAGGGCTATCTTGTGACTTAGAAATGGGACACCCCTCGAGTGCAGTTACATCTTCAGACTGAAATGTATCAGAGCCCGTGTTGTCTCTGTGTTTCCTGAAATGACACAGGGATAACATTGAAAAGAGTGCCGTATATTCTCTAAATAATATTAGCAAATACCACAATAGAGGATACAATATTCAGTCCTCCGTCGCTACACAACAAGGTATACAGGTAACGTGAAGCCGACCCGGACCGCTGACGGGACCGGGACGGCGGACCGGGACCACCGACGAGTACAAGTAACGTGAAGCCGACCCGGACCGCCGACGGGACGGGACCCCTGCCCGGGACCACCGGTCCGGCAACAAACATCGTAAAGTAAAAAAATAAATGTTACGCAACAATGATGTTAATCCATGAAAATAATCTCAAACAAACAAGATAAAATGGTTTCGTAACATTTATATCTTTAAGATATACAAAGATACTTACGTTTGTACCTAGCTTTTTAGTGCCTTCTGGATAGCCCTTACTTACAAGGGTGGTGTCGGAAAATCTCAATTTTGAGGGCGATACAGCCCTCAAACTCGTCCCTCAACTTGACTTGCTAAGAATTGGGACAGCACTTGCCCTTAGCGGGAACGTGCATTTTTGAGACTGAGGGTTGAGATTGAGGGTTAAAGGAGGAATTGGAATTCACCCTTGGAGCCACGGTTTACATTGCCGAGCCGCAGCTACTTTTCTGATGTGTGCCTTCCAGCTAAGTGTGATGCGATCGCGAAATGTATTCACACTTTGATTGATAACTACGTAGAAGATATAAGCTTCACCATGGATATATGGACTTGTGATGTAAGCCCTGTAAGCATGATGAGTCTGACCCCGCAGTGGTTAAATACGGACTTTATACTGTACAGAGCAGTGCTGCACTCCCAGGAGCTGCCCGACACACACAGGTACAATGATTCACCAGACTTTTGAAGCTATGCTACAGCAGTGGAATATTAAGAAGGAAATGGTGCATGTTGTCTTGCTGCATGGCCCATTCTTTACAACTTGCAGTGAACGAGGCTGTGTTAAGTCAAAGAGCCGTGTCTGACTGTGTTGCCATTGGGCGCAAGATTGTTGGACACTTTAGACAGTCTCAAGTAGCGTCCTCCGCCCTGAGGAAGTTACAAGAGCGGCTGCAGCTGCCACAACACGACTCCAACAGGACATAGCTACGCGGTGGAATAGCACATTTTACATGCTCAAAAGTCTAGTGGTGCAGAGCCAAGCTATTGCAGCATATGCAGTTGAACACCATTTCCCCGCAACACTCAGCGCCCATCAATGGACCCTGGTCGAAAACATCCTGACCATCCTCGATCCATGTGAACAGCTGACCAGGAACATCAGCAAAGCCACAGCCACAGCTGCAGATGTTATCCCCTCCATCCAAGCCTTGACGCGTCTGCTTAAGCAAACTGTTCCAACGGACCATGTAGTAAAGACACCGAAAGACACACTGTTAAAAGCAGTGCAATCACGTTTTGGTCACATCGAGGAGAAGCCCCTGTACTATCTGGCAACAATAGTGGACCCGAGATATAAAGACCGCTACTTCACCCTCACATCACAACGGCAAGCAATATGTATGCTGCAGGAAAAGTTGCTGGAGAATGATGGTGCTTCAGCTGCCACTCCAGTGGAGCCACCAGAGAAGAGAAGCAGGGGAGATGGGAACAAATCATTGTTAGGAATGTTTGAGGCAATACTGGAAGAAAACAATAAAGCTGCCATTCATCAGAAAAACAGCAGTTGATGCAGAAGTAAGTGTACAGATTTATTTGACATTTTCTAAAGACACGACTTATAACTCATGTTAATGGTCAGAACACCATAATAATTAGATTGTTTTTCTGCTGTGCTTTGTTAACTTTTAGCTCCAGTCATATCATGTCGGAGCTAACACTTCACGTGAGCCATTGCCTGCTGGAATATTGGAAGAGCAACCAGTCCCGCTTTGAGTGCTTGGCCCAGCTTGTCGGAAATATTTGTCAGCACCTTGCATGAGTGTTGACAGTGAGCGTTTATTTTCTGCTGCTGGACATGTGATGACTGAGCAAAGAAACAGACTTGCATGTAAAAAGGCAGAGAAGCTGCTTTTCATTAAAAAAAAATCTTCCCTTGATCCGTCCAGAGGTAGAAGAGTAGAAAAATGGTTCTCCTCTTAAAGGAACCAAAAGTTTAAGTGTTGGGAATACTATGCAATATCAGCTCAGAACATGTCCCACCTTTTGAAATATTAAAGCTCATAATTTTTTTGTTACTATGGAGTGCTCTTTTTCAGTTTGTTTACAAAGACATTCAAACTTGTGTCAGTACTTTATGCACTGTGCATTATTTTTTTATTTTGTTATTGAGGAATGCACTTTTGCAGTTTGTTTACATAGAAGCGTTTGAAATTAACTTGTCAGTGCTTTAATTTTCTGTGTATTTATTTTTTCCAGTTCAAAGAACCTTTATTTTTTATATAAATAAGAATGCATTTTAAGTTGATGTGAGATATCAAATAGGTTTGTTTGATAAGTTTATGAAAATGTTTGAGAGGCTTCAAATAGTTTTTCACTGGAAAAAATAAATATCTGTTAATTTAAAGATTCAAAACTGTTTTTGGTTTTGTTTATAGTATTGATGTAATGATCTTAGGTATGTGTGTGTGTTATCGGTTATCAGTATCGGCCTTTAGGAGCTGAAAGTTATCGGTATCGGTTTCAAAAAAGTTATCGTGCATCCCTAATACTACTACTACTAATAATAATAATAATAAAGACACTTGATGTGAAAGTGTCATGAGTTGTGCTGCATTAAAAGGATATCAAAGTCCATTGTCAGTCCATAAAAGTGTCAAGTCTGCAAAGTGACCACTGACAAACTTAGTTGAAGTGCAGCAAACCTACTTAAACACAACCTTAACTGGCATTTTTTGTAATAATTTCCCTTCAATTTCCTCCAAAGACTATAGAATGTTACATCAGAGCCATCCTCAACTCACAGGACACAGCTGGCTGTCTGTTCCTGTTGAACCATTACATCATTGGTGTAATTCTACATGGAACAAGACAGCAGATGGCCAGGCAAGGATTGAAAAATGTAAGTACAGCTGTAGTGATTTTTATTTGTTTTTGAATGAGCCTTTTCTATACGATTGGAAGTAAGATACCGAATTGGACAAGCATCCCCATCGTGTTAGGGGTTATGTACTACATAGCTGGGCGCTCGCTGTCAGGTATTGCCCCCACGCACCACTGCTGTTTATGGTCCATCAAGGTGTTTGTTATGATGTGGGGGTTCGATGGTCTCTACCATCTGTAGTAGACATTTCTCCACCACTTCCTTAGTAAATCCATCAGGGAAACACAATTGTACTAGTGTGATATTATGAAACATCTGCACTACCTCACTATATTTGCCAGGATATCGAAGCTTCCTTACAATCTGCATGAAAGAAGCTACAACTTTGCAAGTCTGTTTAACAGTCATGCAGTAGCATTTTTTGCCCATATGAAGTCCGACAGTGGTTTTACATTTTAGACTTATTGCAGTATTTATAAAACTATATTTTGTATTCAGTAAGTTTGCCAGTAACCTGCAGCTATGTGTTTGCACCTAGTGTAAATAAAATTTACAATACCGTTTAATGCTCAGTCCTGTGAAGAAAAGTCATGAATACCATTTAGACTGCTGGTATATCTGAATATCACAGAATTTAATCTTTTAAAAAACACATTTCAGGTAAAATTCGATGATTATGATGGAGCCATTGGTTTTGTCAATGTCAGCAATGTTCACTGGAAGTTTGTGGTGAGTATAAAGCTATTTATGTGAACCTATGTCCCTTTAGATTAAATATTAGTGGTTTATGGTTTGTTTATTAAAAAGTTATAATCTTTTTTATAAAGATGAATGAATTCCTATAACCAAACAAATATTATTCAAATACACATTACATTATTTTGTTAAATAATTAGTATGAAAATAGTATTTTGAGGGGATTTCTTTCTGTTGTAATTGGTGACATTTTTTAAGATGGCATGATTTAATGATCTTTTGTTTTTCTAACAGTACCTCCTGTCAAACCACATATTTGTGGTTAATCCTCTGAAAGGGACAAATGAGTTTGAGGACTCACAAAAGGCTGCGTACAGATTTGGGTAATATTCAACAGAATGTGGGAAAATGAAAGTCAATTTGAGCCAAGTGCAAATGTAAACAAAGCTTCATATTCTGTTCATTTTGCAGACAGTATTTCAAGATGCGACGAAATAGGCTCAAAAAAGAGGACTAGGTTGACATCAAGTGGCAGCCCAGCAAGATATCCCACAATTACCAAAAAGATGGCAGCAGTTGTGGGCTTTTTGTCATGCAGGTGGTTTTATGCAAACAGCTGTAGCTGATAGTTATATCATGGTTTCCTGCAGACCTTATTTGGCCAGGCGCCCCGCCCGGCCTGAAATCTCAAGCGCTCGGGCTACAATGTCGGGCAAAAAAAAATGTCGGGCAAAAAAAAAATGCAATGCATGCAAGCGACATGGCAGTGCTTGAGAACTGATCAGTGCACATAGGTTTGTGTTATAATGAATTAATGTTGATTCTCTAGTGCTGCGCTGTTTGCCTGCAGTGCATTCTGCGCCACCTCTCTCTCTCTCTTTCACACACACACACACACACACACACACACACACACGCTACCAGTTCAGATGAGCGTATTCCATCCGATTTTCATCATCTGAAACCAGGGATGCACTGAAATGAAAATTCTTGGCCGAAACCGAAAACGAAGAAACCAAGGCCGAAAACCGAAACACCGAAATAAATGATTATGCCAATTATTAGTACCATTGCATTCGTAGCTACGACTGTGTACTAACCTCACTAAAATCAAGGCATTACTATTGCATAAATTAATATTAATGCTACAAAGAATAAATTAATTGCAAAATTATGAAAATATTTATTAGCACTGACATTACAACAATGCACAATATAAAACAAAATTCAAAATAAAATGTTTAATTTGACCCCACTCAGGTTTACATTAAATAATAACTGACTGGCCTGCTAAAAGATTGTAAAAATGTTCTCTCATAAAAACACAGTGCATTTAAGTCAAGTGCATTTTAAAAAGATTCTCTGTAGGACTACTACAACAAAAATATCTGCAGCTATAAGCTCATGGACGTGAGCTGCAACAACATTAAACAGCTCAGATAAACACACCTCTGAGAAATGTTGTCTGCTCGGTATGGAATAACGGGGATCAAATTGCTCAATCAGCCTACGAAATCCCACATCCTCAACAACAGAGAACGGCTGATCATCTAAGGCGATGAATTCCATAATTTTTTGTGTAATGCCCTTTGCCTTGGCACCATCACTGGAAAACTTTCTTGCCTTTTCAAATGCGTCCGCCACAGACGGAGTGGGCGTGCTCGGAGGGATTTTCCTTTTCTGTGCCGCCGCCTTCTCATATTCAGAATGGCGATCGGGATGTTTGGATTTCAGGTGATAAATCAAAGCTGACGTGGTGAAACTCTTTGCAGATTCACCCCCTCTTGAAATTTCAGCGTTATATGTTTTACAAATCACTATCCGTGGGTCTTTCTCAGATATATTGAAATACGTCCACACCACAGACATGTTGGCCCCTATCCAGACAAGCACGTCCTGGCCGCGGTTTTTGTTCGTCATCACAACATCCTGTTTCGGCCGTGTTGTTTCGGTGATAAAAGTCTTTATAAAAAATGGCCCAAGAGTGCATTTTCGGTTTTCGGCCGAAAATTTTTGGTGGCCGAATTTTCGGTGCATCCCTATCTGAAACCATCCTGGCGAGTCAAGAGTTTGAAAAAGCAGGTCCTACGTGCATTAATGCCCCACCGCCCTCCCCCAATAAATAAATAAATAAATAAATGCAACAGGTTGGCCAAAATTGACAAAGCTACTCATTAACTCATTCACTGCCATTGACGTCTATATACGTCAATTCAAATCCGAACGCTCACTGCCATTGACGTCTATAGACGTCAATTGCGCAAAATATGTTTTTTAATGGGGATTGCTAGGAAACACTCTGGCGGAGCTTCTCTGTGAATATCAGAGCTCTAAGCATCGTAATTAGTGTTTAGATCCTCCAGGGGGCAGCGTCCAGACGTCCTATAAAAGTCGGCCGCGAGGCAGATTTGTTTGAGGAGAAGATGGCGAAGCGGAGAAGCAAGACGTGCAAGACTACTTTGAAGCAGCTCACACTCGAGCAGTGTGTCGGTGGTGGTGGTGGTGGTGGTGGCTCGAGGAGTGAAGGGAGGAAGGATAGTGGAGGTGGTGGAGGTGATGGAGGAGGTGGAGGATCGGAGAGGAGAGAAGGTGAAGCAGCGGAGGAGCAACCAGGTCCGAGCGGACTTCGGCTGCGCTCACGGCAGGCTCCGCCCGTGCCGCTGGAGCCCTGCTCCGGAGAAAGCTCCGACTTCGACGGAGATTCTTCGGAGGAATGGCTGCCGGTTGGATCGGCTGAGAGCAGCAGAGACGACAGCCCAGACTCGTCACCAGAAAGACCAGAGAGCGGTAAGAAGTAACTCTTTTCCTTTTTGCTTCGCTCCCGCGTTCCCTCCCCGCAGCTGTTTCTAACCGTCCATGTTACGTGAGCGCCATCTTCTCCCACCAGTTCATTTCCAGCGTCTAGTTATTACTCCAGGAGATGGTGGACATGTGTCTGTTATCTGAGAACCGTTTTGGTGGTGGCATTATTCAAATTTACTTGTATAAAATTAGTTTGAAAAAAACCGTCCGGCACAAACGCGCGGCGCAGAGACCGCGGCGGATCAGGGAGAAATGCAGAGCTGATTCTGCTCAGCGTGACACCAGAAGATGGTGGATATGTGTGTCTGTCATCTGAGAACATTTTGGTGGTGGCGTTATTCAAATCTTCTTGTATAAAATTAGTTTGAACAAACCGTCCGGCACAGACGCGCGGAACAGAGACCGCGGCACCGCAGCGGATCAGAGGGAGAAATGCAGGGGTATTTCTGCACAGCGCGACCCAGCGTGACACCAGAAGATGGTGGATATGTGTGTCTTTCATCTAAGAACCGTTTTGGTGGTGGCGTTATTCAAATTTCCTTGTATAAAAGTTTGAAAGTTTGGAAAAAAAAAAAAAAAAAAAACCGTCCGGCACAGACGCGCGGCGCAGAGACCACGGCGGATCAAAGGGAGAAATGCAGAGCTGATTCTGCTCAGCAACCCAGGATAAAAGCATTGTGTGATCGCCAAGCAGGTCCAGGTGTCGGGGGGGGGCTCATATTATGGAAAAATGTAGCGGAGATGAAACAGAAACAGTTCTGGCAACGAGGGAGCAGCCGGAAAAAAAAAACACCGCTGATGGCGCACCAGAGATCACAGTGATGATGGTGTCGGTGGCTGAGTTCTTGAGAGAGGAGGAATATTATCAAAAGTAGAGAATAAATTTTGATGAGCCTGTTGGTTATTGTGGAGACGATCGGAAGATATTTCTCATTGACAGTATACTTTTATCTCAAACTGCTTTCAAGTTAGAACCTTTTGAAATCTTGATATCAAAATTGTATATTTTCTTGAAAACATTTTCAGCTCCTGCATCCAGCAGAGGAGCCAGCAGAGGAGGTCGTAGTTCCACACCTGTTGGCAGTGCAACAAAGAAAGGTGAGTGTAAAAAGGGGGGGGGTATCTTCACACTGCAGCAATATCAAATATATATTTATGCTGATTGTATATTTTTCTGTAATTTCTAGGTTGTGCATCCAGGTGTCGGGAGGACTCCGTCTGGCGTGAAGAGGCCTGGGAGCCCCACAGGTTCTCCTTCACTGCCTCCCCTGGACCCAGGAAAGCTGCTGCAGAGCTGGTCTCAGACCTGCCGGCGGACTTTTTGGAGCTTTTTGTCACTGACGAGCTGCTGGAGCACATAGCAGACCAGACCAACATCTACGCTCGACAGTATTTTGAAGCGCATCCTGACAGTCTGCCACACAGCCGAGGTAAAGCCTGGAAACCAGTGTCAGTCCCAGAACTGAAGGCCTTCTTTGGACTGACGTTTCTCACAGGCTACATAAGAAAGCCAAACCTTGAGCTGTACTCGAGTGTGGATGAGGTTGATGCAACACCATATTTCAGTAGAGTGATGTCAAGGAACAGGTTCCAGGTCATATGGAAGTTCCTTCATTTCAATGACAACAGATCACAGGATGCAAGAGATAAGATGTACAAAGTCCGCCCTGTATTAGATTATGTTGTTCACAAATTCAGAGAGCTGTATCAACCAGGGCAAGACATCTGTATTGATGAGGGGATGATGCAGTGGCGGGGGCGGCTGTCTTTTAGGGTGTACAACCCAAAGAAGCCCATAAAATATGGGATAAAGTCATATATACTGTGTGACTCTCAGACAGGGTACTGCTTCAACATGCGGCCATATGTCGGTGAAGCCAGTACTCTGCAGGATACTGTTTTCTCCCTTCTCGATCGTTTAGCAGGTCATGGTTATACATTGTTTATGGATAACTTTTACAACTCTGTGGCACTGTGTGAACGTTTGCTGGGAGCAGAAACAAATGTTTGTGGGACACTGAGGAGGAAGAGGGGGGAACCTCAGATAATCCGGGAGGTGAAAAACAGACCTGGGGCAGGGGGGGAAGGTTGTGCGGCACAATGGCCGGGTTATGGTTGTAGCATTGGGAGGACAAACGGCTGGTAAAGATGGTGACAACCTGCCATGAGGACAGCATGCAGAGGGTTGAGGTGTGGCAGAGGGGGCAGAAAGTGAAAGTGTCTCAGCTCAAGCCAGCATGTGTTGTTGCGTACAATGAGTCCATGAATGGGGTGGATAAGTTGGACCAAAACGTTGCCTATTACCCATTCATCAGGCGATCACTAAACTGGTCCAAAAAATTTGTAGCATATCTGTTCCAGATCTGCATTTACAACTCGTATGTGATCTATAGAGCCAGAAATCCAGGAGAGTGTAAAACCCTTCTGGAGTTCATCAGGAGGGTAGTGAAGTCCTGGACGGGTAAGCGACGTGTGGGGGGAGGAGAGGAGGAGGAGGAGGAGGAGGAGGAGGTGGGGGTTGAGGGGAGCAGGGACCGACAGAGAGCCCCTTATAACACAGACCCTGCAAGCAGGCTTGATGGGGACATGGGGAGACACAGGCTGGTGCCCCTGATGTCCACCAGCAAGAAGTCTAGGCCAGGGAGGAGGTGTAGGGTCTGTGCACGCAGGGGTCAGCGCAGCGAGACCAAAATGTGGTGCAAGTCTTGCTGTGTCCCGTTGCACGCAGGGGAGTGTTACACTGTGTACCACACAAAAAAAAGTTTTGTTTAGGGGTGGGAACACATACACACGCATACACGCACACACACACAATGCATACCCGAATTGGATATTTGTAAATATTTGTTCATTGTTTCAAATGTCAAAATGTGTTATATAATGTTTTATATATGTATAAATAAATAATTATTTTTGCCATCAAAAACCTTCTGCCTTTTTTTTCTTTGGTTCTAAAGAAGGAAACCACTGTTCAGATGTTTGAAGTGTCAGTAAAACAACAAATATTTGCGTTAGACTCATTGTTTTGCTTCTCTTCACAAAAAGGCCATTTTCTCAATTGTTTGGTCAGAAATGGGTGATTTTGGTGAAACTTCCCCTTGTTCTACTGCTGATAACTTAAGATTGGAAGAAGGTAGAAACAAACTTTTTTTTCCTGATGAAAGAAGAGAGTCTACCCTTTATGTTGGTGGTTTCAGTGTTCACAGAGTCATAGAGCACAATATTCTATGGGTCTTGGAAAATCAGTAAAAATGCTCCAAAACCCTGGCAGTATGGAACGCTCTGCTGTGCAGCTGTCTGGCAGTCAATGAGTTAAGGAATTAACCAAAGCTTAACAATGGAACCGAAAGAATTTAACTGATCTTTTGGACTGCGATGGAATGGCAGCTTCATCTGATACAGCTGCAAATTTGACACTGTCGGCATCACTGATGTCGGGGTTCAGGATCATTCCGATTCATCACCTGTCCTCTGATCATCTCAGGATGTCAAGAGGCAAGACGTCGCAAAGAGGTGAGCAAAGTTATTAAAATACTCGCATAAAGATATAACGTCAAGGATGATGTGGGCAATTCTATACAAATGTCAATCTCACCATGAAAAAATAAAGTAGCCATATTTATAACAAAATCCATTTAAAATGTATCATCAAGGTCTATATTTTGATGTACAAAATACATTTGATCATAATATTCATGCAAATACATGTTTTGCCTCACTACAATGAGGAGGCGCAATAATGTGAAAAAATATTTTTCAATTAACCAAATTGTATGACTTTCTGAATGGCCAAGATGGCAAAAAGAAATCACCTACAGATGTCTTCTAACCTCACTTTTTATCATTCATCTATATCTGTTGTCAATATTTAAATCAACACAACTTTGTGTCTTTACATTGTCAGGTGGAACGTGCTGTTATGATGCCCGTTTATGGGACAACGCATGTACGGTAGGGTAAAGCACTTTTGACGAGCAGCTACAATTATTGTACTAATAATACGAGTCATTATCTGTGCTTTTGATGAATGAAAACCACACACACACACACACAGTGATAACCTCTCTGTCGATCACTCACGTTTGACAGCTCACGTCTCGTCTCACTTCAATACAAGTTTTCCTCCGCTCGCTTTTATGTCGGTCTGTAATTATTTATAGTCAGTAGAGATTCTGGTAAACTTTATTCGTAATAGACCCGGTGCTTTTGTTTTGACCAGACAGTGCGACCTCTCACTGCCTTTTTTTTTTTTTTTTTTTTTTTTTTTTTTTTTTTTTTGGTTCGCCAATTCATTAAAGTGACACACGCACACACTAATCAACATTATGTTTAACTTTGTCTATAAAAGAAAAAAAAGAACATTAGGTATTTAAACTAACTAAATAAATAAATAAAGACCAATGGGCGCACTGCCTGTCATCTGGACTCCAAGCTCACGTAGCTTCACTTGACAGCTGTCACTCTGAGGTGATTGATGACCAGTCCGCCCAGTCAAAAAGGTAACGCCTGGAGAGGCAACATGGCAGCAAGCAGGTAGGACGTGCCTGTAGGTGCTCTTGCAACAAACGGCTGAAATCCTGTATTTAGCTGCTCACTACTCAGAAATAACGTCAACCAGAATACAAAGAGTCTGAGACGACACGAGGACAACATAAATGGCCAACCGAAAGACAACAACGAAAAAACTTCCAGACAGACAGGGAGAAAAGCATGAAGAAGCTAGCATGCTGCAGCCATGTACACAGGCAACAGCAGAAGCTAAAGCTAACGACGAAGGAAAGTGTGTTCTCATCGAAATTTGATGGGGTTCTGTCCGCTATCCAAGACATAAAGACGGAAATACATGACTTTGCGGGCAGGCTATCTGAGGCTGAGCACCGAATAAGCAACACGGAAGATACTGTAGGGGGCATGCAGAAAACGGTGCACACCCTGGAGACGCAGGTGGAGACGCTCAGCACCAGGCTGGACGACTTGGAAAATCGACACAGGAGAAGTAACCTTCGCCTAGTAAACCTCCCAGAAAAGGCAGAGGGGACAGACGCCGTGAAGTTTTTGGAAGAGTGGCTACCTGAAGTGTTTGGAGACTCGCTGTCGGGTCCGGTGATTATTGAACGAGCGCACCGAATTGGCAGGCTGCCAGCTGCTGAACAACGATTCCCCCGCGTGCTAATCATGAAGTTCCTGAACTTTCGTGACCGGCAAAGAGTGGTGGATGCCGCCAGAGAGAAGAAAACAGTCATGTACAAACAACACAAAGTGATGTTTTTTCCGGATTTCTCCATGGAGGTGCGCAGACAACGGAAGCAGTTTGATGGTGTGAAAAAACGTCTTCAGGCGCTGAACATTGAATACAGGTTCAGATACCCGGCAAAACTGACCATCCGACACGGAGGACAGATGATGACCTGCAACACTTCAGAAGAAGTGGAGAAACTCATTGAAGCCCGCGAGACAAGCAGATAAGAAGAAGCCATTTAACAAACGATAAACTGAGTGAGTGACTGGAATGAATCTCTGCTAGATAACATCGATGGTACCCGTATTTGTAAGTAATAACGTTATATGTTGGGTAATGCACCTAGAAATGTTTGATTTCAACATTGACAGAGTTTTTTAATTTAAAGCCTAATTTACCCAGTCGGAGCAGAGATATTTTTTTTTAGTTAAAACACATGACACCAGTGTATGTTAAGACAAGACACTAGTTGAGTTGATTTCCTAAATTTATTTTGTAGAGCTGTTTGTGTGAAGGAAGCACCGTTAGTTGTTAGTTGGTATGCTTGCGTGTGACTTGCTCCTCTTAGTAGGATCAGTCTGGTCCACTGTTGTGTCTTCTACGTTAGGGTGGAAGCGCCGTAATGTTCAAGTTGACGGCGCTCATGAACCACACTATGGGAAAAAGTTTATGACTTTATCATTTCTTGTTGTCTTTTTGTTTCTGTTTAAGTTTGTTTTGGGTATGGTCTTAAGCATTAGAGTACAGACTGCTGTTACATATGATGAATGAAACACAGATAATACTTATATCCTGGAATGTAAGGGGGTTAGGTAAAATATCTAAACTGAAACAGGTCATATATAGACTTAAACAATTGAAAGCATCCGTCGCCTTTTTACAAGAAACCCACCTGCTATGTAGCGACCTACTGAAGATACAAAGAAGATGGCCAGGTCAGGTCTATTCAGCATCATATGCATCTAATGCAAGGGGGGTCATTACCTTAATCCACAAATCTATCCCATTTAAAGTGTCAAAGGTTATACCTGATGGGGCAGGCAGGTATTTAATCCTTCAAGGTTCGATCTCTGATGTGAATATAAATCTTGTAAATCTGTATGGACCAAATTCTGATAACCCAAAATTTTTTGAAGAGTTATTTCTACTTTTAGCTCAAATGCCAGGATATTTTCTCATTGGAGGAGACTTTAATACAACCCTGTCGATAAACCTTGATAGACTTAAGGGTATGGATAACACTCATACACAATGTAGGAAGGCTTTGCATAATTTTATGCAAGACTTAGACTTATGTGACCCATGGAGGAGAAAATATCCAAATGAATCTGAATTCTCCTGCTTTTCAACTTCAACAAAATCGTACTCACGAATAGACTACTTCTTGGTTTCAAATAATTTATTTACGCAGATATATGATGTCACGTATGAATCCATTGTGATTTCAGATCATGGCCCAGTTAAGCTGACATATAATATACCCAAATTCATTAAAGGTCCTTATAGATGGAGGCTGCATCCAAAATGGTTACACGATACAAAATTCATGAAATTTGTTGGGACCAGTATTGATGAATTTTTTAATACAAATACAAATGAAACAACTGCCTCTGTAAGATGGGAAGCCTTTAAGGCCTACCTAAGAGGACAAATGATTAGCTACACGAGCTCTATCACCAACAAAGTTAATTTAAAATTACAATTACTTGAAGACAAAATCAGGAAACTAGAGAAAGAAACATATGAAGATAATGCAAACACAGAACCCCACCAGCAGGAACTACTTCTCCTACGAGCGCAATACAATGAACTATCACTTTCAAAAGCTGAAAATAGCTTAATCCACTTAAGACAAACATTTTATGAACAAGGGGAAAAATCTGGCAAACTGTTGGCTTGGCAAATTAAGAAACTGCAATCGAGCAAGGCCATCAATAGTATTTTAACAATTTCAGGGACTCTGTCGTCAGATCCGGTGGAAATTAATAAAACCTTTGCTAATTTTTAATAACATTATATAGTTCAGAAGCCGCTGGAGATACCAGTCATCAAACTACCTTTTTAGATAATATGCAAATCCCTAGTTTCTCTGATGAAGCCAGAAATCAGCTAGATTCCTCATTGTCTGTAGAAGAATTGTTGAAGGCTATATCAATAATGAAAAATGGGAAAACAGCTGGACCAGACTATCTACCTATTGATATATTTAAAGCCTTCAAAGAAAAATTAGTACAACCCCTTATGGATATGTTTGAAAAAATCATTGGAAAACGGCATCCTTCCCCCTTCACTAAGAAAAGCGCTGATTACACTTATACCTAAACCAGATAAGCCACAAACTAAATGTGAATCGTATAGGCCAATTTCCTTAATTAACACTGATGCAAAGATTTTGGCAAACGTTTTAGCATTAAGATTAGATGAACACTTACCGGTGATCATTAACAATGATCAAAATGGATTTGTGAAAAACAGACAAGCCTTTCATAATATACGGCGATTATTGAATATTATACATGCAAAAAAAGATGAAGAGGATACCTGCATTCTGTCGCTGGATGCAGAAAAGGCATTCGACAGAGTCGAATGGCCTTATTTATTTGATGTACTCTGTCGTTATAGATGTGGCCCTAAATTTTGTCGGTGGATTAAATTACTTTATTGTGAACCATCAGATGAAGTTAGTACAAATAATGTAACCTCAGAATCTTTCGGTTTGTCGAGGGGTACACGTCAGGGGTGTCCACTGTCCCCATTGTTATTTGTTATGATTCTTGAACCCTTGGCAATTTCAATTAGAAATCATCCAGAGATAAAGGGAATTCAAATCTCAGACCAGGAACATCGGATTTCATTATTTGCTGATGATATATTATTATATCTTTCAGACTTGAGAAATTCAATACCTGCCCTAGTTGATCTGATCCATCAATTTGGAACATTTTCAGGTTACAAGGTCAATCAGTCTAAATCATCGATACTGTTTCTCAATAAACAAGAAAGAAATAATCCCACAATCCAACATCCTTTCTCAGTAGCTAAGGATGGGTTCAAATATTTAGGGATTACTATTACACCTCAAATTAAAAATATAATCCCATGCAACTATGATCCCATTATTGCTCAGGTAAATGATAGCTTTGATAGGTGGATGTCCCTCCCTTTGACAATAATTGGTAGAATCAACATTATTAAAATGAATATTCTCCCCAAATTCCTATATTTATTCCAATCAATTCCTCTTACACCCCCACCAGGCTTTTTCTCGAGTATGAGGAAAACTTTCACCAACTTTATATGGAACAAAAGACGATCAAGACTACGCTTAACACTACTATATCTGCCATATGACAGGGGGGGACTCCAGCTTCCTAACCTTTTATGGTATTTTAGGGCAGCCCAGCTTAGATCAGCCTTTTTCTGGTTCGCTGAGCCTTCCAATCTACCTTGGGTTCAGATAGAGAAACAAAACGCCAGAGGACTCACTCTGGACAGATATCTCTATTCAGATTCTTTTAAGAGACTTAAGCAGAACACAACTAATCCATTTATTAAAACCACAATTAGAGCTTGGTATGAATCACAGGACATGTTTGGTGAACATCCAGGGCTATCACAGTTTACTCCCATTTGGGGCAATGCATTATTTACACCTGGTAAATCAGATCCTGGATTCAGGTGTTGGGCACGGTTGGGATTACAGAGGATCTCAGACCTTTACAAAGATAATACTCTTATGTCCTTTGAGTCTCTTAAAGCAAAATTTGGAATACCACAGACTCATTTGTTTAAATATTTTCAGATTCGTAGTTTTATTCGCTCCAGGATGCAGTCATATCAATGTCCTCCTTTGGGTATCTTAGAAGAGATGGCAACATCAGACCCTTACAGTAAGGGAAAGATCTCAATAATTTATAAGAAATTGGTAAACGCAACTACAGAGTCCTCAAATTATAAAAGATTAGCATGGATGGAGGATCTTCAAACAGATATTACAGAACAGGAATGGGAGACAGCTTGTTACCAAGCGCAAACAATATCTATTAATAGTAGATTCAAACTGATTCAATACAACTGGCTTATGAGAACCTATATAACCCCTGAAAAACTTAACAAATTTAATGCTAACATCCCTGACACCTGTATAAAATGTGGTACAGAGAAAGGTACTTTGTACCATTGCATTTGGAAATGTAACTGTATACAAGAATTTTGGAAAAGGATAATTAACACAATCTCTATTATTATAGACAAAGAAATCCCGATGCGCCCGGAGATCTGTATTCTGGGACTTATTTCAGAAACAATGGCCCTGAGAACTCATGAAAGTAAGCTGTTGAACCTCTGTCTCATACATACAAAGCGTCTTATTGCTAGACACTGGAAAAGTGTTCATTGTCCATCATTGAATCTATGGTTTGCTGAACTCTCCTCCTGCATAGCTGTTGAAAGGCTTACATACACAATCAAAGGAAAGAGTCATATCTTCCATAAGATATGGGATTCATTCCTCAAATTTTTGGAATCAAGACCTGACATTCCATCAAATTAAGCTGTAGCATCTACAAAGTGAGACCATACCCCAAATTTTTCTTTTTTTTTCTTCTTTTTACTTCTTTTCCTTTCAAAGTATTTTTTATGTTGTTGTTGTTTTTTTTTTTTTTTTTAATGATATGTAGATATGAAGTAATTTACTGTCATTATTGTTAGTATCATTTATTAACCATTATTGTTTTGTTATTTTTCATCACTGATGTCTCAGAATTCATAAGTGGTCCAAGGGAGGGAGGGAGGGAGGGTTATGTTGTTCAAGGGTGACCCACAATGTTACCAATTTATTCTGTAAAAGAGATGTAATGTCTTAAAAGTTCAAATCAATAAAGAAATGTGTTAAAAAAAAAAAAAAGGTAACGCCTACTATGTAATTTACTGGTATGCAATTGATCAGTAGTAGAGTAAATGAGACATAGTCTTTTAGTTAAGAAACTGAGGTAGCCTACACTTTAAATTATAAACATATAGTCTGGAATTTTGGCATTCATCATTAACTTTTCCCTGGCTAACTTCTGGCTAGCTAAAATTTGCTGACTAATGTTAACGTTAGCTTCATATGAGTGAAAGATGAGGCACAATCCAGCTAGTGTAGGCGAGTAATGTTAATTCAATTAACATTACTTGTGTCCACTGTGAACTGTGAGAGGGACTTCTCCGCAATGAACAGGGTAAAACCATGTTTAAGTTGTTGTTTTAGTTAGTTTTATTTAGTTTAATTGTAATTGATCAACTTTTTCTGATTACCTGTATTATTTAGCAAATAGATCAAGACGGACTTGCGAAATCGACTGCAGGGACCCACCCTCTGTGCCTGTCTGCGGATTAGTATCAATGGACCTCCAGTGAACGAGATGGACTATGCAAGAGCGCAGGAGATTTTTTTTGAAAAGCCAAGAAGAATGGCATGCAGTGACCAGTTTTGTCAACTCTGTAAATAGCATGTGCTCTCAGCTCCTGATCAGTTATTCTTGTTCTTGTTTTTGCCATATTGTGTTTGCTTTGTGTGCCAAATTGTGTTTTGCTTTGTGTGCCAAACTTATTAGGCCATGACCCCAAAAATAAACAGTTAGTGTTTTCCATCATCATGTTTGTGGGTTTGTTGTTAAGCAACTTCTTTCATATTTTGAGGGCAAAAATAATAATTGAACAATCTAATTAATTAAGTAATTTATCCTTTTTTTTGGTTCTCGGCTACCGTTCTCGGCTTGAACCCCCCCCCGGCCAAAGTTTTTTCCTGCAGGAAACCCTGTATATACATAACGAAAGATAAAATTACTCTTTGTTTTAGATCATGTATAAGTTCATACACAGTTGTCTCTCCATCCACACAGATGGCCAATAAGACAATTAAAGAATTCCCAGAAATCCCGAAGCAATTTGAAATCAAGGCACAACCAAGGTGTGTGTTTATGTGTGTACAAATGTTTGTATGTGTATTTTAAGTGTCAAAGGATGACTTCAGCTAATTCCGTGGAAGTGAGAACCAGCCCAGTACTGCTGCTAATCCTATTTGGGTAAGAGAGATGTTTAATTGTTATAAAACATTAATAAATACTTTCAATTCTGGAGAAATTAGTGAAATTGTGATGATTACAAAACACAGTATTATAGGCATTTCATTACAGTGTTAATAAAGCACACATTTGTTTTTATGTAGATTCAGTGTGGAACATGCAAAAGATGGTTCCATACAGATTGTCTAGAAATGAACGCAGATGCAAAACCCAATGAAGACACTTCATGGTATTGTGTCTTATGTGACACCACCACCTAAAGACATTGAAGGTTCGTCTATTTAGCTCTTACTAGGGATGCACATTTTGGATTTTTTTTTATGACCGTTAACCGACGCCCTTTAACGATTAATAACCATTAACCGATAAGTCCGGGAGGGTTGGCTGCCGCGATGCTGCGTGCGTTGTTGTGGACGCATGAGGACACTTCCCCGTGTATATTCTCGCGGCAATGTGGCGCCGTCAGCTTGTCATAGAGATGCCGCCGTCACTTTTGATTTATACAAGCGTGGTCTCCGCTGTGTTATTCCACGCCACAATGCAAGAGCGACAATCACGAACTAGCTAAACTTACTAAACTTATCTCTTGCGTTTTTCCACTTCATCACCGTCTCGGCCGTATCCAGACCCACATTCATTGCTATCTCCCTCCATGAATTACTAGAATATGTGCTGTCTTTGTAGTGTGGAGAATAAGAATCGTACAGATGTGGGTACTTCCTCATTTTTTCTAAGCGGATGTAGAATTGACCAATCAGAGGCCTGTTGCACTTGTCAACACGCCCCCATGAGTTGATTGAATTACGTAGCTTAAAAACAAAATTGACCGTTAGTATTAATCGGTTAAAGTTACTGTTATAGGTTAACGGTTAACCATGTGCATCCCTAGCTCTTACCACTGTGTGTGTATCCAAACACGTCAGGAGAAGTTTAGCTTGTGTGTATTTTACCCCTGACAACAAGAACAACTCTGTCCCCCTTGTTCATAGAGGCTGTGTGGACACCACTGTGATATTATCTGGATCTGTGTGTGCAGTAGTGAGCCAGAGAGGGCCTCTTATTGCATCAAGGCCTTGATGAGCACCTGTTTGAGTTAATTTAAACATTTATGCTTATCATTATTACTTTCACTTATTGTTTTTGTGACAGAGGTGGTTCTGTCTGGGTAAATTCACAGTGTACATTCATGCATGTTTGGATTCCCAGTCCCACAAAAGGTGACGTGAGAAACTAATACTTATGCTTATCCATACAGATGCTGTTATTGGGACTCTGTCTTGATGGCCCAGCTGAAGACATTATGGGGAACATCTTGGGTAAATTGATAGAGAGCTGTGAGTGGCTCGTTACTTGGCCAGGGGTGGGGTCAGAGCTTATATAGAGGAAGTGTTTCAGTAGTGAAGAGGCTGCCAAGGGGAGAGGTTGACTCCTGCACCTCTCTGTTTAAGTTTTTTTCTTAGTTCTTTCTTTTTTGTAGTTGTAGTTTCACTTTGTTGTCCAGGCCTGGAATTAATTAAAACTTTTTGTACTTCAACAAATCTGCCTCAGAGTCCATCTGTCATTTCAAAGGTTTTCTTACTGACAATGTGTCTATGAAAGATCCCACTTGGTAACAATTGGTGGCAGTGGTGGGATTGTAAAGCCTCAAGGAAGGATTGTCAGTGGAAACCAGAAATGGCGGGACGAGGGCGTGGTAGCAAACTGTTGTCCTACCTGGAAAAACCCAGGGCTGATGAAGGACAATGGTGAGAAGCCTGAGGAGGAACCGGAGCAGGAGTTGGTGGTTGAGTCGATTGGGGGAGGAGCCATGGCATCAGAAGGACTTCAATCAGCAGCAGACCAGCAGCTGGTGCTACAGCCAGATCCTTCAGTCAAGCCAAAGGGGCCACCTGAGAAAATCCTTCCACCACCTAGGTTAAGTACTCTGCCTCATCCTTCACCAGAGAACTTTCCTCTTGGGCAACAATTTATGAATGAAATGAGGGAATTCATGTATAGGCAGCAAAGACATGAGAAAATGTTGTTTGATGGACTTGAAGATCTGAGAAATGTTGTTTATCAAAAAAACAAACAGGAACAGGAGACTGATGACCAAGCTAGTCAACAGAATCTCTATGATCTGCTTACTCCAGCTCAACGCCATCAGCAGCCCAACCATCAGACCATGCCGACACCTGCTCAAACCTTTTTTGTTCAAAACAGCTTTTGTTGTATGACCATAAGGAGACTGCTGAAGTGTGTAGTGAGTGTGGAGTGTCTGTACTGTAAAACAGTGAAGTTATTGATCATTATTGAAATGATTGGTAATTAATATTCCCATTAAAAATTCACCAAAATTATGCAAAACTTTTTTTTGCTCAAAACAGCTGTTGTAGTATGACCATAAAGAGACTTGATGTGTGTAGTGAGTTTGAAGTGTCTGTACTATAAAACAGTGACGTTATTGATCATTATTAAAGTTATTAATGATGATTAATAATTAAAAAAAAAAAAAAACAGAAAAATTATACCAAACCTTTTTTGCTCAAATCAGCTGTTGTAGTATGACCAGAAGGAGATGTGTGTAGTACGTTTGGAGTGTCTGTAATGAAAAGCAGTGAAGTTAAAGATTGATTGATTAATAACAATACAAAATCATCAGTTATGCCAAATGCGTTTGGTACAAAACAGCTGTTGCAGTATGACCATGAGGAGAACTCTGATGTGTGGAGTGATTTTTGCGTCTGTATACTGTACAACAGTGGAGATATTGATTTTTCTTTCCAACATCTTTTTCTTTTGTTGCAATTTGCAGATGGTCCCTGGGCACTGGTACGGCTGCCAGTTGTGTATTTTTAATCAATATTTTCCGTCGAGCTCGGAGGACTGCTTATTTTTGTAAAAATATGAGCTTTTGTCCTTGTAGCTGGTAGTCTATGCTATCAAGATGTGATAGAGGCATCATTTGTGTTTTGGCGATGTGTGGCTTCAGACTTATTGGTCCTGGAATTTGCTCTAAACGTCAGAGGTGGGAGTCGACGGTGGTTTGGATCTTGCGCGACGTCCTCCGTCCCTATCTGCAGCCAGCTGGAGCCATCGTTTCATCCAGTGTTCAACTTCCTGGTCTGTTGCAGTGGCAGTTAGTCTGTTTTTTCTTACAGCCGCTACAAAAAAAAAAAAAAAAAAAATCACAAAATAAATCCAAGGTAAAAATAATTAATTACTATCCATTATATTGTCCTTTTAACATTACATACGTTTATCTGACACTGAAATGAACTGAAACCTCCCAATGAATAAATCTCACCATTAATCACAGTTTTTAAAACTGTATCTCCAAATGCAGTCTTCCCATTAATACCCCTCCAGTTGGTCTGACAGGCCAGGTTGTTTGTGAAAAGAAAGCCCTTAATTCTCCACACACTTTCCTTTGCTGTGGTGCCTCCCCTCAAGGCTAAAGTGTTTATCTGTAAAAGAGTAGTTGTACATTTATATATAAGTAAGGGGTTATCAGAAGAACTTGGCAAAAAAGGTTTTAACTTAGTACCATCTAATAATAGACAAGGTTTTTGTCTATTTTATTCTTGAATATACCTTCAGCCTAAATTTCATAATCCTACACTATGAGACTTTTATGATTCATATAAATCTTACCACTGCTGTCTTGAAGGTGTCCTGCTGAAACTGCCCCTCAAGAACTTGCAGATCTTGGGTAGTCTGGATATGGAGACTGGAAAACTGTCTTTGTCAACTGTGGGGCTGTCTTCTGTTGTTGATAATTTCTTAAGATCATAAACTAATTTAATCAGAGTGTCCATTTGCTCATTGATCATTTCTTGATTTGCAAGTATTCTTTGTATGATAGCTAGGAATAATAAGCAAAAAACAAAAAAAAACAAAAAAAAATCTAATCAATGTGCAAAAATACTTGGTTCAAGAACATCACAAAACTGACCTTCACTGAAGTTGGTGTGGGATGACGATCCATGTGTTACTGTAAGGAGGAAAATATGACAGCAATTCAGATTGTAACTTGAGATTAAAAAAAAAAAAAAAAAAGCATTATTAACCCTAGTGTATCTTTTAGGTTGCTAGTGCTAGGCCCAAACCATGATGCTGCCACCACCATGTTTGACAGTGGGGATGGTGTGTTCAGGGTGATGAGCTGTGTTGCTTTTACGCTAAACATATCACTTTGTAGTGATGTTATGAGTGAAGCGAAGCCCCGAAGCGCGTATCGAGAAATGAGGGGGCGTGTCCGTGAAGCGCGTATCAAGAGTCGCTTCATTTGGGGAGGAGCCAAAAGTGATGACGTCCGAAGCTTCACCGCCTGGCTGTACCACGTGACTGCTTCGGGAAGTGGTTCATTTCTTGTCTCAAGAAATGGGGTTTGACAGCTTTATAAACGCCACAGGCTCCATTCAAAATGTGGGTTTTTGTAGGCGAGTTGCGGTCAGTTCAGAGTGTGGATAGAGTTTGGATAGCTTGGATACTAGAATTTGGATAGCGTGTATATAGTTTGTAGTAGTTCAGTATATAGTTTGTACATGATGGCACAAACATTTTTATGCAGCCCAGCATCCTCTGTGCCATGTGAAAGGGTGTTCTCCAAGGCTGGAGAGATTAAAAAAAAAAAAAGGAATCGGTTAAAACCAATAACTGTGGAAAAATTGCTATTTCTGAATAAATATACATAAAATAACCCCTTTAATGGTCGTCATTGTCCAAATTACACAAGCATATCGAGTGTGCTCCCTCCGTAGTTCCACAATTTTTACTGTTCTCTGGCGCAGCATGAACTCTGTTGTTCCGGTAGTGCAGTGGTTAGGGCAGGTGGCCCGCGTACAGGTAACATAGTTTTCGTGGGTTCGACTCCCGGCTCGTCGACCCTTTTGACCCGTGTCTGCCCAGCTCTCATGATACTACTTTGGGAAACATTAAACAGAGATTACTTTCAGACAATATTTTATGCACTTGATCATTTATTTGGTCATACACATTTTGTTATTCACAGTCATTCGCAAGAGCCATAACTGAAACATAAATTCAATGCATCACATCTTAAGATTCAGCTGGCTGTGATTATAAACCTGACCAGTAGGTGGTGTCATGTGCATATGAAGCAGCAAGAAATGTACCATTTCTCGAACCATCTGGCCAATGTGTGACACTGCTTCACGGGGCTTCATCTCACCATCACTATCATTTTGCATTGTGGCCAAAAAAGTTTGATTTGGTTTTTATCTGACCAGAGCTCCTTCTTCCACATGTTTGGTGTGTCTCCCAGGTGGCAAACTTTAAACGAGACTTTTTATGGATATCTTTGAGAAATGGTTTTCTCTGCAGTTCATCCAGAGTGATCAGAGTGATCATCTCTGATCAGTCTTCTCCTTGTTCCAGATGAAAGTTTAGAGGGACGGTCGGGTCTTGGTAGATCTGCAGTGGTCTGATACTCCTTCCATTTCAATATGATTGCTTGCTCAGTGCTCCTGGAGATGTTTAAAGCTTAGGAAATCTTTTTGTATCCACATCCGGCTTTAAACTTCTCCACAACAGTATCTGGGACCTGCCTGGTGTGTTCCTTGGTCTTCATGATGCTCTCTGGGCTTTAAACAGAACCCTGAGACTATCACAGAGCAGGTGCATTTATACGGAGACTTAATTAGACACAGGTGGATTCTATTGATCATCATCAGTCATTTAGGACAACATTGGATCATTCAGAGATCCTCACTGAACTTCTGGAGTCAGTTTGCTGCACTGAAAGTAAAGGGGCCCAATAATATTGCACACCCCACTTTTCAGTTTTTTATTTGTTAAAAAAGTTTAAAATAGCCAATACATTTTGTTTCACTTCACGATTGTGTCCCACTTGTTGATTCTTGACAAAAGATTGAAATTTTACATGTTGGAAGCCTGAAATGTGGCAAAAGGTTGAAAAGTTCAAGGGGGCCGAATACTTTCACAAGAAACTGTATGTAAGAGTCAAAAAAAATCTATTTCCTGTGAGTGTTTTAACTGTTTACATTTTTAGTGTTGCACATTTTTGCTGTTGCACATTTTATACTTTTGTTTAAGATTTGTACTGAATATGTTGGCAGCATGTTTGCCTGGGAAACCTGTTAAATGTAATATTGCACTTTGCACTTATAAGCTTGATTAAAAGTGAAAACAAATTATCATTTTGTTCCGTTTTCTTTTTTGAGCATAAAGTGAGAGGGTGCAGTAAAATAACAGTTAAATGGATTATACAATATATTACACTTTTTATTAAATTGTAAATTTACAGTAAATAATTGCAGCTAATAATTGCATTACTTTTACAGTAATTTAACATAAATATTTTCTCAGCAATTTACTGTATTTATTTCACATTAGTTTATAGTAAGTCCACAGCTAATTACTGCTATATCATGGTAATTCCTTGGGCATGGCAACCATGAATTTACAGTAGAGAGTTGCTGTTTTACTGTACATTACTGTGGAATAATTACAGTAAAGTACTGTGAATTGATTACGGTAAATTGTTGTGAAAACATTTACAGCAAATTGCTGTGAAATGAATTTTTATTATTAGCCAATAATTTACTGTAATTTTACAGTGAAATTTCTTACAGTGTGATGTAAACAACAATAAATCCACGTCATTATTTTCAGATGCACACATCGTTTTTTTTCTCTGGGTGGTGGCGAAGGATGTGCGCCGTCATGTTCGTGGTGTTACCACAGTAAGAGATTTGACTGCGACAACGCTTACATATGGCTTTCCTCATTATCAAGCTCTCCTGCCCCATGCGTTTTATAAAACCAATTAAAGTCCATACGTTTGATTTGAAGTGGGGCGGTGGGGGAAAGAGTTCAGACTCTGTGAAAGTACTCAGCTCGCTGCACTCTGCCATTTTGTCGCGTGAATTTGCCTGCATGCGGGTTACTATGGTGACACGTGCTTCTATTTCCGGAAGTGTAGATGACAAAAGAGACTGGCAGAGCCCAGCGAGCGGAGTATTTCCACAGAGCCACCCGAACTCTTTACCCCATCAGTTTCAATTCAATTCAATTTTATTTGTTCAATTCAATTTTATTTGTTCAGGGACAATACACATTAATGAACATTTCTGTAAATGAGCCAGTTTATAGCTGATCAGCTAATTTTCAACTGTAGTTCCTGGGCAGGATATTAATTGCCTAGTTTGGTAAGGTGCATATACATTACAGTAGTTGCACCTTGTTCGAACGTTTCATTAAAAATAAATAAAGCTTAGATTGTAAAGTACCTTACCAATTTAACATTTATTTTTACTGCGCATTAACAAAAGTCACACCCACATAAATGGTCTTGCCCAGTACTTGACAAATATTTATTTACTGTGGTTTATTTAGTTCTTCATATAACTAAAGTAAATTAATTACCCCTAGAGGATAGGGGTATTTAAGGCAACCCTGCATTATATATTATTTACTCATTAGATTTGCTCAGAAATGTGCAAAGCCCACAGCTGTTTATATAGTCATCTCTGTAGTTCATGTACTGACATTGTATCAGTAAGAATAGAAGACCATGGAATTTTTAGTTCTCCAGTTAATGGATAACAATTATTTATACACTTTGTCTAGTGTAGTGTTGCCAGGGTGTATGTGTTCTCTTGTCTCTGCCCTCCATCCTCTCTCTGTCCTGTCTCGCCTCTTTTCTTCTCTCCCCGCCCCATATGTTCCAGGTCCTGATCAAGGTTTTCTCTTAAAGTGGAGTTTTTCCTTGACACTGTTTGGTTTAAAGGTTTTTCTCCTGCTAGGGGAGTTTTTTTAAACTTTCCATTATCTTTGATTAAGATTTAATATTATAATTTTAGTTAATGATATTTGCTCGGGGGTCATGATCTGGATCTCTGAAAAGCATCTGAAGGCATCATGCATTGTAATAGATGCTATACAGTGATCCCTTGCCAATTCGCAGTTTAAGTTCCACGGTTTTAGTTATGATTTAGAAATATATAATATAATTCATTTATTAATTTTTATAATAAATCAGAAATTTATAATATAATTTTAAAAATTGTGGAAACATCACAGGATGTTGTGTGCGTTCTCTCACAGTGAAGAAATGCTGTGAGCCAGCCTGGCCCCTTTGAGAAGGTGGCCTTATGGGTAATGATGTGGCCTTATGGGCAATGGAGTGTGTGTGTTGTGGGACAGCAGAACGAAAACAGGGTTAGATGAAAAGTGGAGTGAGCCGAACAATACAACCTGTGTGATATTACAAGTTCCTGCAGTGCCAGAATAAAGTGCTCGTTCCATGCAGAGAAAACCGGACTGTTTCTTTTGTTGTTAATAGCGTGTTAGCCGTTAATTACGAGCCAAAAATAGCACAATACCAGCAGTTTGTTTACTACGGTTCAGAGACCAGAGGCTGTGAAGGTAACAAAAAGACCACAGTTGAGCCTTTGTCTTGTTTCGCTGCAGTGCCTTGCTACTTTTTGGGGGGTTTTAAACCTATTTTAAACACATTATTTAGGCTCGGGGGGCTCCTGCTCCAGTTCGCGAATTTTAATTTTCACGAGGGGGTGCCGGTCCCCATTAACCGCGAAAAATAAGGGATTACTGTACAAATAAAATTGAATTGAACTGAATTGAAAGTTAATTTGGACAAATGCTGGTGTTCTGGAATCATATGAACCATAACTATAATCAAAAAGACCATATATCAAATCAATTTAATTCAAATATCAATTCAAATCCTAGAAGAGAAATTTATCAATATTAAAAATGCATTCAATACTCACAAAGAAAAGGCCTCTGACTCTCCACCCCTACACGCTGGATTATGACTCCTGACTCCATGGGGAGCTGTGCAAAACATTTGGACAGAGAGGTCAAAGACCGCAGCCTTTCTGCAATTGCTGATATAAGCGGAGAAAGAATAGTCAACTTATAGTCAACTTACCTTCACAGGTCACTGATGCCTGGCTTGTGGGCACTGATGCCTTCTTTTGATGACAGCTTGTGCTTTTCATAGCTATTAATAATAAAATATTTTATATTTCATATTTAGCTTGTACAGCACTTTGGTTAACTGATGTTACTTAAAAATGTGCTTTAGAAATAAACTTGACTTAATGAAGCGGGCTGATGGAGTAATCTAATGACAATATCACAAAAACAGACAAAATATGTTTAAATAAAGCTACCAATTAAATTTAAAAAAATTAAAAGAATGATCTTGATCCTACATCCTATTTAACTCTCCCTGAGAGTTAAACAGATGCGTTGGCAACGACCAAACCACATGACCATTTAAATGTAGACAAAATTTATAAATAATTATTATCCATTATGACGTTTGGTTTTGACTTATCATATATCTTATTTTATATATATTTGGCATGTCAATTTTCTTTTTTGAAATTGATTTATTCACCATTTTAACATATATCAAGGAATCCTTAGTTGTTAAATTGCAAGTATAGTGACATATACTCTTAAAAAGTGTAAAAAGTAAAAAAGTATTAGAATCACTTCAGAAGATTTTTTTTAAATGTTCCTTGAAGTTATATTAAAAAAAGACAGCAAAAAATATAACTGAAGGATTAATTAAACATTAAATCTTGCACTGGTTGGTAAACCTTACATTCCACAGTTGGGCTGTTTTGTACCTTTGGAGCTGCTGGCAGTGAGCCTATTCTTTCTTCCTCAGTTTCACTGTCTTCAAAAAATCGTGTTCTTTTACTGAAGAAAAAAAACACACAAAAAAAGATCATTAAACCCTCATATACCTCTCATTTAGCAGTCAAATTCAATGCTACATTCGTGTTCTACTTACATCCATCGTTTTTTATATTTAACGGGAGACAGCTCATTGTCAGTAAGGTCTGTATAGGCCTCTGCCTCTGGTAGTTTTGGTCGCGCTTCTTCATAAGTTTCTGTAATTATAAAATAGGCAAAGATATTACGGTAATTGATAAATCTATGAAAAATAGTGTGCAAACAAGTTGCTCTTAGGTGGAGGCTATAAAATATGTATACCTCTTGCCAAAATTATGCAGATTTTGTAGGGGATCCGGTTAGATTTTGGTTTTTCCATATTTTTTATAGCTTTAACTATATCTTCATGTTTGTATGGAGGCCACATACAAACACCATCATCCACCCAAGTTTTGGGGACAACTTCAACTTCATTGGTGCTTTGGAAGATGACGATATAATACATATTCTTGAAAAAATAAGGGAAAAAGTGAAAAAAAGAGTTAATTACAGACAGAAAAATGTCATCAACAAAACTGTATTATCATTTAACCTACTAGATGTGTTCCAGAATAGATGTCCAAAATGACTGAGCATCATGTACTATAACTACTTCTGTTGTTAAAGAACTATTTACATTCAGTGAAGGTGGTTAATGACAAACTGTGTGAGACAAAGGGAAGACTGCAAATTTGTCTCCCAAGGGCAACCTCACACACTTCTGCAGGTCTTTGTGAGCTCAGAGCATTGCATCAGCTGTGACAAATTAGACACTATGAACACTCCCAGTTTTCTGGAATCAAGAGGGTAAGTGTATAGGGCCTCTTTATCTACATATTCCTGAAAGATGACATATTCTTTACCCCGATGAGCAATAATGTTTTTGACAGAAATCACTTTCCCACAAAAAGAAATACAATCATCTTTGCTAGATATTCTCAACAAGACACCATCAGCAGAGAGCTGTTTGAACTGGTGTACTGCTTCTGTCAGTGTCTGTGGAAGAGGGCCATTTTTATGGGGGGGAAATCAGAGATATTTCTTCAGCATTATAAGTGGAAGCACAGTTCCTTTCTGCATGCTCTGACAACCTTCTGATTATCTGCGCAAGTGGATTGTGAGGCTTCCTTACCATTTTCTTCAGCTCCCCAAGAAAGCTTTCATATGGGAAGCCAGATATTCTGTCTAAAAGGGCCATGCACTTTTACATCATCAGCAAGATGCACCAAGCCATGAATGTTGTATACCACCTGCTCTTTGCCATACAACAGGCCAAAATGCTCAACAAAAGATACCAGAAGGGAGTAGGGATGCAACGGTACTCGGTAAAATACAGTACGGTTCAGTACGAACTGCACGGGACACGGGACGCTTTTATGTCCCGCTGTATTTATGTTCCAATAACTTTGCATTGGACTTGCACGTGAGCATGCGTGCCTTTTAGGCAACAGGCCCGCCACTGCATGTCAATGTCCACTCGCCTCCGCTCACTCACAGTGACCAGCCTATCACACTTTGGCTGGTTGGCTGCAGCTCATAGGCGCAGAAAAAGAAACAAGCAGGCATGGCCAGCGGTAGCGGAGAAGTTGGGAGAAAACCTATTTAAATCACCAGCGTGGGAGAATTTTGGTTTTGCTGTTGAATACACCGGCGAGGGAGTGAAAACAGTTAACAGTTAACAGAATGCAATCTACCACCTCCCTTAAACCCGGATCTTACCTGCGTAAGATCCAGTTGTTACCAGTTGTGCGTCTTGGCGCCGAACGAATCATTGGATGCGCATTTAAAGATCACGAACAATTAATGTTTCTGTCCCTCCTCAACCACCAACAGTTTCAGACATATCGGAAATAAATTCCCACATCCAACCTTTAACAGCTTGACACCAGACACAGAGATCTCCTTAGTTTCCTCCACAGCAGACATCTGAATGAGAGCTGCCACAGCTGTACATTTATTCCATTTGGACGCGCTCTTTTACGCGCCGACATGCAAGTTGCGCTTTCCGCAAACTCGGTATCTTGCGATCGCTTGTTTAGAGTAGCGGGAGGTCTGAAACTGTACCGAATCCGTACCAAAACCGTGACACAAAAACCGCGGTACGGACTGTACCGTGAGCCACCTGTACCGTTGCACCCCTAGAAGAGAGTGAGCAAAATCATTCATTTCAAAGCAGTATCATGGACTGGTCAAAATGTAAATGCCAACAGACAACAGCATAAAGTTCTCATAAACTTGCTGTTGCAAAGGACCTTTTAAGACAATGGGACCTCTGTACAGCAAGAACTGCTGGAATTCAGTCGCCTTCCAACGAAGTCTTTCACTGAGAGCCCGTGGCTTTCTGGAAAACTCTACTGGTATATGTTCCTTCATTGCTTCTAGTCTCTCAGAGATGCCGCTAACCTGAATACTGGAAAGTCTTGTACGCAACGGGCGTGCTGCTCCACACCACAGATCTACAATATGTCTCATTACACCCAAACACACCAAGTGCATGTAATCATGTGGAAGACCAGTTATCATGTTAATATCAGTGTCTACAAGAGGACACCGTGTTAGATGGTGCTCCTCATCTAATCCTTCTCGAAACACTTCATCTGTTCTACAGGAGGCATCATTTTCTGGAAATGTCATGCAGCGTTTTATATAAACACCTACTGACATTTATCACAGCCATAATAACCTGTGTGAGACTTGACACCTTTGATAAAGGCCCATACTTCTCCACTGCCACCTTCAAATGGAGAATCTGTAGAAAGATTGGAAAAGACAGTTGAACAACCAATGAAAACTCTCCGGCCTGTTGATTGGTTGATGCATTGCTACCCTACACTATAGAAGTAGAACGGTTGCTACCTTGTTGCTACCCTGGCATCAGTATATTTCACTGATTTTATACTCCGTGAACATTGATAGGAAGTCTAAAATCTATCATTAACAAGATACAATAGAAATAACAACACTGAATATGGAATTAATTTATTAGTTAATGGTTTTAAAAGATCATTTATACCGATATATTATTCGCGTTAACTTCCGAGCCAATGAAATGTCTTGTATCATTTTATTGGATGGTGGCGTTGCCAGGCTGATGACCTTTCATCTCCCTCTAAACTTCACATGGCAATTAATTGTATATTTACTCATATTTGCAATGGAAAAATAATAGATCTATATGAAACACGGGAATCAAATATTCTTAACAACGTGCATCATACGCATAATACTTTATATTTTACATAACATCAACAGCAGCACAATCATTTCAGGTTCATAATTAAATTACGGTATTTAGTGTTGATAAGTACAGATCATTCAACTTGCTTGTGGAAAATACCGGACATGAGTTGTCGTGTCAACCCGCATTTCAATTGTCTACTGTTATCAGTTACCAATTGAGAGTTTCAAAACTCCGTCAACTTACCGTGTAGTTTGCTCCTTTTTTTGCGTTCGCTCAAATTATCACACCAAACCAATCTCCACCGATGAACAAGATGGCGTCAGTGACGTCCTGACGTCGCTCCCTCCGCTGCTTCTTCTCTGCATCACAGCAGCTGCATCGTTCAGGACGGCAACACTGCCATCTTGTGGTTTTATTTTAACTTTAAAAACTTTTATCTGTTCATTCATTCGTTTACTTTACAATGTCAATTTTACGCAAAATATTTATATTTCGTTCAAAAGACAGCAATGATTAAAAAAATTAGCAAGTTTGGTTCAACCTTTGATAAATAGCTATATATAAGTAATGAATCAATATGATAAAACGAAGTAATCGTACCAGTTAAATCAGCTTGAAAAAAATTGGTGCAAGTACTATTTAATTGTGATGGATTAAATAATGGATAGAAGACACTTATAATATCAACATTATATATATATATATATATATATATATATATATATATATATATCTATATATATATATATATATATATATATATATATATATATATATATATATATATATCACTGACAGGAGGGCTTTACCAGGCACTCACACCCGGCCCAGATCTGGCCCATGGCATTTGTGAAATAAGGCCCACCTCTGGCCCTTATATGGCTGACATCCGGTGCCACACTCAGATTGAGTCATCGCCGTCATTCCACGCAGTTTGTGGGCCATAAGAATGTTGGTCATGTGGGCCACAACTGGGCCAGATTTGATTTGCTATCTGGGGAATCTGTGAATATCTTTCTAACTTTACTTAAGTCTTGAACTTAACCCCGCTCGTGTTAATTGGCGAACCACTTAAGCCATAACGCCTGGTGGCAACAACACAAGGTTTAAAAATATATGCTTTAATAGTTAAGCTTACAGCAGACAATAATGTTATTAACTTTTGAAATCATTGATTTGTGTGCAGCACGGTGGGTTGGTAGTTGGCACTGTTGCCTCACAGCAAGAAGGTTCCTGGTTTGAACCTCATCAAGGACCTTCTTGCTGTGTGGAGTTTGCATGTTCTTTACCTTTACCTTGATTCCCTGCACCTGCCTCTCGTTTGTTCCTCTGTGTATTTACGTCTTGTCATTTTCCTCTGTGGCTCCATTTCGTCTTTGTGACTTGTTATGTGGTTTACTGTTCTGCTAGTTCCCCTGTCGTCATCCTTCTCCTCACCCAGTCTCCAGAAGGTTAAGTTTAGGTTTGTTCTTTGGTATTTTGTGTTTTTTGAACTCCAGTGTTTTTGAGTTTTGGCTTTTTGTGATTCTTGATTTTGTGTTTTTGTTAATAAACCCTTTGTTTGTTTGTACTCCTGCTCCTGGGTCCTCCCTTAACACAGCAGATCATGACAGTACATATATGATATTTCTTGCATACACAGTCACAGTGTATCTTAGAAATTATCAGTCTTATTGTACTTCAAAGTTCTCTCATTTGTCTTTTCTCTAAGAAAATGTTTAATCTCATGATTTAATTTCTCCACAACTTGACATTTCAAGTATTTTCAACATTTAACAAAAAAGAACAGGATTAGTGACATGAGATTACTTGTAAAACAATAAAAGGTCCTAAACACCCACAAACAAAATGACTCCTACAGGCATTTAAAAAAAACACTCTGGCATAGATATTAGTCTAGTATAATTGGTAAAGTTGTTTAACAAACCAACATTTTTTTTATTTTTTAATGACTGGTTACTTGTCTTGTACTTTTATTTTGGAAACCGGAAATTGTATGAGTCGCATTCACGTTCCGTAAACATTCGAATACAAGTGCACATGAAAATCAGGAGCGGCTGATTTGACCGCAGTTGACGAGCGTCGGGTGTGAACGACTTCATTCGGGCAATTGTGAACGACGCTCTTTCGAAGTTCACGCACGGTCAAAACTGTGGCAGGTTTCCAGCAAACCCCATTTAAAATACACCACAAACGAGCCTAATGTGTATCTTCGGAAAAGCAAATCATACATGGCAACACGGGCCGTCGCTTCTGTCGCGCCAACAATTGCGTCATCAAATGTTTAAAACAAGCATGGAAAAAGATGAAAACTGCAGTCGTCTTGAGCCGGAGGAGCCCCCTCCCTCCCCCTCCTTGAAATATTGAAATGGGGGAAAAAACATTTGCACCTTAAGGACCTGTTTTTGTCTTAAAATAAAGACCTTTTGGCAGCAAGTTTTTCATCATATTTTTAATATACCGTAGAGAGAAGCTGAAAGGGAAATCAGTTTTACATGGGCTGTCCCTTCAATGCTAATGTGAACCTTGGTTGGTTAAAGATTCCGAATTGGACACATAGTTTTCGACAGATAAAATGGATAAAATAATTGGTGTTTGTGGTGGTGTAGTATATGGGCAGTGGCAATCATTTTGACAAATAATTGCTCGCAGCAACATTAAAAAATAAAATAAAAAATAAAAAGAACTAAAAATGAACTATTTCAATCTTTTTTTTCTTTTTTTTTTTTTTTAATAGTGAAGTTAACTTTTAATTTCTGTGAACTATGAACTTAACTAGTTTGTGTAGAAAGTGAACTTGCCCAACACTGGTTGTTCCACAGACTTTGACATGAGGTTAAAGTCCTTGCCAGTTTGAATGTCTAATAAACCATCTGGATCCTGATTTCTGTTTTGCACCCACCTGTCTTACAGCTAGAGTCTCCTGTCTGGAGAGCAAACACTCATATTTCTGCAGAAAAAATGGCCACTGTTGGGAAGGTAAGACAAATTTCACGTGCATGCATTTTTGTCACATGATACAGTCAACCCTGTATTGTGCAAAGGTCATGCTTCCATCTTCTTTATATTGTGTAACTTGTTACAGATATGCAAGTATGAGAAATGTTTGACTAAATTATGAATCTTTACTTTGCACTTGAAATTGTAATATTAATCCATTTTCTAAATTCAGTTTGTCTTTTTTACTTTCCCTTTTGACTTAGTGAAATTTATCTTGCTAAGCTTTTACTTGGCATACAGTTTAAAGCCAATATTTGCTTTGTGGTATTGTGGACTTTAAACATTTGCTTGTGCAGAAGAAGATCTGTCAGAAGAATCAAAACTTACCATTATTATGTATTCATAACAAGTCTAAGGTGGCTGTTAGGCCCACATTTTATGCTCCATGTTTTGTTGCATATGAGTCGATTGAGTTGATCCCCTTGAATTATAGAAATAATTACAGCTTCATGCTCTGGTTCTTGCTGAAGAAGTGTGTTGCTGTTCAAATTCAATCGTTGTGTCACTGTTGACCCACTACTTTCTGCTAAATTAGGAAATGACAATGTAGTCATGATCATAAAATACATATTAATTCCATATTTTGCATTGTTTATTTAGACTCCATGCAAAAAAATCAGGGCTCAAATGAGCCCTGATAAGCCCTTTTTATGTTACAGCTGGTCCAGTCAGTGCCACACAAACTGTATACTAATGTGTTTAGAAAAGCATGGGTTTTACAGAAACAAAAAGTTAGTTTTAAACCAATCAACGGAAATATGAGCACTAAAAATCCTACAAACATCAACATGTATGCCTTATATCCAAAAATCCATAGGTGTGGCCTGCTAAGAAAATTAAGAAAAACAAGTTTTATGCACTTAGCAAAGGCTCTTCCACTCTGCCACTGGAAGGCAACTAGGAATGGAGAGTAATAGTAGTGGGTAATTCTACATTATTTCACTGGTCTTTACTGTAGGTTATCCAGCGCAAGGCAGCAATAGCCTGGGAGCACAAGAAGCCTCTGGTGATTGAGGAGGTCGAGGTGTCACCGCCCCGGGACAATGAGGTCCGCATCAAGGTGGGAAACAACTCCTATCACACCGTCATAAATTCAGAGATGTCTCAGTGCACATAAATGATAGTGAATCAATATAATGTATAGCATTGATATACTTACTCAGGTTTTTAGGACTTAGACTAGATAATTAAAATTAAAATAAATAAAAATAGGACTAGATAATTCAAGTCACAGAGAGGAAGAAAAGCAGAAATTTCTGGCCATACGAGCAATGGTCTGGTTTAAGGTGGAAAAATGTATAATCTGCTGTCAAGGTATGGAGTTAAAATAGAAAAATATCAACCTATCAAAAGACACAATACCCAAGTGTTTTATTCTGTGTAGATTGTAGCTACAGGGCTGTGCCACACAGACCTTTACCACCTGTTTGATGGTACGCACAAAGATGAATTCCCAGTAGTCCTCGGCCACGAGGGAGCGGGGATAGTGGAAAGCACTGGTCCTGGTGTCTCTGAATTTCATCCAGGTCAGTCAAACCCCAGAACAGTTTAACTAGGTTTGTGTTAGTCTCTGCACAAGACATAGCAATTAGCAGACCAAAAGTTCCAAATGAACAAATACCTGTTATGTTGTTTTTATTTTTATTTACTGATTTTTAAGCAAACAAATCAGCACTGAGCTAACATTTATCTGACACTTTGCCTTTGAAATTCAGGAGACAAGGTTATACCGCTGTTCCTCTCCCAGTGTCGAGAATGTTGCTTCTGTAAAAGTTAAAAGATCAACCTGTGTGAAAAAGGGTACTGACTTCATCTTTATCTAATGTTTTTCACCTGGGACATGTTTGATGCATTATAGATGTTCCAATAATACATTTGAGTGTATTATTACTGTGAGAATTCTTTTATAATGGCATTTAAAGTGATGGTGATATATGCTCTTATCAGGACTGGTGAACATGACAAGATGGCATTGGAAAACTCCAGGATTGCCTGTAAGGGGAAGAAGGTGCTGCAGTTTATGGGAACCGGTACCTTTTCTGAGTACATCGTGATGAACCAGATTGCTGTGGCTAAGATCGACCCTGCCGCTCCTCTGGATAAAATCTGCCTCCTTGGTTGTGGTATCTGCACAGGCTTCGGAGCAGCAGTTAACACTGCTAAGGTAAGCATGTGACTTTTGACAAAACTTTAACATGTGCTGTTAGACTTCTTTTTGTTCATACATCTGAAGGTAAACAATAATTACCAGAGGTTGCAAAGTACTCAGTGAGGGCTCTTATTTCTAATTCAGCAAACGCCATATTGACCAAACTCTCTTTGTCTCTAGGTTGAACCGGGCTCCACGTGTGCTGTGTTCGGTCTTGGAGCTGTGGGTTTGGCTGCAGTCATGGGCTGCAAAGCTGCAGGAGCCAAAAGGATTATAGCTGTCGATATCAAACCAGAGAAAGCAGAGAAAGCCAAATTGTTTGGTGCGACTGACTTTGTCAACCCCAAAGATCACAATGAACCTATTAATCAAGTGCTGGCTGAGATGACTAATAGAGGAGTGGATTACTCCTTTGAATGTGTCGGGAAGTGTAGAAGTCATGGTGAGGAAATCTGAAACCTCATTGCCTACATGACTAAAAACTGGACCTAGTCCACTGACTTTGGTCCATTTCTTCATCCAGCGCAGTGCCTTAGAGTCGTGTATACAAGGTTGGGGTGTCAGTGTGATTGTTGGCTGGACAGACATGCAGGACTTTGCAGCCCGACCGATTCAGCTCATCACTGGACGGACATGGAAGGGCATTCTGTTTGGAGGTGAAACACAACTGGACCAATGTCACTGTCACGAGTTTTAATTTTTGTATGGTTATGAAATTATTAACACCACTACATATTCTGTAACATGGAAATGAAATGTTTGGCAAGAAGATTGACTAGTCTGGATGAGAACCTCTATTTTTGTTTAGTGGGGGATTCTATTCTGCAGAGGTAATCCTGAAACTTCCTGAAGTTTTGGATTAGGATATTGGTTAATTTATTTTTAAGACTGAGAAAGGTGCCCATGTTATAGTTGGTAATAAAATAGGATTCACTGCCTATTATTGTCATGTTCTGCTGCGTACGAGGAAGGACCCCAAAGCAGAAGTTCAAAAACAAAAAGGGTTTATTTCATAAAAAACACAAAAACACCAAAATCCATAAATCCAGTAATCCAAAACACGAAAATCCAAAACACCAGAAATCCAAAAACACTGAAATGCAAAAATACAATTTAACTGAAACTTCCAGGAGGACAATGGGAGGGGAACAGGTAGAACCGCAAAACCACGCAACATGCCACAAAGACTAAATGGACCCACGCAGCCCAGGAAAAGACACGACTTAAATACACAGTGGAACAAACAAGAGCCAGGTGCAGGGAATCAAGGTAACAAGAGGGAGGAAGCAAAGAGAAAACAATGAGGACAAGACAGACCCTTCAAAGTAAAACAGGAACCACTAAAGACAGGGAAAGATGCCAACTTGACACAGACATACACACAGGGCCGACCAGGCCATGACAATTATACCCAAGGAATGTATGGATAGTAGTAGTATGATCTTACAGGGAGTTATTGAAGACAACACAAAAACTAATTAAAGAACAAACCAGGAAGTGCAAGGAGGAGTACAGGAAGAAGCTAGAAAGGCAGCTCCAGCAGAACAATGTGAGGGATGTGTGGTCCGGAATGAAGAAGATCACCGGCTTCAAGGCAAAGGGGGACCAGACTGATGGAGGTCTGGACAGAGCTAATGAACTGAACAGGTTCTTCAATAGGTTCAGTTCCCCCCCTGCCTCCAGCCCAACAGACCACACCCCCTCGGTGAGCCCACAGCTTTCCTGTCACACCTCCACTCTGTCACCCTGCAGCTCAGTCATGGACCAGAGACCAGCATCATCTTTCTCCACCTCAGAGACCTCCTCTGCCTCCCCCTCCACTCTGTCTGTCTCCTGCCATCAGGTCAAAAAACAACTTGAGAAACTGAACCAGAACAAGGCTGCAGGTCCAGACGGTGTCTGTCCCAGAGTTCTCAAGACCTGCTCATTGCAACTATGTCCGATTCTCCAGCACCTCTTCAACACCAGTTTGAGACAGAGAACAGTTCCTGTGCTGTGGAAAACATCCTGCCTTGTTCCAGTGCCTAAAAAACCACAACCAGCTGAACCTAACGAAAACTACAGACCAGTTGCCCTGACATCTCACATCATGAAAGTCCTGGAGAGACTCTTACTGGCCCACCTCAACAAGCAGGTGAGCACCTTTCAGGACCCATTACAGTTTGCATATCGTAATGGGCTTGGGGTTGAAGACGCCATCATCTACCTGCTTCACAGAGCCCACTCTCATCTGGACCAATCAGGCAGCACTTTGAGGGTCATGTTCTTTGATTTCTCAAGTGCTTTTAATACAATTCAGCCTGCGTTGTTATGTGAGAAGCTCCATAGGTTCCAGGTGGATTCCTCCACAACCTCCTGGATTTATGACTACCTCACAAACAGACCACAGTTTGTGAGACTGGAAGGTTGTGTGTCTGAGATGGAGGTCAGCAGCATTGGAGCACCACAAGGAACTGTTCTCTCACCATTTCTCTTCACGCTCTACACCTCTGACTTCCAGTACAACTCTGAGTCTGTCATCTGCAGAAATACTCTGATGACTCTGCAGTTGTTGGGTGTATCAGCAACGGACAGGAAGCAGAGTACAGAGAACTGATCTGTCAGTTTGTGAAATGGTGTAGTAACAATCATCTTGTATTAAATACCAGCAAAACTAAGGAGATGATTGTCGACTTCAGGAGGAGCAAGAATCAACACAGCAGTGTTTCCATCCTGGGAAAGGAGGTGGAGGTGGTGGAGGAATACAAGTATCTTGGAGTTCAGCTTGACAACAGACTGGAGTGGAAATGCAACACAGAATACATCTACAAGAAAGGTCAGAGCAGACTCTACTTTTTAAGAAAGCTGAGATCTTTTAATGTCTGCACCAAGATGTTGCACATGTTCTATAGGTCTGTTGTTGAAAGTGCAATCAGCTTTGCAGCCATCTGCTGGGGCAGCAGCATCAGAACCAGAGACTTGAAGAGAATCAACAAACTGATCAGGAAAGCTGGATCTGTGCTGGGTGGAACTCTGGAGCCGCTGGAGCTGATTGTACAAAAAAGAATGCTGCACAAGCTGATGAAGATGATGGAGGACTCTTCACACCCTCTCCACGACACAGTGATCAAACAACAGAGTGTGTTCAGTGAGAGGCTTCTTCAGGTCCGTTTTGCAAGACGGAAAAGATACAGAAGATCATTCCTGCCAGCAGCCATCAGCCTCCACAACAAGACCTAACACCTGTTATTATATTATTATTTCTGTCTGTTTTTTTATTAAAAAAAAAAAAAAAAAAAAAAAAGAGAGAGAGCCCTTACTCCATTGAATTTCCCTTTATGGGATAAATAAAGTATTTTTCATTTCATTCATTTCATTTCATTAATCTTTCCAGTAATTAAATATTCAAACTCATTCAACCAGGATAACAATTGTATTTTAATATGCATCTTTTGTCTCGTGCTCAGGATTTAAGAGTAAGGATGGTGTTCCTGAGATGGTTAAAGCTTACATGGAGAAGAAGGTGAAGCTGGATGAGTTCATCACTCACAAAATGACTTTGGGCCAAGTCAATGATGCAATTGAGCTGATGAAGCACGGCCAATGGTATATGCATAAATCTGCTGCACTGTCCAAAATTTGTTCAAAACAGTAGGAGAAATGAAGAAACTATCAATTAAAATCTTTAAATTTGTATTTTGTTTTTGTTTCACAGCATCCGGACGGTTCTGAGTGTTTCTCAACAATAAGTCCACTGTGTTGCCTTCAGGGATGTTAAAGTCCTACAACCATATTGCTACAACAGAACATTTGAACCACAGCACCGTTCACTGGATTGTATGCAAAGAATAATTGTGAAAATTATACAAGGTCTTTCAGGCAAAAATTTTTGCATGTTTGTGGATCCAAATAAATGATCCAAACAGATGGGTCTCAACTTAACTATCTATTGCATTGTGTCTTCTGTGGCACAAATGTTCATGTCTGTGTAACACTAACTGTAGGGGATGTTAGACACTTGAAATCTAGGTCCTAATCAGAAGATATTAAGCAAAACACAACTACAATCAGATTCTGGAACACTCTGATTCTGGTTATTCTTATGTTATTCTGTTATTCTTATATTCTTAGACAAAATAACAAATAAAACAGAGTAAACCAGGTTCAGCTAGAACTAAATGTACATTTTTTTCCCCCCAGAGCTCTGTAATCACACTAAGGATAATGAAAAAATATAAGGATAATAAAAAAATATGACTCGGTTGACCAACTTAAATTTCTGTACCCCAGTACTTGGATTATTGACTTCATTATATTCTTACACCTCTACTGTGGAGTAGGATCTTCCTCATATTCCCTACAAGTACTTTTGTGTCTAAGACTATTTTTTGTAAGCCACAATGATGAAGGAGACAATATTTTATTTTCATATCAGAGATTTTTGCATTTGTGACTTGTCTACTTTCTAGCTGACAAAACATCATATACCTCCAAGTTCCTTTATAAAGATTTGTTTCTTTTTATGCAATGAGTGCCATATCATGAACTATCTGATTTCAAGGCAATTTTTCAACAAAACTTACTCCATTAATGTTCAAACCACTTAAAACTAATATATCACATGTATTCTGTGTGCATTATGTACTCGTTGTTCCTACAATCACATACTAATGAACATATCTGGGAAAACTTAGTCCAGTGTCTTGCCAAAAGAGACTTCAACACACTATTTAAAACTCTTCAACAGTCAACAACTGATAAAAAAAAAAAAAAACAGGTGACAGAGTGTTTCAGGTTTTGCCCACAATGAGTAATTTAAGAGCAAATTAAGAGTAAAGTTAGGAGTGTTGAATATTCGTTATTCCCAAATGCAGTCCCTCGCGGAAGTATTCGGCCCCTCGAACTTTTCAACCTATTGCCACATTTCAGGCTTCAAACATAAAGATATACATTTTTAATTTTTTGTCAAGAACGAACAACAAGTGGACCACAATTGTGAAGTGGAATGAAATGTATTTGATATTTTAAACTTTTTTAACAAATAAAAAACTGAAAAGTGGGGCATGCAATATTATTGGGCCCCTTTACTTTCAGTACAGCAAACTGACTCCAGAAGTTCAGTGAGGATCTCTGAATGATCCAATGTTGTCCTGAATGACTGATGATGATCAATAGAATCCACCTGTGTCTAATCAAGTCTCCGTATAAATGCACCTGCTCTGTGATAGTCTCAGGGTTCTGGTTAAAGCTCAGAGAGCATCATGGAGACCAAGGAACACACCAGGCAGGTCCCAGATACTGTAGAGAAGTTTGAACTTTAAAGCTGGATTTGGATACAAAAAGATTTCTTAAGCTTACCAGTTACCAAAAAGTTACCAGTTCTGTGGTGCTGTTGTAGCTGGAGACTGAGGACTAAGATTCAAATCTACAGAGCTCTCAAAGACCAGATGCAGCCAAAACTGTGAAATTTCTCAGTTTAAACATATGTCATATTATCATATTCTGTTATGAATAAAATATTGGCTCATACAATGTGAAAATCTTTTAGTTTTCATTTTTTCATTTATTCAAATTAAAAAAAAAAGTCCCAACTTTGGCAGAATTCTGGTTGTAAAACACTTTCTTTTTTTTCTCTAAATACTCCTGAAGGAGCCAGTTTGCACCTTAGTGCTCATTGTGGGAATCAGTAAAGTGTTCCAATGTGGAGTATTGTCCAACAAAAGATGTTCTGGGAAGTTTTCACACTTAGCCATTCAAACAGACTCAGAGTGCTGTGTCAGCCTTTTTTCACAAATGCAAACACTTTTAATTGAATCAAGACCCCCTGGAGCAAACCTCTGTTCACTTTCAGTCTACAGAACAGGTTATTTTGCCAAAGCATTGTGAACATGAAGCACAGCAGGTTCATTTAACCTTTTCTCGGTTGTATTCTGCTTCTCTGAGGAAGGATATTCATTTTTATTATTGACACTCTGGCTTGAAGAGAATTGGGCATGGAAGACCATCTGTTCAAATCAAGGCAGATTTTGCTGAGGGTGTCCTCAAAATTGTGTTTTATAATAGATTGCAGAGAAGGGAAAATTTCTATACCTAAATATTTGAACTGCTTCACAACTGGAATCAAAGATGATACAGTGGCAGATTCCATTGCTTCATTCAACGGCATAAGGGCAGATTTCAACCAGTTTATTTTATAGCCTGAAATGCCACTAAACTGGTCAAAGATAAAAGCACGTGGGTCACGGACTGAGCAGTCTTAAAGTGGAAAATTGGAAAGTTTGACTTTATTTCAACTTCACTACATTCTAACATTATCATCTTTAGAGTATTTGTTTCCATACACATCAAGCTTCAAGGGTTGAAGAGTCAGAGTGTTCATAAAGTTTTAAAATACAATGAAAAATAAAGAAATAAAGGAACATTGTTATTAATTGCTAAATCATGCAAAAGAAAATCATATGCAAATTGTGCAAAAAAAGTTAAAAAGATTTTTTGTTTTTTAATCTTTAACTTTAAAGTCTTCAGAGGCCTATTTCATACTCAGTTCAGACACTGAACAGCGGGCTGAACTGGAGACCCAACACTGACTGCCGTCACGCCAGCCCTCTTTGAAATATTTGTGCCGTTTTGCTGTTGAAATTACGGTAATCGCGATGACTAGCGTAAAAATCCACTATACACACACTCATTCCACTTCAGGGGTAGTATACTACCTTTATACATGATTTTGATGTCACTTTATTTTGAAATACCACATCAGATTGGGCTGAAACTTGTTGAGTGACATTCCCAGATGGGATAGAATAGAATAGTACTTTATCAATCCGTCACCGGGGTAATTAAGTCGTTACAGCAGCACAGGTTGGACAAATAATAATTTCAATAGGGCTTGGAGAAGTACTTGTAAAAAAAAAATAATAAAAAATAGGCAAAAAATAATATAAAATGTATATATAGCTCTCAAAAAATTAAATTGTTAAACATAAGCTACTATTGGTCTGAAGTGGAATGAGTCTGTGTATAGTGGATTTTTACGGTATTCATCGCGATTACCGTAATTTCAACAGCAAAACGGCACAAATATTTCAAAGAGGGCTGGCGTGACGGCAGTCAACACTGGGGCTATCTACAAGAAGGGACAAACTAGACAAGCTTAGGTCCTTCATGTATGACAGCAATATAGTTTGTTAATAAAACAACCCATCGGTTTTAAAACTGTTCCAGTTGCATTCAAAAACAATTGCCCACACATTTCATGCATAATTAATACAAAATTTATTGTAGGCTACTGTTAGATAGCTACTGAATAGTCAGACTTATAAAGGTGAGCACAACGAGACCGTTTGAGAAAAATGCAAGTTGTTATATAATAACTGAGCGGTATTTTATGCACAAACATAGCCGATTCAGTAAAATTGCGGAAGAGAACTGTCAGAACTGTCACAGCATTAAGGCGTAATATTCGTTGTTTCCTGTGGAGTCGCTTTCTTCATCCGGCCCACCGCAGAATTTCACCGGAGCCGCTCACGTCTTTCTCCACTGCGCCTGAAACAATCAATTTTCAACGATAATGGACGCGGGATTTTTCCGCGTAAGAGCTTTACATTTATTTATGACCGTTATTTATATTCTTCTTAGACTGTGTGTTAACACAATGTTAATTTATGAGATAGAACTGTCGCATGTTTTAGGTGAAGGGCCATGCACCTAGAAACGGTACGATCCGGGCTCCGTCTATCAACTGAAATAATATATTCTTTGGATTTGGTGTCAGTCCTCTTACATTTAAACAAGACTTACATTTCAGGTGCTTATAGTAGCCATGCTTATTGTGTAGTATCCTGACATAAGCTCGTAGTGCTGTTTAATTTCTATATCCTTAACGTTAATATCCGGACTATGTCAAGAAATAGACAAGCCAACGTAGCTAGCTAACTACGGCTAAGTTGTTGGCCTTGGCTAAAGATGGCGCCCAGCCGGCGCGTCGTTTCTGGAGATAGTCACGACCGCTTCTACACAACATCAGCCATCACAAAGTTGACCTGCTTGTGTGTAGAGGAGCAAGAGCCTTCGAGGTTGACTTTATCAGAACTGTCGCCTGCGAAAATTAAAGAGCCGATATCACACGTTCGTGTCCCCTTTGCAGAAAGGTATTTTGACTAACGTTAGTCTTTCCGTATTGATATCGTATGCAACCTCGATTAACAACATAAAATCACCGTGGTGTGGCACAAAATTGTGCAATTCTTTCAAACGCAGCTGTTTTGCTGTCGTCTGTGCAATAACGCTGCAATCATATCAAATTATTATATTATTTGCGATGTTATTTATTACTTTCAGCATGAATTTAAAACAGCCTGTTGCTTTAATTATTTTTTTTATTTTCTTGATGGTTTCATCATTTAGGGCACGAGTGCAGAGCAAGACAACCGTTTCAGCAACAAGCAGAAAAAACTGCTAAAGCAGCTGAAATTTGCGGAATGTCTGGACAAGAAGGTAAATGATGCCTGACAATGATACGATTTCATGACAATATGACAGCTAATTAATGATTTTGCCTCCTAGCATCTATTTATTTAGACTTTGCTGTAGTTTTATTGGACATAATCTTACCTCTGGAGATATGTTTCTGATTGGATGAAAGTATTTAAAATTATATGGTGCTTGTAAATGCTGTAACGTCATTTCATTGATTGGTTGTTTCAGGTGGACATGACCAAAGTGAACCTAGAAGTCATCAAACCTTGGATTACTAGGCGTGTGACTGAGATCCTGGGATTTGAGGATGATGTGGTCATAGAGTTTATATTCAATCAACTTGAGGAAAAGGTAATGTTTTTAATTGACTTTATTTATTTTCTTTGGTCTGTCTGAACTGTTATGAATTCGAGGGCATTGCTTAGACAGTAAGAAGGGATATGAGCAAATAATTGCACATCCTAGTCAAACTGAAATTGAATGGGTAAAGTGTAAAAAAAAAAAAAAAGTTTAAAGCTGATTTATAATGACATTAACATGTTTTGCTGTTATGTGACGAAGTGCCTTTATTCAGCAGTCTTCTAATGATGATGTGATTTATGATTTAAAAGGCCTGAACCAATATGGATGTTATACCTTGCATCAGAAGTATAGCACCAACATCTAATTAGCTCTCTCCTGAGCCCAAAGTCACAGAGCCCAACTCTCCCTTCATGATGCAGTGTGTGGTTCGAGGTGAGTTATATACAGGGAGCACCTATATCATGTCAGTGAAAGATGCAACTGAACAATGCCATGATTAAATTACCCGTAGGTATTTGCCGTGGATAATTAGACTGCTAAGATCCCTTTGAATGTAACTGGACCCAGCAAATAAAAACGAAAAAGGTTTAACGTCCTGTCATAGCTTATTTTAAAGTATAATAAATCATTATTTTCTATTAATTGTCTGCCAAACTGAAAAGTATTGTCTCACTGACCATCCTTGATTGCAAGTTTCGTTTTTTTTTTTTTTTTTTTGTGACTCTGTTGGGTGTTATTTGACATCCTGCACTCGTAACCACACCTTACAGTAGCTGTTTAAATCAAGTCGTCGGTTTCATTTTAAGATTTAACTTTGAACTTTTTAATTATTGCTAAATAGAAAATGCACATTGGACATGTTTCCATTATCACTAAAGTAAAATGAGCAAGGCTATGTACTGACATCTTGAAAGATGGCATTGTGTGTCTTGTTATGACAAACTGAAAGGAGACGACTCAAAAACCTGTTACTCTGGCGTTGTTGAACAGAACATTGGAGAGAGATCTGGAGGACTTCTTTTTAGCTCTGTCCGTTGCCATTAGTCTCCCATGCCAGTGAGTACTGCTAAGTTCTCGGCAAGCAAAACAGCTTGTACATGAAGCAGTCAGAAGGCCGCGACTGCTACCATTACTTTCTTTTGTCATGTTTATTTATTTCCTTCACAACTGACAATGCCCTGTACAACACACTATGGAAGCCATTTTCCACTCAGTTCTGTTTTGTACAGTACAAAGTTCAACCACTGCTGTACCAAGACCACCTTTTTAAGAGTGGTTTCGGTACAGATATTTTTGGTGCGCATTAAGGGCCATGTATACTCTCGCGGCAATGTGTCGCTGACAGTTTGTCGCAGAGATGCCACCGTCACTTTTGATTTGTACTTGCGCAATTTCCGCTATGTTACGCCACAACGCAAGATGGACAATCACGAACTAGCTAAACTTACTAAACTTATCTAAACGTATCCAGACCCATATTCATCGCATTTTCCCTCCATGAATTACTAGAATATATGCTGTCTTTGTGGTGTGGAGAACCAGAATCGTACAGATGTGGGTACTTCCTCATTTCTTCAATGCGCTCTTTTCTACGCGGATGTAGAATTGACCAATCAGAGGCCTCCTTTCTCTCCTGTCTGCGACACTGTCTGCGTCGACCTACAATTTTGGGTAGGTGCACCGGAGTGTCTGCGTAGTGTCGGCGTAGGGTGGGGGGGCATCTCTGCAACGTTTGACTATAAATCAGGCTTTAGAGTGCGATGGTTGTTTTCATATTGACCTAAGGGAACTGCATTCATGACTAAGACTCCTTTAGGCCAAAGTAAACAGGGGCAGTGTGAAAACAACTTTGGTCAACCAATTGTAATGTACAGTTTTAAAATGGAAAATTGAAAAGTGTTGATATAAATATACCAGATAATGTAAGGAGAGACCACCCAGAGAGCCTTGCTATTGCAAGTAGAGAACTTCAACCACTGGAGGTCAGAAGAAACAAGATTTTCAGTGCAAGAAACAATACTTTTCAGCTTAGTATTATTTTACTAATACATATACATTTATTTTTTCGATAACAAATTTAAAGGATATAGTGAAACCCACCGATGTGCATTTTATTTTGTAAGCCAATTTGTGCATGTTGTTCCCTGCATAGGTTACTTAATTTAAATAAAGTCCTCATGCTAAAGAATTTCCTTAACGCATAGTGTGTTCTACTCATACATCAAGCCTCTTGGGATGTCTGGATAATGGGTAACTCTCAGTGCATTGATGTATTTTTGTTTTATAAAAGGTAAACTTGGAGTAAACAACCCAAGTGAATGACCATACATCTTTCATTCCCATAGTTTTCTTGAATGTAGATTTTGGCATAAATGCAAAGTACAGTTATTCCTGACTTTGATTCTTCCAAAATGTTAAACCTTAATGTATTATATTATATTAAATTTGTACATGACACCAACATGATATTTATTTATTTATTTTATTTTATTTATTTATTTTTTTTTCCTATGGTTCTGGCTACTAGTGGGGGAAGGGTGGGTTGTTAAAGCTAAGTATAAAGGGGACTGTAGTTTAATAGAGAGGGTAAGTTAATAGAATTGAGATTATAGTATTCTCAATTTTATCAGTTGTTGAAATAATTTTATTTCTCACTGTGTACTCATTATTGCTTGTTCGTCTCTTGCAATTTAGAATGATATAACATTAAGCTCAAGGTGGTTGAGTCTCAAGCAGTAGGGAGGCGGAAGCAAGCCAAGGGAGCTCCGTGCCCACTGATCCCACGGGACTCACTGAAGACACCGGAACTGTACTTGCAGTGTTGGGTTTTAATGCACTCTGTATTGTAGTCATTTGTTAAACCTCTGACATATTGACTGTGGGGAGACTGGAAAATGGGGTGGGTAGGGACAGGGGATTAAAAAAATTGGAATAGTAGTGAGCAAATAAAATCAGAAAAAGATAGTGTTTTATGGGGGTTTCTATGGTACATTATCTAAATATTTAAAACAGCATAATTGCATGCAGTTTTGACATTTGCTAGATATGTCTCCCCTCAGCTGCTCGCATTCTCAGTTTCGTGAGTTTGTGAGTACAGCACAGTTTGGAAAAAAAAAAATTATGTTGAGTCGAGTAATGGATTCAGAGATGTTAAGTATTTTAGTCTCGTATGTTTTTTTAAAATATATATATGGTTAAGTAAAAAGCCCAGGTTTAGTTTAGAGAGGGATAGAAGGTAGGATACCCCGTTTGTGGGACCCTACCTCCCCCGAGTCTTTAATTTTCAATTATTTCAATTGGGCTTTTTTTTTTCTCTCCCCCCTCTTCATGTGTGTGTTGCAGAACCCAGATAGTAAGATGATGCAGATCAACCTGACAGGGTTCCTAAATGGGAAGAATGCCAGAGAATTCATGAGAGACTTGTGGCCCCTGCTTTTGAGTGCCCAGGAGAATATCGCTGGCATCCCATCTGCTTTTCTGGAACAGAAGAAAGAGGAAATCAGACAGAGACAGGTGAGTTTCTTTCTTGGTTTGGGGGTGAATTGGTACTTGGATGTGTTGTTGCTCAAGTTTTGTAAGATTAGACCGAAAAAGAGAATATTGTATACAAGCCTGGCAAAGTATTGAGTAGAAAGAGCATGTGTAATTACCTCCGCCGAGGAGGTTGTTTTTGCCAACGTTTATCTGTTTGTTTGTCTGTCTGTGTTCAAGATAACTCAACTCAAAAAGTTATGGATGGATTTTGATGAACTTTTCAGGAGTTGTCAGAAACGTGAAAAGGAAGAACTGATTTCTTTTTGGCTGTGATCCGGAAGAAATCCTGGATTCTGCATCTCTTTTAAATTTTCGATAATGTTGCGCTTGGCAGAGGTCTGCGCTCTCCGAGTGCTTTTCTGGTCTAGTTATGAACATGTATTTTTGTAGAAAACAACAGTAATTAGATGAGTAAAAAGAAATTCATTGGTTTTACAGGGAAACCTATCATTGAAGATAGTATTTAATATCACTGAAGGCAGAATATTGAAAATAAGCACTTAGATTGTCAGTGATCATAATATTGTTGCATCTCCGTTCTTCCAATCCTCGCAGATGGAACAAGAAAAGCTCGCTTCCTTAAGGAAGGTGGATGAGGACAAGAAGGAAAAGGATGTCCGAGAGAGGGCTCAGTCAAAAAGCCCAAGAAGGCAAGATGTTTTATTTTATTTTTTTGGGTGTTTCTAGCATCAATCCCTACATTTCTTTATAGTTTCCAAGTAATATATAATCAAAGAAACTACAGAATTTTTCTTCTACTTGTGTGTGTTAAAGTTCAAACCAATTAACAAATTAGAAATATCAGATTTTGTTGCATTTTGGAAAACATCTTAACTTCTTTGGTAATGGGTTTGAGTGTGGAATAATAGTAATCCCTCATTACTATTGTTTACCATTGTTCTTTGACATATATTTTCCATTTAAGTAATTTTTTACAGCCCCAGTTGAACTTGTGAAATCATATCAGAATATCAAAGCTTATGTTTTTTACTTTGGCCAGGCGGAAGACAAGGTCACCATCACCACGGCGAAGATCTCCAGTGAAGAGGGAACGGAAACGAAGCCCGTCACGATCCCCAAGACGCAAACCCAGTCCACTTGGTGGCAGCTCACCCCCTCCACCTCTCATGCAGTTGCCGACAAAACCTTCAGAGCAACACATAGAGGCAGATACAACAGGAAGAACCATGGCAGGACCAGTCATCGAAGAAGCTTCTTCCACTGTGTTAGTTAATCCTTCTGTTTGTTCAACAATTGAAATGTTTCTCTATGTTGCAATGTATTTCAGTTTATCATTTCAATATATTTCATAAATGTATTTTATTAATTTTTAGTGATACAGTTGCAGAAGTGGTAAAAGCCAACTCAGTGACTGAAGTTAAAGAACCCTCCCCAGAAAAAGTTCATAAGAAAGAGGAAAGGCCTCGTGAAAAGTCTCGTGAAAGGGAGAGAGACGTGAGAAGAGAGAGACCTCACCACCGCTCTCGTTCTCATTCTCGATCTCGCAGACGACGCTCCCGATCTAGGTACCTCAATGATATTCATTAATTTGCTCTAATCTGTTTTCCACATTTTATATGTTTATATGAAAAACAAAACAGTTCTATAAGATTGTCTGTGTACCTTCTTTACCATATCAGGTCTTATTCACCTCGTAGAAGACCAAGTCCTAGAAGGAGAATGTCCCCCCGTCGGAGGAGTCCCCCCAGACGTGGCCCCACTAGTTCCAGACACAGACACAGGCGCTCCCCCATCCGCAGGTCAGTGAGTAGATGGGCTGGTGGGATAATGGTTTTAAGGACCATAACTGCATCTCATGGATTTTACTTCCTGAAAAATAATTAGCAGAATTCATTGTCTTCTAAATTAGTTTTTCTATTTATTTGTCATATCTTTTTGGCATAAAATGTGTTTCTTTGTGTTTATATTATCGTTTTTCTTAATTAATTTGTTCTTTGTTCACTAGGAGGCGCTCTCGTTCTGCGTCATCTTCTGGCAGCAGTTCCTCAAGTTCACGCTCACCTAAGAAACCTGTGAAAAGAATATCTACCACACCACCCAAAAAACAAGCCCATCGTCCTCGCACCTCTATTAGTCCGACAGGAAAGGACAAACGATCACCGTCTCCTCGAGCAAGAAGGGGCCGGGGCTCCATTTCTCCACCGAGATCATCAGGTATGGCTTTCACACTTTTTAGTTTAGCTTTATAATTTAGATATTCATTATGTTGTCCTTACAATCACTGGGTGCTTTAAAATCAGTAGTTTAATTTGAGTATTGGAAATTTAATGGTTTAGTTTGGATGAACAGTTTTTTAAATTAATTACTTCGTTAATAATTTAGATATATATTATATAGAGGGAATATAGAGGGAAGAACATGCTTGCTGTTCATTGAATAATGTAAGGGATTTGATTACTGCAAAGTTTTCAAGCTTTTTCCAAATGTTAATGATAATATTGAATGCATATAAAACATTCCCTTGTTCACAGGATTAAAGCGTAATCAGGGAGGGAGGGATGATTCCTTATCTGACAATGCCAAGGCCAGACCTTCTGAGGGATCCGAGTCTGGTGCGTATTAAGTTGTCAGCTAGAGAACAATTCTGGCGTTTTACTTGGATCATAAAGTGCTGACTGGTCATGAAGTTGTCTGAGCTCCTACTTTCTTGTCAAAAATCAGCACATACATCTTGCTTGTGATATGTTTTATTCAGTAAATCTTTGTAAAATGTACAGTGATAATTATGGCACCCATGTAAAGGATGATTTTTTTTTTTTTTTTTTTTTTTCTAAATTTGAGTTAATGGTGTCTGGAGGTAATGGAAAAGTGGCATTATTATTTCACTAGTTACGTCCAGGGTTTTATGTAGAAATCTAGTTTCAGTCTCAAAAACAATTCAAAAACTAGGAAAGCACTCGGATAGCGCAGACCTCCGCCAAGCGCAACAATTATCGAAAATTTGAAAGTGATCCAGAATCCAGGATTTCTTCTGGATCACAGCCAAAATGAAATGACTTCTTCCTTTTCACATTTCCGACAACTCCTAAAAATTTCATCAAAATCCATCCATAACTTTTTGAGTTATCTTGAACACAGACAAACAGACAGACAGATAAACGCTGGCAAAAACATAACCTCCTTGGCGGAGGTAATAATAATTTTGAAATGATTTAAAAAAGATAATTTCTTGGCAATATTTTTATTCATTAACCGAATTTCAAAATTCTGTATTATAGTTGTATATTAATTCTTCTTACAAAATCAAATTTGAGATAAAAAAAAAAAATAGACACCCATTATACTAGTTGTAGCATATTACTAATGTGTAATACAGTGATCCCTTATTTTTCGCGGTTAATAGGCCCACCGCGAAAATCAAAATGCGCTACTGGGAGCCTTAGCCCCCCGAGCCTAAATAACATGTTTCTCCAGAAACCGCTGGTATTGTGCTATTTTTGGCTCGTAAATAGCGGCTAACAACAACAAAAGAAAAAGTCAGGTTTTCTCTGCATGGAACAGGCACTTTATTCTGGCACTGCAGGAACTTGTAACATCACACAGGTTGCATTATTCGGCTCCTGTCAGTTAACAGAGAATGTAAATCTATACACGCTGGGCTGCTGTTTATGCTCACTCCACTTTTCATCTAACCTCGTTTTTGTTCTGCCGTCCCACGACACACAAACACTATTACCCATAAGGCTAATGGTGGCCCCTTCTTAAAGGGACCAGGCTGGTTCACAACATTTCTTCGTTATGAGAGACCGTGCACAACATCCTGTGATTTTTCCATGATTTTTTCTTGATATTTTATTATATTATATATTTCTGAAAAATCCTCCAATAACTAAAACTGCGGAACTTAAAGCGCGAATTGGCAAGGGATCACTGTACTTTATTCAAGTTTTGTCAAAGTGTACTGAAGACGAAAACCAAATAACTAACTTTTTTTGTATTATCTGTAACATTTCCATGGTTTTGTTTTCATGTTTTACCAACACTGATTAGACACTTAATGCTTTACATTTCAGAGGAGGATAAAAATGAGAAAGGTGTAACAGCAGATTCGGTGCAGCAGCGACGTCAGTATCGCAGGCAGAATCAACAGTCATCTTCAGGTTAATTGTGTTTTTATCCCTGTTGTTTCTTCTTCTCTTTCCACCCTTTCTCCTCACTCTCTAACTAAATCTCTGTCCATGTCATCTTGCCTTCATTGTCTAATGGACTTTGGAAGCTGTGTCCTAACCCCAACCTTGGTGTTTTTTCCTTAAAGCATACAGTTAAACCTTGTATACAGCAGTTATTAATGTCCTCTGTTTCTGTGCTCTCAGATTCTGGATCTTCCTCCTCAGAAGATGAGGGGCCTAAGCGGCCTGCAACAGGACCAGGTACCAGAAATGGAGAAGTCAGGAAAAAACGTACACCCTCGCCTCGTAGGCGACATAGAGATGCCTCGCCAAGGTCAGATACCAAGTCTTATATATGTATATCATCATATCAATGATGTAACCCCCAACATTCTACTTCTCCATTTTAGTTTGTTCTTGTTCGCATGTCATTTTTTTGTGTAAATGCCTCTTAAGGAGAAGACGCTCGCCATCTCCTGCCAGGAGGCGTCGCTCCCCATCCCCCCCTCCACGACGTCGCAGATCTCCCTCTCCTCCTAGACGCAGGTAGAGGCATATCAATTGTATCCTGAGTCCTATAGGCTTACATACATGTATGTATGTATGTATGTATGTATGTAATTTTTTTAATCTGTCTTAATCATTCAGACAACTCCACATCCCAGCTATTCATTCGCTTTGGCTTATTTGAATTTGAGTTACGAGGCAGCAGCCTACAAAAAGAGGCCCAAACATCCCTTTCCCCACTCAGCTCTTCTGGGGAGGATACTGAGGCATTCTCAAGTCAGCCAAAATATACGTTCTTCACATAAAGTTGAGGATATTCAGCTTTTGGGTGACATTTCAGAATGCACCTAAAATGCATGCAAATTGACCTTTACAGGTGAACTTAATTTGACCTTCCCCAAACCTTTGAATTCATATGTTCAGTTCACTGTCTTTTGTGTAACATACTGCTCTCTAGCGAGGTGATTCACCTCAAGAATCACAATACATATAATAATACATATAATAATACTGATACATGATTTGATACATGATTTGACCATACAGTGTTGGAGTTCAGTGACAATTTGTATTTGAAGATTTTGACATTATGAGACCAAGATGACATCTAACAATCATTTAACAGTACCTGGCTATTACAAGACTTCAAACAGAATGCTCTTGGAGGGGAGTTGCTGTTGAGCTAAGAGTGTCACAGTGTGTCAGCTGCAGGTTGCAACAGAGACTGGAAGAGTCACAGAAAGACAGAAGGGGACCTTCTTTGTCCACATCGAATGCTGATGACTGCTTCATTGTGAACCGTATCCTGCAGAATTTTATTTTTTTTTTTTTATGGCTTACGCACCTCGGTCGTTACCTTTTGATTCAATAAATTGAAGAAATTACCACTGCATGCTTCTACTTAAATGCCCTACTTTTATGATATATAATTTCACTGTGGCATGAACTTCTTTCATTTTCCATAAATTTTAGATGAAAGTTGAATATGCCTAACTTTTTTGGAGTAGTGTATAATCTGTCCAGCGTGTCCCAGGTCTACCAAGGGGCCTTCTCCCAAACCATTTTAAACACCTCCCTGGAAAGGCATTCAGGAGGCATTTTAACCAGCTGCTGATATACTCCAAATCCCCACCCCCCATACACACATACAAAAAAAATGACTGGGCTTTTCACTCTATCTCTAAAGGAGAGTCACTTGTATGTGCAATCTCATTATTTTGGTCACTACCCACAGTTTATAACTGCAGCTGATAGTGTTGGTGAAGGACTGCTTTCCCTGCCTGACCTGCCAGATGGTTTGGCAGAATGTACAAAAGTCGCTTTCCATGGCCTCACCAGAGTCCTCCCATACACGAGATTTTGCCTCAGCAACCACCAAGGCTGCAGCTTGCTTGGCTTGTCGGCTCCTTACGTAGTCCCACAAGCTAACCAAGCTTGATAGGATTCCTCAATTCAGTCTGATGGCCTCTCTCTCTCAGGTGCCCACCATCGGGTTCTAAAATTGCCACCACGGCAGGTATTGAAGACTTTGCCATCCCAGTCAGCCACCTCAATAGTGGAGCTGTGAAACATGGCCTATTAAGACTAAATGTGCCCTGCCTGTTCTGTTGGCGGTGGAAGTTGAAGATCTTTCTGACATGTTCCCTCACCAGACATTCCCAGCAAACCCTTATCCTCAGAGCATCCTCCCCTGTTGTAGGTAACAACTTAGCTCTTCTCTTCACCTGAGTGTCCAAAACAGGCTGTAAGTCTGATGACACAGCTATGAAGTTGATCAGCAAACTATGGCCCAGGGTGTCTTGATGCCACATGGTCTTATGGAGACCCTTTTGTTCAAAAATGGTGTGGAGTGTTTTGTTTTGTTTTTTTTTCCCTCCTTTATTTCTTAATAATTTTAACCTTTTTCACATAGGTCTCCTTCCCCACCACCTCGTCGTAGATCTCTGTCTTCTAGACGTTATTCTCCACCAATCCAGCGTCGCTACAGCCCTTCACCTTTGCCTCAACAGAAGAGGAAGATGTCGAGTTCACCTACAAAGCGCCCTTCTCCGATTACAAAGCGACGCTTTTCCAGGTCCCCAAAGCGTAGAAGCTCTCCTGTTTCAAGGAGGCGTTCACCTCCTTCCTCTGCATCTCCCCCTAGACACAGGAGGAGCCCCATGTTGTCCTCTAGTAGGCCAAGTAGGGATACACGGTCCCCAGTTGCATCATCCAGACGCTTCTCTCCATCACCTGTGAATCGCAGTCACACTGTTAGGGCTTCCACTAGTCCCCAGAGACGTTTTGACACATCCAGTACATCTCCATCTAACCAGCGGAGGCAGTCCCCTTCACACAAACTCATCCGCAGAGTGTCTCGCACCCCAGAGCCACGTAACAACCAGAGGTAAATAGGGAGCCTACTGTTGTCTTTTTTGTTTGTTGTTGTTGTTGTTGTTGTTGTATGCTCTCCTGATGTAACTTGTCCTCTTCACAGAGCTTCACCAAGCCCTAAACCTATGAGGAGAGTGTCAAGATCCAGATCAGTTTCCCCAGAGCCAGCTGTTCATAAACGTCCAGCCCCTGCATCTCTCTCGCCGTCTCGCTCTGCCAGTCCATCTCCTCCACCACCCCCAGTCAAAAAGGCCAGTTGTGCTTCTGGTAGCCAATCTCCAAGCAAGGTTTGAACTTTGACAAATAAGAACTGCATTTAATTATGGGAGATTGGCAGTTAGTATAGTTGTATAAAATTTTCATCAGGTAAAATATTGCACATGTTTATAAAAAGGCTGTTTGGTCTTGATAGTTCTTCCTGTCTGCAAAATCTTGTCAGCTTTGTATAAGTACTGTGGATGTGCACTATTATCCCATGAATTCAAAACTTTTATTAACCTCATCACAGAGAGATGTCTTTCATGTTTTATACTGTATTTCTTTAAGTCACTGCATACTTCCTTGACATTGTTGACACTTAACATGAAAAACATTAAAATTGTTTTGATTACAGAATTCAGATGTTGAAGGCGGTGGAAAGAAAAAGAAAAAGAAGAAGGAAAAGAAACATAAAAAAGAGAAGAAACACAAAAAGCACAAGAAGCACAAGAAGGAGAAAAGCAGTGGACCTGTCACAGAAGAACCTCAAGAGAACCAGGCTGCTGAGGATGATGTTGATTCAAGAAAGGTGTGGTCTATTTTGGTGGTGCTGGGGAAAAAAAAGACTTTGATTTCTGTGTATATGTGTATCCAGGTGATGAGTAATGGACTTTATTTCTTATTTTATTTATTTTTCTTTCTTTCAGGAAACAGACAGTGAAGTTGATGACAGTTTGGATGATCTGGAAAAGGACCTTCGGGAGAAGGCACTGCGTTCTATGAGAAAGGCCCAGATGTCTCCATCACAAATGTCCTAAACATAAGGGTTTTGAATTTTTGGCAATTTTCATCAACCTTGTTTGGCTTTGGAATGTACAAATTGTTAAATCTCTAGTCTTGTTTCTTTATACTGGTTTGCTACATTCTGAAGAGTATGTTTCTTTAAGAACTTGATTTGTCATATAATGTATTAAAATGGTAAAAAAAACAAAAAAAATACAACTTATGTTACCTGTCCTTTTAAATTTTGAGCAGGAAACTGAGTTTTAAGTTCAGTTTTGAGTTAGACAGGCTAATATTTTCCTCAGTGTGGTGATTGCATTTACAGTGATTGTCCCGGGGTGTGCATGGACCACTGACCTTAGGTAAACGGTAGGGGGGAAAAAAACCACCATATAGTAAGATACTGTTACTAATGCCTGGAGTAGTGGAAACAGACAGTTTTGTTCACTGTTAAGAGGCCACAACAGATCGTCTTGTCCATGTTGTATCTTCAAGGAGGTGTTCGGCTTCATTTAACCTGCTTTATTCTGACTTTGAAATCATCTTATTTGAAGATTAAAGTGATTTGATCTGAGACATGCTTGACGTTTTCTAAACTGATATGCAATTTGTGTTGATACCCTTGTACTGAGCTAATCTCTGTTGGGCTGCTGAAGATTGATTTGTATTTAGTAACCTTGGTTCTTGTTGTCCTTTCAGAATTAAAGCTTTTTTTTTTAGGATCAGTGTTTTTGTTTAATCCAGAATTTGTCATACTCCATGGTAGATGTCTTTTCCAATAAACAGCACACACGGATATATACATATATAATGTATTAGTGAATTAATCTGGGTGGAAAATTACTAGTTGGAGCAGTAGTGCGTCGGCTCAAAATGCTGAATAGTAGAGCAATTTAAGGAAACGGTTAATCCACGTTTGTATTTGACTAAAAGCTTTTTTGCGCAAAATATACCATGGGGATGACGATAATGAGACTTCCATTCTCCGTAAAATTATGCAACAGTCGGGATTTTGTTGGTTTTGCTCTGATTTCTATGAAACTTTAATTTTCTTACACAAAGCGTGTGTCCCAAGACTGGGCATTGTTAGCCTTCATCCTCGAGCCCTCCCACATTCTTGTGTGTTAGCGCTGCTGATGACATCACGCTCTTAAACGTTCCCGTTGCTTCTTTCCAACGTCATCACTTATCCTCCACGCGCAGAGCAAAGAGACCCTGGCTGGTCAGTGATGGTTTTGTAGCCCAGCTAGCTTGTGATAGAACTACGTTCAAACGTTGACTTGATCAGTTGTAGCACCAGGTCCTCCTGCTTGAAGAAAAAAAAAAAAAAAACACCCAAACTGTTCTTTGGTACAAACAGGGTGACGGAGAAAAGAAGTGCAAGGCGGGCGTGGTAGCAAGAGGAAAAAAAACTATTTTTTTATTGTCAAAAACAAAGGAAAAGGTAAAAACTAAAAGGTAGGAGACGCTATGTCGCTGTCGGTGCCGCAGAACGGAGTAAAGGCGGATAACGAACCCGTTATCGAGCTTTTTGTCAAGGTAAGACCAAAAACAAGTCGGGTGGTGTTAAGTTTTTCCATTGTGAAGACAATTCGCTAAACCCGTATCCGAGTGCAGTGTAATAATAAGCATTTTGTGTTTGCCTCGGAAAGCAAAGGGGCTCTTTTGTCCAAATTAGTTTTCTCTCTCTAGCTAAAACAATGTAACCTGGTAGCTGCGCATATGATGACGTCTCACGTAGCAATAGATTGGATGGATCGAAACGTACAAAAAATACTTTTTTCCGCTACAAGTTTTTTTTTTTTAGTTTTAAAATGCTCAAGCCCCTTAAATAACACGGCCATGTGGAGCCTGCAGTGTCACAGGCAGGGCGGATGCAGCTTTCCCTCCTCACCGGGGAGAAAAGCGAGCCTGCCCTGCCGAAAACTGGGAACTAAGTCGTTAAAAAAAAAAAAAGCTCAGGAGATGTGGTCGAGTTGCTTCAGCGACAGAACTTATTAAGTTGCTTTTCTCTGCTTTTGAACGAAGTGATTAAATCAGCAGTGCCCTGCGGTGATAGATTGTGTGGGATCCCAGCCTTAAATGGACACTGCAGCAGGACTCATCTGAGTCCAGGTTTGATGTTTGGGTCATCTTGTAATCAAAATCCCCGGAAGAGCACGCATTTCACATGTATGACATAACAATGCTTCCAGGAATTAGTTGTAAGTTTGCCATGTATACGTTCCCCTCGTGTATTGAAGGTGAAAGATAAAGCAGCCTGATTGATGAGCTTCATGTGTATTTCTAATGGCCTCTGGCTTCAGTTGTGCCCGTTATGGTGGTGGAGGTTTGTGAATAGCTGTTCTTTCTTCAGCGTGTGTTCCTTTCCAGGGCGGGAAAATGGGACTGCAAAGAAAAGGGGGAGATGCACATGGGGATAAAGGGGCGGCTGGGGTGGTGGGAGGGAGCCAGGAGGTCCCCCATTATCTGAAAACACTTTAGAATAAGAAACAAGTGTGTGGTTGGTGTTCTGGCAAAACAAATGAAGCATAATAAGTTTATATCTGCCCTCCTTCAAAAAAAAAAAAAAGGTTTTCCCAATTTGTGTAGATGTAACAAAGCCCTTTGTCCTGCTTCTATTGTACTTGTTGACTCTTCAGAAAAGGTTTTTTGATGGGGGTAACATGCCCCTTACTGTGGGGGCAGAGCAGCCAGAACCACTTTCACAGCCTCCAGGAGAGGTTACATCATCCCGAGGCCTGGAAGGTTTACATGTGGCCAGCTCTTCCCTCTCAGCCTCTCCCTCATCGGTCTGTGCCATGCAGCCAGAAGTTTCTTCCAGTGTTTTTTCTGGGTGGAGGTGCAACAGTTTTTCACCCCCGTCTCCGTCTCTCCACAGCTCTGTGTTATGGACCCGTGTCTGACATGTCCGCATCTATTATTGATGACGTTCTCACTGTGCTGCATTAAACACAGTCTTGGGAGACAATGGCGGGGTTGCCATAGACGCATTGCTGAGCCGGGGCTCTGTGAACAGCTGATAACGAATTCTGTGTGCTCTCCGCACGCTACGGTGTAATTCCGGTTAGTGCAATGCCACATGTCAGGGTTTACTGCTTCCACGTTATGAGCTGATGCAGATTCAAATCCATATAACTCTGTTTACTGATTAGATAACAGCTGACTGACTGTGTTTTGAAATATTTTTGATGACCTTGCAGGTTTTTTTTTTATATGCAGTGTTTATGACAACAGTTGTCAGATTGCCATGGCAACACTTGGCACTGCATTGCCCGTGTTTCTCTCATAATGAGAAAGGTATGATATGGCATTGTAAGAGGGAGGATTGATCCTTGACCTCACAGATATAATTTTGACTGGAGCTGTAGTTATGTGCATGTCTATTTCTTTTGGCACTACTGGGTGATTTATCTCAATATTTCTGCTTATTGAATCATTTGAGTTAGTCTTCTATATTCAGTCTGCCATAGCCTCCCAAAGCTTTCTGGAATTAATTTGAGACATACATGCAAGTGAGTCATTCTCCACCACCGTATGACCTGACTGTATGGCAAAGAGCAGAATACCAATGAGTCAAGACAAACAGGCAGGCTTTATCTCTCCTCTTGTCTGCTGGCTGAGACTTTGCCAGGGTCACACAACGGGCTGCAGAGTCTTCTGCTGTCTCACAGCTTCCCTGCTCCTGCCAGCAATTAGAGCAGAGCCAGTAAGCACTTTTTAAGAATTTCTTTTAAGTCTGGATGGCACAAGAGCCCATCTGTGTCCTTCAGGGCAGAAATGGAAACCCTGGACATGGAAACCTCCGATGTGTCAGGAAAAGCTGTCCAAAATGGGGGGTTTCTGTAGCTGTTGAGGATGGGGCATCGCCACTTTAGTCTGTGGAAGGTTCAGGGGTCACACTCATTTCAGTGCACTGACAGATTTTAAATTTGGCCTAAAGCAGCAATAAATGAAACATTATAGAAAAGAAACCTATGAACCACTCAAGATAAATATGAATGATTTAAACAACCAACAACAGTATGAAATTAATTTTCAAAATTGTGGAAAAAATGAGCAGTGTAGTCTGCTCTAAGAAGTTTTTTTTTTTTCACCAAGTTTGCTGCTTAATTGACAGATCTCAGGCTATGTCCACATTAGTCCGTTTTTATTTTAAAATCCCATTTTAAATCAAAATCGATACATCAACTCTAGTCTGTATCAGCAAAGATCTCTTTAACAGTTACACCACCATAAAAGTATGTCACACTCGTTCACACGGGATGTGTTGCACAAGTGAAGACTAGGGATGGTACAGTTACCGGTATTATGGTAAAGTGCGGTGAAATTTTACACAGCAACGATTACTGTTAATGTTTTGATTTAATCTCATTATCACAGTTGATTACTGGAATATGTAATATCAGTCTCATTCAAGTCTCGCAAGTGACTTGTGACTGTGTCTGGTGAATATGTAGTTTGTAACACAGGCATCGTAACGTTAGCATGGCGGAAAGTGGTGATAGCACCAGGACATTTACCAACCCACTAAACGGACCAAATTTGAGGTCTGGGCATATATATATATTTTTTTAAAGAATGCAGAGGGACAACTGTTGGAGGACAATTATCCTGTATGCAAAGCATGCAAGAAAAAAGTTGCTGCTAAAGGCAGTAACACTTCAAATGCATATTTGGACCTACTATGGCTGTTAAAGTGTTCACTTAAACTTGCACCAGACAAATAAGATATGTTCCTGTTATTTACTTTGTTCGTTTTAAAATAAAATCTTTCTGTACAAGTTGTTTGCCCTTTCAATGTGAACGTTTCATTTTGATAAGATTTTGGCTTCTGAGGTTTTAGTATGACAAGAAAATCACAAGATTTTGTGAAATTATTTTAATGTATGTGGGTTTTTTTTTTTGGACATTTGTACAGCAATTAAGAATGCCGTAATAATATCGTAAACTGTGATAATTTGGTCAATATAATTGAGATATCCATATTTTCCATATCGTTACATCCCTAGTGAAGCCAGGCTGTCAGATTGCTTTTCTGCATGTAGGCTGTTGCAGTATTGTTAAATGCAAAATTTAGCTGCATGACAGCTGATACCGAGGACAACCAAGGCAGCAGCACTTGCCGTTTCAGCTCCATGTTGTTGTTTTTACTCTGTCCTTAAGGCACGTTTGCGTGTTCCAGTAATGGTCATGTGATATAGGCTCGGTAAATCATTGAAGGATACATGTTGATATAGAAAAGCAAATCATCAATTGTTTACAAACTGAAACTGGCTGCAACACATCGGTATTTCTTTGCTTTTGAGAGTTGATCTTACTTGAGTACAGTTGAGGCTGGATGTAACCATAAAAAAGGTTGAATGGTTTAATATGAAAACTGGCTTCAGAGGAGCCAAGATTAACCAGTATAACAGGACAAAAGATTTCTTTGTTTTAAGTTTTGTTAAACCATCATGTGAAAAATGTGGAAGGTGTTGACAGTAGTTGATTCTCCGTCACCTTGGCAGTGTATAAAATCAGTCCCCCAAACATCTATTTACTCCTATAGTGGGGGTTCTCTGACTTGCTGACCATGCTGTGTCAGCTCTTCAAAATGAATCCATGATGTGTTTCTTATGTGGTGTGTATTACTCCAGTAGCAATGTGCACATTCGGTCGCCAACAACTTCCATGCAAAATTGCTAACTTGGTCCTTGAGCTATAAATTTGATTCTCCAAACCAGCCTCTCCAACATCTGCATGGCATCTTTTTAACTTTTTCTGTTCAAAAATTAATCCAGTTTATTTTTCTACTTTTTAAGTAAGTTGCCCAAGTTATGCATATGATGTAAGCATGGAAGATTTCTATGCTGCAGACAGAAATTTTATAATTACCTCCGCCAAGGAGGTTATGTTTTTGCCGGCGTTTGTCTGTGTTCAAGATAACTCAAAAAGTTATGGATGGATTTTGATGAGATTTCCAGGAGTTGTCGGAAATGTGAAAAGGAAGAACTGATTTCATTTTGGGTGTGATCCAGAAGAAATCCTGGATTCTGGATCACTTTCAAATTTTCTGTAATTGTTGCGCTTGGCGGAGGTCTGCGCTCTCTGCGCTCTCTCTCTCACCATAACATCTAGTGATTGTTATGGTGTGGTTGGCTCGTCCAAAGCTAAATCCATTTTAGTGAGCCTCTTTTTCAGGTTACATTATTCAAACTGTGTCAGCTCTTGCTCATGTTAACAGTTTACTCCAATGCATCATGGAGCCCTGATTTCAGACCCACCATTTAAAACTCCTGAACAGAAATTCTGTAGTAAAGTGTTTAACAGCTTCACCTCATAACTCTGTACAGCATAGTCAGCATCTTTTAACAAACTATTGTGTAATGTGTAACATTTTTGCGTGGAAATTTGCACTACTCAGAGTTTTGTGTTTTTCATGGTTCATGTACCACCTGATAAACCTTAGACGTTAGGACCCATTTATTCCAAAGGCCTTTGGGTGCGTCTCCTGTCATGTTCTGTTATCAGTTTAGACATGTGATGATCAAACGTACCTTGTGATGTGCCATTTTTAGGGCAAGACAGTGACCCTTTTCAGCAGTTATTTTTCAACTGTTGGCATTGGCTACATATTGTAGCTTGTATTGATTTAAAACCATACACAGTTGGCATGTAAAGGTTTTGATACAAATCTTTAAATGGCCTGCATTTTTCACATAATTTATTCTCCCCATTTTTTCTTCTTTTTCATATGTATAGGAATGCTGCTGTCAGTGTGATCATTTAGAGACATAGATTAATTACTTGTTACTCAGTCAGCAGAGCTTTGGAAATGTTTTTTGTGTGTTGTTTCTACAATGAATTTGGTTCTGCAACACTGTGTGAATAAATGCCTTGATCATTATTTTTTTCTTAGCTGTGAGAATCTGTATTTTGGTCCTGGAAGATGGCACCTGTAGTAGTGAACACTGTTTTGGTTGAATTTGGTTGCCCCAAAAGAGACGATCCTTAGAAGCAACTCTTCTGTTTTTCTTCTGAGTGCCACAGTGAATCATGTGCCTCCAAATAATCATATCTTCTACATCCTCTTCTCCCACACCAAACTAACTTCATATAGCCCAGTTTCCACCGGGTCAACAAAAGGTGGTGGATAGGTTTTATGTTGAATGCCCTTCCTGCCACAACTCTTCATTTATCCGGGCTAGGGACTAGGTCAAGACACTGGTTTTTGTCCTGTGGTGAAAAAATTTATCCCAGGGCTCCATTTTGGCCCCACTGCTGTTTTCACTGTACATACTGCATTTGTGGTCAATGTTTGATTGACACAGTGTGTCCTTTCATTGCTTTGCAGATAATATTCAGATATATTTACTCATTGAATCTACAAGTTCTGGCTTTCTGCAGCCATCGATGAGCGGCCCTCAGAGAACTAAAAAACTAGTTGAACCTGAACTGTCTGTGTCTCAATGAGCGTAAGACGGAGATTGTCGTATTTAGTCGCTCAGATTAGGTGGAAGACTATGTTGCTGCTCTCAGCCCTGTGGGGTTGTTTACTCCTTCATTTGTGAAGAATTTGGGCGTGATTTTTGACAATGCAGACAAATCAGATCTTTATAGACAAATGAGTTCTGTTGTCAAAACCAGCTCCTTCCAGTTGAGACTGTTGGGAAAAGTGAAGCCATAATAGCGATTTTGAAAGAGATACACACGTTAATATAACCAGACAGCTGCTATTTGTAGGCCTATGTGGGGTTAGATCAGTCATCTCTTTGTTGTCTCCAGTTGGTCCAAAATGCTGCTATTTGGTTCTTAACTGGGCCAAGAAGACGGGAGGATATTACTTGTTGTTTTGCATCACTTCACTGGCTTCCCATCCAATTTAAAGTAGATTTTAAGATTTTATTCAGTAAAATCAGTAAAAGTTCTATGTTTGTTTTTAAGGTTTAAAAAGGGAAAGCACCACCTTTTTGTCTATACTTCTTCTTTGTGTCCCAGTTCGGAGCACTAAGGTCATCCAGTCAGATGTTCCTTGTAGTTCTGAGGTCCAGACTTGGACATTAGAGGTGACTGCTTGGTGTCTTTTCCTTAGCGGGTCCCATTCTTCTGGAATAGCTTACCTTTGCAAATTAGAGCAACTTGATCTGCTGCTATATTCCAGTCCCCACTCAAAACACTATTTCTTCCGACTGGCTTTCATTTAATTTTTTAGTCCATTGCTTTAATGTATTTTCTCAGTTTGACTTGATGTGCATTATTTGTTTTGTTTTTATTTTTTTTTAACCTGTAAAGCATTTTGGTCAATCTTGGTTTTTTTTGACATTGACCTTGACTTTGTAGCGTCTAAAAATAGTTGCAGTCTTTAAAACCTGAATATGTCCAAAACTACTGTAGTGGTGCCTTTTGGACAGCAGGTGCTAACTTTCCGTAAGTTCTGGTTTGGTTCTTGGACTGTAGTCCAGAACAGTAGGCCTCTGTCTGACTGGAGGTTTGAAGATTTCCACTGAGTGATGTCAGCCTGAGTCAGAGCCACACCAAGGATGTGATGGTGTTTCCATATTCCAGCAGAATGTGACTTCTTTGTACACTCACCCTTTCTGACGCTGGTCAGAAGGATTACCCACGCAATCCAGTCTGTTTTTTTTTTCTTCTTTTTCTTTAAGTTTTGATGCTTGGAAATACCCCTCTCAACCGATATCAAAAAGGTTGACACCAGATCCCCAGTTGAATTTCTTAATCTCTTTATAAGGCTTTAATCACAGTTCTGCTATTTTCAATTATTCTTTGATATATTGCTTATGATTATATCATGAGCATTATATGTGTGATCTTTTGTGACATTAGATTTGTATTATTATTTTACTTTTTTAAATCAAAACTATAGTTGCCTTACCTTGAAATACACAATGGGGGTAATGAATCAACTTATATTAGGAGCCAAAGTTAAAAAAAAACATTTTTTTTTCTTTTTTTTTTTTCATTACATTTTTATTTATTTATTTTTAATATAAAAATAATTTGTGGTTAAACTTATTTTGGTCAATTTTAACTCCCAGCTCCGGCCGAAGTCATCTCCAGCAAACTGGGAGTACCATGACTTTACTGAAGCTGCTCACACTCAAGCGGACCTTCCTGAAATGTGTCAGAGAAAGAGGAGCAAAACCGCCGTGCCTGTTACACCGTCACTCCCTTATTCGGTCAAGTGTGGCTTGAACTTTGAGCAGCCAACCGATTTAGAATATGAAGTGTTTTGGGGCGGGGAAGGCACAGGCTGAAATGTTTCTAAAATTAGGACGTGAACGGACTGGGAGGACCATGCCCCGCATGAGCAGGATTCATTGTTCCTTAAAGGCTCACTTTTGTACATTTACTGTCATGTTTCTTGTTCAGATAATAAAATTCTCTTACATTAGTGACGAGTCCATCACTTGGAAATATTAAACAGCTCTTCTGCCTTCTTGTAAAATGTTATTTGACTGGACTTCAGGTTAACTTCTATGCTGATTTGAGTTTAAAAAAAGAAAGCAAAAGTGTGCAAAGTTTCAGTTTCTCATGTGGGTGTAAAATACCCAGTATGATTACCAGTATGAATGTGATATATGTTGCATGTGTAGTTCATTGTTTTTTGGATAATTATTAATCTACTGAAAGTAATTGCATAGAACACTACACATTTGCATTCCCTGTAAATAAGTGCAAACATTTAAAGTCAGTTGGCTTCACTTCCCACCTCAGCTCTGCTCCTGTATTCCTATAGAACCAAACTCCTAATTAAACATTAGTATTTACATTTCCTTCAGTTTCTTGTCTCAAGTCAGATCAATGAATCAGAAACTAGTAACAGAAATAATGCCTAATCTATTTTAACAAGCAGGTGCTACTTTTCCAAATGTGATAAAAAATCCCTTCTGATTCTATAAGACAATCAAAGGTTAAACATTTCTGGAAACTTTCCAGAAACTTTCATAGGGTATTTTTGGAAATATTCTTGTTTGGAAAGTTTCCATGGTAATAAATGGTTATTTCTGCAAATAAAATTGATTTTTTAATGTCTCCATTTGGAAGAAAAAAAGAGCCTGTCAATCTGTAATTTATGGCACTGGCTTGACTTAAGAGGTTTGACCTCACTGTGAAAAAGAGAGGGCAGTTTTTTTTTGTGTGTGTGTCTGAGTCACATTGTCATATTGTTGGGTCTGACTGTCCTGGAGACAAACTCCAAGATAACATCTGACTTTGAACATGACTCAGAGCCTCCACTGCAGCTGTGTGTGCTTGGCATCTGTTGACTTACCATCCACTGCTCCTAAATAAAGCTCGAGTCTGTTAGCAATCGTCAACTGTTGCTGCTTCTGTTGCTCAGATGTTATTGGACCTGATTTACATCAGACAGAAGTCTTGGTGTGTCACTGTGAAAGGTGTTGTAACTGTCTGCACAATGTGAGACACATTTGGCACTTCTAAGTATAGTTACTTGCATACAGAAATGACTTGATTTACCTTTAGGAAAATACTCATGTTTTTCAATCTTTGCCTTATAAGGGTCTGCTCTAACATAATACTCCCCTTATTTGTGTTTTATAGGAGTTTTTTTTTTTTTCCTTCTCCTTGCTAACTTATGACGTGCTTAAACCTCAACATACAAAAAGTGCTTTGTGGTGTCCCTTTTTACATGAGGTTCCCTAGAACCTCTGTGCTTAATTTCTCACTGACATAGCGGTTCTCCAGAACGTCCTTATTAAGCAAAGGACAGTGTTTACAAAGGATATAAGGGGGATAAAAGCTGTATTTTGTCATTTTTGTGCTTGATCTGAGTACATTGCCGGTCAGATAATTCTGGTCCTGTCATTAGAAATGCCGGTTGTCATAATTTTTTCTAAGGATTGCCTCTTCTGTAGTTCATGTCGTAAAATGTAGGCCAGCTGTTCATTTACTGTACAGCGGAAACGCAGCTCCACCGACATCATCTCTTAAACTAAACAAAGCACCCTCTTCTACGGCAGTAACAGGACATTTCTGGAATAGTTTCTCCCTCTCCAAATAACCCCCCGCCCCACAGAGGGGCCCAGGATAAGGGGGAGAGGGATAAAGGAAGAAGAGGAGGAAGAAATGCTGTGCCAAAGAGCACAACACCTCTGCTCGCTGTCTTTCTTTTTTTTTCTCTCACTTAACGCATCTATTACCTCCTTTTCGCTTTTGTCAGCTAACAAGACATATGATCCCTTATTTCCTCCTTATTTTCTGGAATATCTCTGCCTTGTGCGCCGTCTCCCTTTGTTCTGCAGATTTCTGCCGAGTGTCTTTGGCAGAGAGCTGCAGTCTGCTCTGCTGCAGGCTCCAGAGGGTAGCAGCCTCGCCTCGGCTCTAAAACAGACTGAGAAGAAGAAAAGTGTGTCTTTCTCAGCTCCTGTGACTGCCTGCTTGATCACTTGAGACACAGACCTGAGGTGAACTCATCTTAAAATTAGCTCATCATGCGAAAGTAAATGTCTTTTGACTTACAAATGATACTTTATGGCATGCTTTGCATTTTTTAGCCCCCGCAAAATAGGAACTCAGTTCAGGCTGTTCACCTGCGTTTTTAATCCCCTCCACACTAAAAGTTCTTCTTTTTGTGCCCTGTGTTCTCATCATTGCCATGGGAACAGTTGCTGGGCTGCATTACCCCCCCTGATCTCGACCTGACAGGTTCTCTGTGCCAGTTGCACCGTGGGGTAATCATCCTATTGGATGTCTGTCGGATCTTGTAAGGATCACCTCCTGCTCCCCCAGTCTGGTGTCAGCTGCAAACCACGATACGTCCAACACTTCAGGGCCTTAGCTTTTGGAAGTTGTTTCATGCAATGTGAAAAAGACTTTGATTTACTAAATAATGGCATTGTGATGCAATCCAAGCATTTCAAACGTTGAGTAGGAAAGGGGGCGGGGGAGAGGGAGAGGACAGTGGCAGTACAATAGGAGCCAGTAGACACATCAGACATCACATGGGTGTCACAAAGAGGACCACAGCAGCCAGCCTGTCCACATGAGCAAGGAGCAGCTGGACTGACTGAAACAAAGTACTCTATTCAGGAGTTATCTCACCCTGCTTATCTGATGCAACTGATTTTCATCTTTTATTTTATTTAGTATCCTGTGCACCTCAGTTGTATTCATTCAAATATTCATGTGTGAGGCAGTTTGATGAAAGTATTGCAACACCTGCTATAGTTCTCATATGGTTTATTTTTTCTTTGACAAAGAAAATCAGTACTTTTACATCTAAAGCCTCTTCAGCTTTGTATCTTTGTACAGCAGACGTATAACATTCTCTCCAACAACTCGGTAGTAGTACGTACAAGACAAGGTCTTTGATGTCAGATCCTTTGTATGACCATTGATCTTGAAATGGACCGAGCATTGGATTCTGTGAATTTTCATTGAGAGTTTAGTAACCTGTTTGGTTAATAGTTGGATGTTTTACCTGCTCAACAACTTCCACCTCTGCATCCTGGTAAATGATGGAAGCCAAGACAGCAGTAGTATTCCCAGAGTACTTGACTTTCATTTTCTTACAAAATGTGTCACGCCAGTGGAAATCCACGGCAAGTGGATTTTATAATGGGATGGTAGAAATTGCAGTTTTTCTGTGACTTTTCTTACTTTTCTTCAATATTCTTACATGCTACATTATTTTACCGAATGAAGAGTCTAAGGACTCAAAAATAAGTTTCAGATTTGTCCTTGTGAATAGAAGAGCATACTTTAAAAGATTTGTGTGGGATTAAAATGGTTCTTTAATATCCACCGATCAATGCTATAAGTTCTAATACACGCCTTCTTAAAAGGTAAAAAAATAATTTTGTCATTGCACCATTATTTTTAAAAGGGCATGAACATAATCTGATTAGTTTTGAAGTAATGGATCTCTGTTTTTCTGTGTGATGTTTGTATAAAATTATATGGACTTTCTAGGAGAGGATGTAACTGTGCACCACTACAGATTTCATTTGGCTGAGCTTTGCAGAGTATCTAATCAAATTAAATACTGATTCTGCCTTCTGATGTGTAATCCAGATAAGAGTATTATTTGCCCTTACATGGTTTTGAATTGAGGGGTTGATTTTAAAGAGTTAGAAAAACAAAGGAGAGTAAAGAACAATGAGATGAATGGCTGAAGGGAGATGTCTCTGAAGGTTTGTGGCAACCTCACATAGCATCTGTGATTATTGCTGAGTGGGAGATGGAAATACAAAATCAATTTTTTTGTGTGTATTTTTGAACATTCTCATAGGTGTCCATCTGTTGTTGTTGTGTTTTGAATTTTATTTAAAGGAAGCATACTGATTTTAATCCAAACCCCAGATCTCTTTCCCAAACTTCCTGCCTTTATTTAAACAAAGTGCCCAGTATTAATTTGGACTTCCATTTATCTCACTTTGGCCACTGCTTCGTCTTATTTGTGCAGGCTTACTTAAAAGGAAACAAGAGACCACTTGACTCTTAATCACTCAATAGGTTTCCTGTTAGTCTTAGAAAGTGGTTCTGCAGATTGATGAAGGGAGGAATGTGCTGAAGCCCTTTGGACAAGACTGTTGGTCTTCCCCTTCTCCTTGAGTCCGTTTTTTGAAGTCAGTCTGAAAGAGTAATTATCTGAAATAGTCTCTGTATGGGTGAGCGCAGTAAAATTCCCTCGGCTGTAAACATTGTGCAGTAGAGTTGTGATGATTATCAGGACCTTTTCAGTTTCATATATGCCAAGTGCTGTCTGTGAGTTTAAACTTAAAACACCTTTTTTTTTTTGCTGGCATCGATTAACATGTTTCCACCTCTTTGGCATATTTGTTCCTCAGGAATCGTAGCAGATTTCAGATATAATTAATTATAATTTTTATTTTTATTTTCTTCCTGTGTTTATTTAAGGCGGGGAGCGATGGCGAGAGCATCGGGAATTGCCCCTTCTCTCAGAGGCTCTTCATGATATTATGGCTGAAAGGAGTGGTCTTCAATGTCACTACAGTGGACCTTAAAAGGTGAGTTTTGCTTCCTGTCAATATCCTTCTCCGTTTTGGCCTTCGCTATCCTTACCATCTTTTGTTTCTTCTTCTTTCTTCTTTACATACTTTTCTAAGAAATAAGTCTTGTCCTTTTTTTTTTTTTTCTTTTCCCTTCTGTCGATAGTTTCCTACAATTTATCTGGGCGTTTCCACTAAGGTTTCTGCCGCGCAGCAACACTTTGATCCAGCCCCACCTCTAACATACTCACTGCTTCCCCACTGCTTATTTGGTTTTCCCATGACCCCTTCCGAGGCTGGAGGAAAATAAACACACAGACTCTGATGAAGCTATTTCAGGGTTCTTGTCTTGACTTACTTCCTGCCTACATCTTGGTGGGCAGTGTTTTTTTTTTAAACTGCCGGGATGAGAAAATGGTGATTCTCCTCAATTTCAACTGAGATATGATTTTTTTTTTCCTCCCAAACGTGCTTTCACATGTGGATTTCAGTACCGTATACTCCCAGCCCAAAACCTACCATGTTTCTGTCTGTGTGATTCATCTAAATATTTTTCCACTAGTCAACTAGGGCAAGTGCCACGTTATTTTTCAGCCCCGTCCAATGTTCAGATACACGACTGGTTTCTGTGGTCTTCTACTGCGTGTGTGAGGCTGAGACTGGAGATTATGGGTGCTTCCTTCCAGAGCATGGCTCATCTATGTAGAAACAGATTTATTACTGAGCGTCTCCTTGTATGCGACTTGGAGACGATGGTAGGAAAAAGGAGAAAAAAAAAACAAACAAAACAACAACGCTGATGTATTTGATAAGTTGGTAGAGGAAAGGAAGAACTATACGACAAGTAGTTTGGGTTTTCTTGCAAGCTTCCATGTTCACATTGAGAGCAAAAGTATGGATTTATTTGCATCACATTTGCCTTGAATATTCTTCCAGAAGGAGTGGACTAACTGTGAGTGTAAAAGGAATGAGTGCTGCTCAGTTCTCTTTTAAGCAGTGTCGTCTGATGCTTTTCTCCTCATGCATTTTGATCAGATGAATTACACACTTGTGGCCCTTATGTTTGTTTCTTAGAGCTACAAGTCTTTTTATATTTACTTATTCTGGCCATCTGGTGGCTCTTATCTTAGTCGATATAAAATGCCTGTATTGCAGAAGGAGGCGTGTGTCATTTATGGCTGTTTTTACTGTGTTTGATTTGACGAGTGGTGCATGCTGTTAAACCTCTTCTAGTTAAAGGTCATGAACGAGAACACTAAACAAAAAAAAAAAGCGGTTTTGTCTTTTTTTTTTTTTTTTTATTATTATTGCTGCAAGTCTTGACCCAGTACATCTTGCCTTGGGTCAAGGATATCATTCGTTTCTGGGAGTCTCAAGGCACTCTACCCACTTTTCAGTGATATCACTCTGTGACTTCACCACTTCCTCTCAAATGCCAGAGAGTTCAAGTCATTTCCTCTCCTTCGTGCCCTTAAATGGCTTGTCCCAAAATCCAGCCATCATTGCTGCAACAAAAACCTGTCTGTGGATAATTATTTATTGGCTCTGCTAATACCACATTGTTGTTGGGTAACATCGATCAGGTGTTGAGTCATTGCTGTGCTTCTATACAGGTTTTGTTGTGAGGAGATTTTAAGGGGCTGTTTGTGTGGATTTTACGAGTCAGTTGTGTTCACACCCCTCATTCAACACATGCTAATTTCTGTTTGTGTGTCAGTCTCGTCTGCTTGCCAGCTGGTACAAAATGTGCTGGTTTGAAGGCCGCAGAAAAGAGGAGACTCAAATACACTCTCGCCCGGAGACAAATGCACATGTGCTGTTTGTGCGAGATGGACGGATAGAAGGACTGGAGGGTTGGTGAAAATAGTTTAACCCCTTATGACCAGAGGCTACACGTGTTGACCCATCAAGCCTGGAAGCGTAACACACGTTGCATCAACATTACAAGGCACATGATCTATCATTATATGTGTTATAAGTTTTCTACTTGACGGCAAAGTTAAAGTTAGATAAAAGGTTTTAAGTTCCGTTTAATTTTATTTTTTATATTTCACATTTCCATTCTATTCAAAGTCTTCAGTGCTCAATTTTAAGTTCTGCTGAAACTCATTTTAGAACAGAGCAACACCTCTAACACCTCCAAAACACCTGGCCTCACTTTAAGTAAAATGTCAATGCTTTCATGTATAATTTGACCAATTGTGAATAATTTGCTGTACTTTCATGCCCTACTTGAAAGATGCTTGTTTACTGCTTTCATCAGTAGACGTTTTTCTATGTCAACAGGAAGCCTGCAGACCTCCAGAACCTGGCTCCTGGCACTCACCCGCCCTTCATCACATTTAATGGAGAGGTCAAAACTGACGTCAACAAGATCGAGGAGTTTCTTGAGGACATCCTCGGCCCACCCAAGTACGTGCTTTCTGATCCGCGTGATAATTTCCACACCTGTGTACCAAATGTAAGGCAAAACAAGTTTATTTGTGGAGCACAATTCGTACATGAGGCAATTCAAAGTGCTTTACAGATGCATAAAATCACAAGAAGGCAAATGGTCATTCCATAAATCATAAGAGCAGAAAAAAATAATCATTAATAGATAGATAAATAGAGTTGAGGCCTGTCCCACATCTTCTGGAAGACTGTTCCAGATTTTAGGAGCATAAAACTGAACGCAGCGTCACATTGTTTAGTTCCTGACTCTGGGCACCCGCAGGAGACCACTCCCTGAGGTTCTCAGAGCAATGCACTATTGTCATGAGCTTGGCTTTCAAAAGCACTGTGATTGTGTAATGTGAAGCAGAGGCCTACTAATGATTTAAAATTGCGAAAAAGGTTTATTTAAGGTTAGCGGTATTCCATGATGTTCTTGTTGACAAAACAAAGACAATGTGCTAGTCAGTCTGAATACTTTCAGACTTCACAAGCCTGTCTTTAGCTCTCAGAAGTACGTTGGTCTGATGTTTTTTTTATTATTATTTTTTTTTTCATTTATTTTAAGTTGTGTAACCTAGGCTCTTCTTGGTGTATATTTTTGGTAGCGCAATGATGTACTGTATGTGCAAATTATTATGCAAATACACTACATAGCCAGTGTTCCTGTTTACTTTCGGACAAAAAAGTAACAAGGAAGACTAAACCCTTACAATTTTGTTAAATGCAAAATTTTTTTTTAATAATGTGGTTGATACTAAGAGAAAAGAAAAAAAAAATAAAGCATATTACCAGGTATCTTCTTTTACCTTGAACGATGTGCTGTGTTTTTATTCTTATACGTCATGTTCAGGTTCATCAAACTTGGTGCAAGACACCCTGAGTCCAACACTGCTGGTATGGACATCTTTGCCAAGTTTTCTGCGTACATCAAGAACTCCAAACCAGATGCAAATGAGGGTAAATTATCTTTCTGTTTTTAACATTCACACAGAGAGAGAGAGAGAGAAGTAGTTTAAAACTAATACACAGGAACCTTTCAGTTGTGTAGGGAGTGCTCTTTGGTTGCTAGGCGACCTTGGTAGCCTTTCACTGATTGGTGGATGATGGCCTGAATCAAAACACAGGTCTTTTGTTCTGCTGCCTTCTTCTCTCCTTTTCCTCCTCGTCTCACCTGACGCTTTCCTGAAAACCACAAACGAGTTATCCTGGAAATGCTCATATCTGAGCCTCCCTGTTGGCATTTTATTTATCCTAAACCCTACAAAAGAAAGGCCAAATCAGCTACTTGATGGATAAGATTATTATGCATGAAGAAATCTGGTCTGTTATCACTGAGATTATTACATTAGTTTAAAAAAAGAATTGTTTTTGGAGAGGGATGTTTATAGAGTCCTGAAAATACTTTATATCTCTTGTTTTAGTTGGCTGCTCTACACCTTGGGAAAATATTAAACAATGGTGAACTGGATGTGAAAACCAAGGCTATGTCAACACTTAGAAGATAATCTTACGGTTCGGTGATAATTTCTCACAAATTTAAAAGGTTAAGTGTATTGCTGAACTGCCGAGTCTCATGCGTTCACATTCATATCATACTTTAAAATAATGGAATGGCTTGTTGATGTGTAAAAGTATGGATAGACTGGGGTGAGGCTGGAAACGGCTATGCAATCAAATGCATTCCTTCTTAAAGGAATGCAGTTCATTGTATTAGACTGCTATTACAATTACAGCACGCTGCGATCAATTGCATCAAGTTTAATGGCTGTTTCTTGTATGCGCTGTACAAGTGTTGTGTATGTCTCAATGAAATGCTGACCCCTTGTGGCTGAGTGGCATACAGGTTAAGCAGCTGAAATAAAAAGTGCTTTTGTTAAATACGCCATGCCTCTCTGCAGCTCTGGAGCGTGGACTGCTGAAGACACTGCAGAAGCTAGATGAGTATCTTTGCTCCCCACTGCCAGATGAGATCGACCACAACAGCATAGAGGACATCAAGGTCTCCAACCGCAAATTCCTGGATGGAGATGAAATGACCCTGGCTGACTGTAATCTGCTGCCCAAGCTGCACATAGTTAAGGTGAGCAAGTTAGTGGTTTGAACATCCTGATAAACGTAAATTGCAGTTGCCATAAACTTGATATTTTCGTGCACTTGAAAGAGGCGATTATCAAATTTGGTTGCAGATTAATCAGTGAAGTAGTTGTGTGTTACTTTCAGTTCTTTTTAAGAACTCCCTCCAAGTTGTCCAGGTCTAAATTGGTATTTTTACCCAAAATTGCACTTTACTATTAAACCATGTGGGGGAAAAAAAGCATGAGAAAAAGCATGATCTCAAATCTAAGCAGGTAGAATGAGGGAATGTGAAATATAAAGATCTACAAATGCACAGACTATATTACATTTCAATAATAGAAGACTAAATTTTCAAATGTCTAGGCTTTGAAATGCTCTCACTATGCAACATATAACATACCAAAAATCATATGTTCATTTACCTGTAAAAAACACTATCATCTGTGCAAGCTCCGAAGACATACAAGGTATGCTATATATAGAAAACAGACTTTTAAATTTACTCAGAATGACGTGTACAGGCTATGTTACATAAATACCAAACTAGGACTAAATCTATTGAATGTACATACTAAAAGTGCAGGTAATTACTTGCATTATTTAAAAGTATAAAAAGCAGATGACTATTAAAGAACATAATCCATATCAGTCATCAGTTTTGAACCACCAGAAGTGTGCAGTGGTGCATCTTAACTGCAGATGGGCCTGTATTTTCCTAATTTTATTTTCCTGCATTCTGAGCATTCGAGGTGCATGATTTGTTTGTAGAGGCTGTGTAGATGCCAGCCAATAATAGTGTGTGGGGTGTGAGGACTATAAAATGTAGCAAATAGGTTACATCATTGTCTCTACAGTTGGCTTTGCTTTCTGTATCAGAGTCACAGCTTTAGGGTTTTACTGGTCTCATCTGAGCATCACTCACATTCAAGCTCATTTGGCAGAACAGGGCCTTTCAAATAAAATCAATGCAGTTGTCTTTCACCTAGTTGTCCATGTTTTTTGCTTTAGAATGTAATCAATGTGAAATGATAGTGTTTTTATTGCCCTTATTCACCAATTTGTTATGCTTTTTCTTTTAGTTTTGCCAAACTTAGTGTGAGTTGTGACTTTTGAAGTGTAGATGTGTACTTGATGGATTAGTGCTGCTCTAGCTTTAGCAGTAGGTGAGAATTTTAGCATGAGTTGACTCTAGTTTCAACTATTCCTCCAGGTCGTGGCTAAAAAGTACAGAGGCTTTGACATTCCCAAAGAGATGACAGCCATCTGGAAATACCTGAACAATGCTTACACACGCGAAGAGTTCACCAACACCTGCCCCAGTGACAAGGAGATAGAGATTGCCTATGCAGATGTGGCCAAGAGGCTGGTCAAATAAGCTCCTGTGTTGTGACCACCACTTTCCATCCCTCACCTGCATCACCACCTCCCCCCTACACCTTACCCTCCTCTGCACCAGGACTGCTATGCTCATTTATTCATTATCTATACCAGCTTCATCTTTTTCAGGATCGTGGGGTGCTGGAGTCTACCCCAGCTGACATGAAGTGACAGGCGGGCTGACCCTTGCACAGGTCATATGCTCATTCATGAGAAAGAAAAAGAAATCTGGACTTCTTTTACTTCTCTCTTCACCGAGAACAAGCCCCAGTGCATGAATCCTTATCCCTCCCCCGGTTTTATGAAGGTCTCTCTATTTAAATCGGCAAAGGTCACCCTTGTCCCACCTTTTATCGTTAATCACTTTTGTGGTACATCTGTTAATGAATGTGTGTGAAGGAGATACAGTTGTTAAGCAGCCAGACATGTATCAGTTCTTAGCAATGTTTGAAGGGAGGAAATCTGTCTCCAAAGTGACCTTCCCATTGACTTTCTCTCAGCATGCAGGGGAAATTTCAAAAGATTTTTTTTTCTTCTTCTTAAAGATTTGCATTGCTCTTTCTAGGATTGCTATGACATGAACACTGAAAAGCTTTGTATTTTCATGTCTTTTGGTCCATTAAGAGATGTTGTAAACAGTGTTTAAGCTTCAGTGTTTCTGGCTCCAGTATTTGACAGGGTAACTAAAAGCTGAAGGTAATCCAAACTTGAGCATCAGGATGCTTTATTTTAATGTGGAGCTGTTAAATGTAAATCAAAATAATTGTAATAGCAGGTAGAACTACCTGGTATCTTTGCTCTCATTTCCTCATTGCCTCAAATGGGCAAAAGAACTATGTAGCTCAGTTCAGTAGAATTGTAGGAAATCCCTTTTACCAGCTGCGGACATATAGCATCAGAGGAAAAAAAAAGAAATTTCCAACCATATGTAGCTTGCAGACATATCCATGGGTGGCCTTTTTGTTTATCACCATATTGCAGCAAACGTTCTTCTTTAGACAACAACACAGACTTTTCATGTCAAACCAAGGGAAAGTCTTCATTTTCATGTTGATTGTAGCAGTAGTTTGAATTATACTTATTGAACCAAAAAGGGGTACATTATTCTTACACTGTGGATTACTGGCTATATACTAGTAAAAGGAAAAGAACACACACACACACACACACACACACTATGTAGTCCATAACATACAGGATGAGGGACAGATATGTGCAGCCAGGCACCATGAAAAGCAACACTAATTATATTTATGACAAAACAAATGAGGAGCGTAGATGACATGATACCCAGTGAAATTCACTTTGTCTAGGTGGAAAATGTATGTTATGATACACTAGCTCCAAAAACTTTCATGTGGATAAAGCAAAATCTGTTTTGTTTTCTCCTTTTTGCCATGTTTTTCAGACTTTTGTTATAAAACAAGCCTGATTAAAAAGGAATTGTAAATACTTTTTCATTGTTCAGATTTCAATATGTAAATTTGATGCATTTCATCTGAATTGAGGAAAAATAGGCCATGTCTTGCCTCCTTTGATTTGAATTTGAGAGAAATCATATCCTCTTTGCCTTGTTTTTTTTTTTTTTCTCTGCAGATTTTTTTGTAGGAAGGATTATTTTAAAGATCATCACAAGTGTGGCATTGCATAAGACAATATCATACATGTCATGGCTTTTTTCTTTTAACAATATTGACTGAATTTAAATAAACTTTGTATTGGCTTCAAACGAGTAATTTTCTTTTTTTTTTTTTTTTTTTCAAATAAAACGTGACTTTACATTTGCAGTTCTTTACTATGTACTGTAAGACTTATTACTATAGACCTTTTCGGGCCAGCCCCCCCGGAAGTACCCCGCCCGCCATTGCTGGGTTGTGCTACAGAGCGACACTTTCACCGGCTCGCAGATTAGCCAGTGTTTTTCTCTTTCTACAAATATATATTTTTATAATGTCGAGTCAGTCGAGTGGGAATACATGTTCCGTCATAAACTGTGCCAACAATGGCGTGAAAATTCAACAATGGAAGAAGAAAGTATGTGAAATACACAAGCCTTTACTGCACGAAAACTGCCTTGTTTGCAGAACAAGAAGTTAGGAAGACGTGGATGAAAAATATCAGCAGAAAGAACTTTGTTCCAAATGAATACAGCCGGGTGAGTTTTCGTTAACATTTAATCTCGTACTATTCATAGTCTCGCTGAGAGTCCCGGACGATTCTGGCTGAAAGAACAACAGTATGAGGCTACTGTAGCCCTCGGCACTAGCACAAGCCTATAAATCAATAAATGAATGAATGACTTAGGAGAATGATAAAATAAATTAAATATAACATTAACACATAGCCTAATTTACCGCTAGCGTTAACGTTACAGTAGCATAATCTTTATGGCTTGTTGACGTTAGTTATAGCCAGCGTTGCAGCGTTCCACAGTTTTTAGTGTTTGATTATGGGAATAGATCATGCTATTTCCATAACCAATCATTAAAAACAGCCACAAACTACCTTAATCTGTAACTGGAGGCCACTGCCTAACATCATCAATCCAAGACATGTCTGCGTTATCCGTAACAGATCCTCCACGCTGCTGTGTTTGGGTTAGTTGGTGGAGCACCGCACATTCCAGTTATGGCGGGGCCACTAGGGGGCGCGGGGCCACTAGGGGGCGCATGTCCACAATTTCTGAGTCGAAAAGGTCTATATGTAGCCCAAAACGGTATCCCACAATAATTTAATATTTTTCAAGCTGTAATGTTTGATTAGTTTCAGTGTTGTCCTGGTAATTAAAACATTTTATTTTTTTTGAAAGAAGTGTGCCCTTACTGAGGGGTTAAAGGAAAAAAATCCAGTAGTCCAAACAGCCTACCACAGAAAGGCACTGGGGCCTTAAGGAGTCTTGCTGAGCTCAACAACAATTATTGTGTTTTAGCTATTGTACTGTTGTTGGGTAGTAAATGGGGGAAATGTTATTTGGTCATTACTCCGCTATATCTTCTATATAATACAATTATAATCTGCTCTGGTCCATGCTACAGCAAGGGGGAACCAGGGCGCCGGGTCGCCACACACACACAGTGAAACTGGGTACCAAGCCTCAATAACCACGCTCATCCTCAACACAAGGGCAGCTGACCTGAGAGAGAGAATCATTCGATTCTGGGGCAACTTAACTACCTGCTACTGACCAAGACTGAACAGAGTACCATCCTGATCTCAACTGGAAGACATCAGCGCAGCACTACGAAACGTCCCCACCCACGCCATCACAGAGACCAATCAGCTGATATTTGCAGCAGGAACAGTAGTAGATGCTTAGCTACAAGTTGAACAGCAACAGTAGCTGGAAGGAGCAGGAACACTCTCCATGGAAAAGACAGCTAGAGCCAATAATCAGAGATGCAAAAAGGTATGAACATGCTGAAACAGTTGCCCAATAAATACAGCAAACTGTCCACAGCAAAGGCACTGGAAACAGACCAGGAGAATAAACAAGATGTTCTCCAACAACCCATCCAAGGTTTACTCTCAATGGCAGGGCTGTAAGGTGGCAGCAGACCCACCCCTGGCTGAGATGGAGCAATACTGGAAGTACATCTGGGAGAGGAGGCGATACATAACATCAATGCTCAGTGGCTGGTGGATCTACAAGCAGAACACAGCAACGTCCCAGATCAAGACTCAGTAGTCATCACTGTGGCAGACATCCAGAAAAGAGTGTCAAAAATGAAGAGCTAGGCAGCACCAGGGCCTGACATGATACGCACCTACTGGCTCAAGAAGCTAACTGCACTCCATGAATGCCTGGCAGCACAAATGAACCAGCTGCTACAGTCAGGGACCCACCCATAATCGCTAACCCAAAGTGGGACAGTCCTCATCACGAAGGACCTCAAGAAGGAAATCATACCATCCAATTATCTGCCAAAAAGCTGCCTCAGCTCTACATGGAAGTTCCTTTGGACATCATAGCAGCAAAGGTGAGTAAGCACATGGGTCAATACATAAGCAAGGCACAGAAGGGAATTGGCAGTAACACCAGAGGGGCCAAGCACTGGTTGACAGGGCAGTCACCCGTGACTTCAAGTCCAGAAACACCAACCTGTGCACTGCCTGGATTGATTATGAGTAAGCCTATGACTCAATCCCACACACTTGTATACTGGAATGCTTTAAGCTATATAAGATCAACAGGACACTTACTGCCTTTCATCCAGAACTCAATGAGGGCTGTGGAAGACGACTCTGGAGGTCAACTCAAAGCCAGTGGCACAGGTGAGCATCTAATGTGGTATATACCAAGGAGATGACCTGTCCCCCCTGCTGTTCTGCATAGGCCTGAACCCCCTCAGTCAGATGATCAACAAGAGTGCCCACGGGTACAAATCCCAAAAAGGGGTGACCATCTGCCACCTCCTCCACATGGATGACATCAAGCAGTATGCCAAGAATGAGCGTGACATCGTCTCCTTGATTCACCCTAACCAGGATCTACAGCAGTGACATCACAATGTCATTCGGACTCAATAAGTGTGGACTGATGATTTCTCGGAGAGGAAGGATGATCAGAACTGAAGGAGCTGAACTACTGGAAGGCAACATAGTAGATGTTAAGGACAGCTACAGATACCTGGGGATCCCACAGGCAAATGGCAATTATGAAGAGACAGCTCGGAGGTCAGAGGGTAAGGCAGGTCCTGAACAGTCAGTTGAATGGGAAAAACAAGATCCAGGCAGTCAACATCTATGCCCTACCAGTAATCAGATACCGTACTGGTATAATACCCTGGCCATTGGGAGAGATGCAAGCTGCTGATGTTAAGACAAGGAAACTCCTTACAATGCATGGAGGATTTCACCCTAAGTCCAGAACCCTAAGGCTGTACACTAAGCAAAGGGGAGGAGGCTGAGGACTAGTGAGCACAGAGCTACTACCCAGGAGGAAACAGCAGGCCTTTAGGAATACAACAAGAAGAAAGCCCTCACTGATGACCTGCTAAGAGAATGCCTCAGGCAACTGAAGCCCAGCAGGGTTGAGGAACCTGATAGATTATCATGGACAGATAAACCCATGCATGCCATGTAGCACTGCCAAATTGAAGAGGTGGCTGAAAAAGGAAAAACATATGAGTGGCTGGAAAAAGCTGGACTGAAAGACAGCAAAGAGGCACTGATCATGGCTGCACAAGAACAGGCCTGAAATACAAGATCAATAGAGACCAGGGTCTACCATCCCAGCCAGGAGCCCAGATGGAGGCTGTGCAAAGACGCCCCTGAAACAGTACAGCACATCACCGCAGGATGTAAGATACTGGCAGGCAAAGCATACATGAAACGCCACAACCAGGTAGCAGGCATAGTACACAGAAACTCCTGTGCTGAGTAGAGACTGGAGGTCCCAGGGTCAAGATGGAAGACGTCTCCAAAGGTGATTGAGAACAAGCGGATCAGGATCCTGTGGGATGTCCAGATCCAATCCGACAAACTGGTGATGAATAAACATCAGAGGACAGCAATGGTGGTGGATGTGGCCATCCCAAGCGAGGGCAACATTAGGAAGAAGGAACACGAAAAGCTTGGGAAATACCAAGGGCTGAAGGAAGAGCTGGAAAATATGTGGCGTGTGAAGGCAGCAGTGGTGCCAATAGTGATCGGGGCAGTGGGAGCTGTAACCCCCAAACTGGATTGGTGGCTCCAGCAGATACCAGGAACAACATCTGAGATTTCTGTCCAGAAGAGGGCATTGCTGGGAACAGCTAAGATCATGGAAAATGGTAAGATATCAGCTCTTAAATAAAACTCCTATGAGCAATCTTTGTGATTATCGTTATGTTTGTCCAAACAAATGGTACCTTTAGTTATACCAGGCATTAAAATGAACAAAAAAACTGAAGAAAACAAGGGTGGTCTAATAATTTTTTCCATGACTGTATATATGTATTAAAAAAAAAAAAAAAAAAAAAAAAAAAAAAATATATATATATATATATATATATATATATATATATATATATATATATATATATATATATATATATATATATATATATATATATATATTAGGGCTGTCAAAGTTAACGCGTTAATGCGTGATTAACGCAAAATAATTTTAACGCAACTAATTTTTTTAACGCGCGATTAACGCGCCATTGATGTACAATAGTAGAGAGGAGAGTAGGTTTAATGAGCCTAGGGCCCCGCCGTAGTTGTAGTCCTGTAGTCCTCCGTAGTCCTGTTAAAACAGGAAGCCATGCACTGACGTCGACGTCCATGCCGCAGACAGACAGACGTAAACAAACTCCGTGAAAAGTAGCTGGGATAAAAATGGATACAAAAGATACTATTTTGAATGGTAAGTTTCAGCTTCAAAACCTTGCCTGATAGCTAATTCCACAAGATAAATGTTTGTGTTTGCTGTCGATGTCAATTTAGTTACCACCGGAGTCCCGACTACTGAAATATCACTTGTCGGCTAATGAGAGCGCTGATGCAGAAAGCCCCCCCCCCCCCCCCCCCCCGTTTGAAGCAAACCACGAAAATATTTTGTATGAAGAACATAAGAGAAAATATTGAGTATATATATATATATATATATATATATATATATATATATATATATAAAACATATAAATATATAATGGATTTGGCATTGTAACAATAAATAAACATGCATTTGTTTTGCATAAGGCAAGCATTTGTGTACTCTCAAGGCAAGGCAACTTTATTTGTACAGCACAATTCATACACAAGGCAATTCAAAGTGCTTTACAGATGCATAAAGTCACAAGAAGGCAAATAGAATCATTCCATACAAGCATAAAAATAATCAATAATAAATAAAATTAATAAAAAAGATTAATTAATTAAATTAAAAATGAAGAGTGCAGAAAAAATCCCTTCAGTTGTCATCTGCACATCTAAACAGAACTGTTTTCAGTCTGGATCTGAACATTGTCAGATGTCAGGTCTGTCTCATCTTCTAGAAGACTGTTACAGATTTTAGGAGCATAAAACTGAAATGCAGCTTCACCTTGTTTAGTCCTGATTCTGGACACCAGCAGGAGACCACTCCCTGAAGTTCTCAGAGTCCAGGTTGGTTCATATGGATCTAACATGTCAGAGATGGACTTTGGGGGCATGAAGAGACTTGAACACAAGTAGAGCTGTTTTAAAGTCTATTCTCTGAGTGACAGGAAGCCAGAGACCTCAGGACTGGACTAATATGGTCATATTTCCTGGTTCTAGTCAGGATTCGTATTAATAAGTGTAATACAACTTGAAAAAGATCTGTATAAGGTAGATTTAGAACAGATAAAAATCTGCGATTAATTTGCGATTAATAATGATTAACTATTAACGGTCATGCGATTAATCTGATAAATTATTTTGAGAAATTGACAGCCCTAATATATATATATATATATATATATATATATATATATATATATATATATATATATATATATATATATATATATATATATATATATATATATATATATATATATAAATCATAAATCATGAATGGTTGTTGGCATAATTTGGCAAAACCTTTTATGTGGGTGTGTGTTTAATATGGGGGTTACTCTGCTGTTATGTATGGGGACAAAGGTTGGGAACTGCTGGGCCAAGGCACGTTTGTTTACAATTCTCTCTCAGCAAGGAATGTCTGTTGTGGATGTCTACCCACTGTGGCTTTCACTCCCCCCCCCCCCCCCAAGAAGACACCCTCTTACTGTAAACTAGACGTTTCGCAGCCAATCCCCTACTGCTCTGATGCAGAAACAACTATAGTCTGGAGGCCTGATTACAGCCAAAGCTTCACAAAAGAGGAGAAAAAAAAAACGATGTGGGCGGACTGTTTTTGGATGCTCTCCAGGTCATTAAAGTGTTGTGTTTCAGCCTCAGACATTCTCTGCTCCATGCTTCTGAGACTCTGTATTTACTTGTAATTCACAGAGAGGAAATACACCCAGACACAAACAGACTGTTTGTGTGTATTTGTGTGTTAATGTGAGGAAAGAATCAACCCGACAGGCTGGCTATCATTCAGACCACACAATCATTACAAGCAGGGTGAGTGTATTAGTGTAATTGGGTAATAAAGGTGAGGCCAGGATGGGCTAAGTGTTGTTTTCAAACATGTTGATTGTGTGTGGGTGTGCACACATCTGTTTTTGTGAGACCAGTTTACATTTCAGAAATATGGACTGAGAACATTTTGGAAAACTAAGGACTTTTTGGCCAGTTCGCACCTTTGGGTGGACTTCAAAGAACAATTTGAGGATCAGCCCTTTTGACTTAAGGCTTGGTGTAGATTGATGTTGGTGTGTGTGTGTGTGTGTGTGGAAGGAAGGACCAGAGATGTATTACAGACCAGGAGAGGGAGCCAACAAGCAGCTTAGCTAGGAAGAAACATATAATGCACTTAAAATGATTTATAATGGATCTGCTGCCACGATGAGAAAAACGTCTATGTGCCACGTTTTATTTGATGCACATTTCATTTCTTGCCATTAAGCTTTCTCTTTTAAAATGTAATTGGACCAGCTGTGTATTTTTCACCACTCAATAGCTCAGTTGAGCTGTTTCTTTGGCATTGACTCTTTCCCTGCACCGCCAGTTCACCTTGCAGGTTTTACACAACACCCATTTATACAGCTGGCTAAATATTTACTCTGGTAAAGTAACTCGCTCAAGGGTACACATTGATATCCCAACTGGGTTTTGGACCTACAATGTGTGAAAAACCTTCTTTGCATATGGACTCTCTGCACCTGACATTTGATGTGGCTATAAGTTTGCATGTGTTTGATTTACCCTGTTGATTGGCAGTATACAGCACTGTAGAGAGTTTAAGTTTTAAGCCACTGATTACACCCAGGTTCAGATATATAGTTTTAAATAACAGACATCTTCTTGTATGCCATCGTCAGTACTGGTACCCAAAAGTAGGTTATACATAATGTCACATTCAGTTGCAGATTGTGATCAGATTAAACAGAGATTAATTTTATTATGAATTCCATCACTCACATAAAAAACTACAAAGACTATGAAGAAGCAAAGAAGTGGATAACTGCAACATTTTTTTTTCCTGCTTTTTGTCTTATGACAGCTTGTGAGTGCTGATGTGGTCATGGAAGTAGTGTCATGTGAAAAAGTATGGACAAGCTGTGGAAAATGTTAACTTTTTTAAAGCCTTTTGAACAATCAAGCACTTGAATGGTGCATTGAAGGGGGGTTGGGGGGTTAGTACATCTCTATAATAACCACATTTGTTAAAGTTAGTACCAGAATGAGCCAGTGATCAGTATCGCCTCAGGGAAAGACATGTCATCTGTCTGATTTAAACCACTGATGTTAAGGCCCTAATGTTTTGCTAATGAAGGATGTGGCACTCTCCAAGATCTTTAGGAAAAGATATGAGGATCCCAGGGGTTTTAAAAAGTTCTTTCTGCTGCAAATAAAATCATCTAACAGTAGTGTAGTCCAAGGGTTACCAGATTTTTTTCCAGGACTGGATGCCCCAGCACATTCAGGCCAAAAGCACACTGTTAGTTAGACCATAAAAACTAAACCATGTACTTTGCTGTTCAAGAAAGTTAGTGAACACATCACATAGCTGAAGACAATAGGGGAATATTTGTCTGAAAGCTGCCAGTGAACTTGAAGTGCACCTTTTCAGCAGAATAATTGTCAGTCAGCACACTAACATCTTTCAGCTGAAAAACCTTTGCAAGAAACGTGGTCAGAAATAACAGTCATGCAAAACTTATCCAGGCAAGCTACTCAGCTAAGCCCTAAGCCCTCAGACCACAGATGTGCAGGCCTACTTGATTTTACACAGGGAAATAGCTAATCCATCTATTGATACATTTGTCCAATAAAACTTGATAGATTCCTGTCCCTGTGTGCCCGTTTACTTCTCAATTACAACATTAAGTCAAACCAAAATAATAGTCTTGCCTGTCCAGACACACCGTAAAACCGAGCGCCAATGAATAACATTAATAGTGGCTGTATTCCATTCAGGTTCAATGGCATGTTGCTGGCAAACATAAATGGTACGTGACCATAATTAACTTCATTAGTTCCACCTGTGCCTTCCCTGTTTTGATAATTCCACCTGCGAGAAATGTCTATAAAAGATTTAATATGTGACTGAGTGATTATAAATGAGTAGACACAGAAGTGTAGGTTGTTAGGAACGTGGCTGAATCTTTTTACCCGCCAATCGGAGGCAGACATCAGGAGCAGCTGCCAAAGTGTTGTTGCTGCCGCTGTTGTTGTTGGATAGTGCTGTAATTAAGTCCTTTCTGTCAGACTCGGCTATTGCAGCCCTCACAACCAGCATAACACAGGCCTAATGTTTTCCATGCTGGTTATCTGCTACTTACATTATCAGTAATATTGGTATCTATGCAGAAAATATGGCAACAAAAACTCAGTCGTCAACACCAGAGGTATTTTTTTTTCCATTTATATTTAATAAATGACCGCATATACCCAAAGCCTTCACAACTGAAATAAAAGTATGAAATAAATAAAATGCATATGGGTAAAAATGTAACAGATGAAACGTAAATCCTCACAGTTCAGTTCAGCACTTGTAATTTCAATTTTTTAATTTTTCAATTCTACAAGGAAGATCATATGGTAATAAATGCCTCATGTGCTTTCAGAGATGTACTCTAAAGTTTTATTTCGCCCAGATCACGACATTCCTTAAGCTTAGACTCGTCTGTAATGACGTATCAAAATTTAAATACAAGTAACAACAAAATTATAAATAGATATCAACCTTAATAAAACACAGTGAAACTCCTGTACGGTGTAAAATATTAAACATACCTTTTTATAAGTACTAGAAACATCTGAAACTGTTAAAAGTAAGTATGCATATAAAACTAGCCTATATACATGTTTGCTTTTATAACATGAGTACTGTAAAACCAAAATGAGTTGGTGACATCCAGGCTGTCCATCTGTCGTAGAGCATCACATTTTCTTCATATTCATCATATAGTTTTAGTTGGGAAATCAGCAAAACAGTGTTTTTCATGTCAGTTATTTTCATACAATCTGTACATATTTAATCCCACTCAACTCCTTTGTTTCAGGATAGCAGAAGAAAGACATTGGAAGGGCTCATGTGCAAAAGTTGATACTCCCTCTTTTACTGTTTTTTTTTTGGTGTATAAAAGATACTTAAAAATCCATGCTATCATAGTGGGTCTTACTCACAGGTGTAAGTCTTACCCACAGACAAACAACATTAAATTATTATTATTATTTTTTTAATTGTGCCATTATTTACTTTGACCAAGCTTGACTAGTGTCTGCTAAGCTTCAGCTGTCAGACAGATGGTCTCACATTTGTGTCTGGAATACTCTGATATTCAGAGAAGTTCATCGTCAGCTGCAAAACAACCCCATCTCATCACCCCTCCACCACCATGCTTTACATTTGGGTATGAGGTGTTTCTGCTGAAATGTTTGTGCTTCAATCAGACATGGTTGTGGTGTCATCTGGCTCATTCTGTCTGTAGTTCATTGTTTTAGGAATCTCGTGGTTTGGTCAGATGCAGTTTTTGCAAACCTAAGTCATGCTTTATGTTCTTTTTATAAAGAAGAAGCTTTCTCTTGATAACTGTGACAAACAAACCATACTTCTTCAGTCTATGTCTAACACTTAGATCTTTTGGGTTTTTTTGTATTTCTTTGGGTTTTGTATGGCCTGACAACTGTGTGGAATACTTTTCATAAACCTATTACAATAATCTTTGTCACAATGGCTTTTGTAAGCCTTTCTCCAGATTAATGTACAGCAACAATTGGTTCTCTAAGATGATTATTTATGTCCCTCTGTCTTGGTTCTGTGTTAACACTCTTGAATGCTCCAGACCACCAAACTCCAAAAACATATGCTATCGGCTCTCTTGAATCATGTGGAAGCAGTTACGGGGTATTCACTGTTCCCCTCATGAATTTTTCTGTTTGGCTTAATTTTTAGTAAACATATAAGGAAATAGTGAAACAAGTTATGTTTTCGTTAATTTGAGGTTGTATTTGATTTGATCTGATTTTGATCTGATTTTTTAAAATTATGTTTTTATTAAAAAAAAAAAAAAAAAGAATCAATGACAATATGCGTATATACCGCCTTTCTGGTCCAGGGACCACTCAAGGTGCTCACGTATGATTGAAATAGTTAACCAGTTTTTGTTCATGACTGTATTTCACAAACTATCTGCACAGATAGAGCCAACCACATATGTGTGAGAAAAGAAGGGCCCGTTTCTTCATAAATTGAAGTTCAGTGATTGTTCAGTATGTGCTCTTTACACACCCAACTCTGCTCTACACCGTCATTCGTTATTTAGGCATTGCAAGGGTTTCGGCACAAGTGGAGATCATAGTGTAGTTCATTGTGGCATCAACCACCCCATCAGCTCCCAGACCACGGAGTAACAGCACCAGCTTATCTGCGCTGCTCCAGTGCCTGCAGTCAGCCAGTCAAGGCAGATTTTGTGTGCTCACATTGTTTATTTTAGCCCTTGTTAAAATGTGGTCTCTCTGGGACTCGGTGGCTACTGTGGTGGGGAGATAGGGGACTGTGACAGACCCCTTTGGGCAGCCCACAAAAAGCTGCCTCACTCCACTCTCCTGCTTGCCACTCACTCCATCTGTGTCCTGCAGTCACACCCTGTGGCAGAGTTGTGGTTAACTGCAGCTGTTGGCTGGTAAAGAGGCACAGCAAGGGTTCAAAGATTCAGATTAAGTGCTATTCACCTTAATACCACTAGAGGGCACTCAGTCACAGTAAGCCAAAACAACTCAAAGCTGGTAGTACCCTCTCTCCTGTTTTTTTAAATTTCTTTTCTTATCTCCTGTACGTGGTCAGTACTTGTTTTTGCAGTTAGTAATAAGGGTGTGTGAGTGAATGTGTGTGTGTCTCTGTGATGAGAGGTTGACAGTGGTTTGATGAAGAGAAAAGTAGAAAAGTTGAGTACTTTCAAAGGAAGAACGGGGGTTGGTGGGTCATTGTATCATCATCAGATGTGTTCTTGAAAGATGACTCGTGACGTCAGCTTTTATGCCTCTAGCTACCTTTGTCCACGCTGTTTAGTCTCATTATAAAACTACAATAGTGGCCTTTTTTTATTTTGTCTGTTTTGAAAAAACTGTGAGACACATAAAAGACTATCTTGTCAGTAGACACACCCCAAACTGAGATCCTCATAAAGCAAATTTACCTTGCTGTTAATGCTGCGTTCAAGTGTTAGAGCTGCGGGTAAATATCTGTCTGTATGTGGCAAATTATTGCTGTGTCTTTGCGGTTTAGTGTAATACAGTGTGTCAGTACTTTACATGTAGTCTCTTAATGCACTATACTATTGTTGTCTGATTGAAAAGGAATCAGTTAATGTCTTTTGAGTGTCTTGGTAGTCCCAGGTGTGTGTGTGTGTGTAACAGCCAGTCTGTGTGTCATTGTCTTTGTGCTAAAGTGAACTAGCAGGTTTCCTTTCAGTTTTATTCGGCACATCTAAGGGAGAGAGAAGAGGTCTTTGAAGTTTTGGGCTTTGCCGTCTGTCTTATGCGCTCTTGCATTTTTTCATGCCAGCCTCTGCAAAGGCTCAACTTGTCAAAGAGAAATTCTCCAGCATACTTCTCCTATCTTTGTCACCATAGTAAAATTACCACAGACTTCACTCAAAATCCCCTTACTGACAGTTGCTCAGGAGTGAAGTCATTAATTTTGTCTGATGGGCAAACTTAAAATCAAAACATATAATAGAGGCAAATGAGAAGAGAAGCCTAAAGCAAAAAGATAATTAAGTTGCAACCATTGTTTATGGGCATCTGATCTTAGCTCTGGAAGTGCTGGCTTTCTTCTGATCTAAGTGTCTCCTTTACTTGCCAGCAGCAACGGAGGATGCTGTGACATTTAGCCTTAACACTGAAGGAGGAACGTTGCTGTAGGAAGATAAAAGTGAAGGGAGATATATTGATCGCCCTTAGCTGCTCTTTCACAGCCCGTGTACTTGGCTTGTGTTGGCTAAGCTCTATAGCCTAATGGCTTTTAGACTTCCATTAGGTTGTTGCAGGCAGTGTGGTTTAAGTAAGTAACAAAAGGCTTTGTCAGAATGCTTTAAGCATTACTAAGGCCGTCAGTGTTAGCTTTCCACTCTGCCAACTCATCAGGAACGCACAAGTCAAGATCACAATGTCAAAAGGCTGGTTTACTGTTGTCATCTTGAGCATTTCCTTGTCTGCGCTACTACTGCTAACCCTTGAGCAGGAGCAATTTTTAGACTTTTGGGAATTAGTTCAATTGAGCGGTGAAATCTAGGGGCTCACTCACCCTGTAAAACTTGCAGTGTCCTGGACTTGTGTGCAGTAAAAGTTTTGTCTCACACTGACAACCACATAGAAGTGCCAAGAGCTTTTAATGTTGGTATGGTTCAGTAAATGAGGAGAGAACTATGGCGTGACACCGGGGAAAGAAGCTCAGCAAGAATGGGGTTAGAAGTGCAGCGTTCGGTGCCTCTGCGGTATGAAATACAGGATTGAATTTGTAGAGGTTTAATGTTTCCTGGTTCATCTTTTAAAGGCATCTTGTTTTTATAAAAGCTGTTTATAAGTAGTAGCGTCCTTCCATTTTCAGAAAAAGGTGCAGTGGCATACATTGTTCCCGAATCAGCGTAATTATTGGGCAGGCTTTTGTTTTTGATGGGGAACATACTGATAGGGTTTGGTTAGAGTTATTAGGGTTAGGGTTATTCCCAAATACACATCCACATAAATTTAGAGCATTTTGGTGTATACAGTATCACTGACCCATCAGTTCAAACACAGTTCCCTGTTTTCTGAACATTGCATGGTGTTCCTCCTGTGTGTCTGCCACTGTGTCCCTGCAATCCCTCAAAGTCCTGGGCTTTAATGCATCGGTTACCGTACTTTTCCACCAAGAAGACTGTTGCTTACTGGGAAGGCTGCACATTATGTGTATGTGCGTGCATGCCCTTGTGCCATTTTTGGATGAGTCTCTGTGTTTTTTCTGCACCAGTGCTCCAGCTACGGAAGCCTCCTGGGTCCATTTCTTCTGTGGCTGCACCGCATACCCCAGAATCCTGCTTTGGTTGGAAGTGTGTCTGTTGTTTTTTCCAGCCATCATAAAGAGACAACTCCCCCACTGTCTCCCCCATCCTATATTAACAGGCTGTGTTTGGCTCGAGACTCACCATAACAGGTCCTCCCTGCGTTGCTGCTGGTTACAGTAAAAAATCAACACCTCCTTTACCACAGACTGAAACTTTTCAACGTGCAGATTCAGTTTCATCTACGTGCATTCGGCCAACTCAGTCTTCAGAAGGTTCTAGAGAGTGTATCTTGCAGATAAAAGCCTCTTACTGTAGCCTCCCTGGTTGTCAATCATCTTGAAATCGTTAGGCTTCAATCTCAATCTGTAGTTAGTTTATGAGGTGGAAGGTATTATTCCACGATTAATGTGAATATTGTTTTATTTAATACTCGCTGTAAGAGTCCTGACATTCTGCTCTCCTTTTCACCTGCACATCCAAACCAGAAAAAAATGAGGCCAGTATAGAAAAAGCTAATTAAGGAAACAAAAAACAAAACCCAAACAAACAAACAAAAAAAGTAATTGCTCTCACTTACATTCTATTGCAGGCAGTACAAACCTAAGATATGTTCTTGTTTGTCCCATCAACATCTGCTAATATACAGTACATTCTTTTTTCTTTTATTGATTTCAGGCCTGAATTTTAAACATAGAGAAAAAAAAAAAAGAAAAAAAATCATTGGGATGCAGGCAATTTAGGGCTGCTTTTGTGGTTAAAAAAAATGATGATGTTATTTCAAACAAATGTTGTCATGATGTAATTTGGCACAAAAGCAGTCTACACAATAAGATGAGTCTCAGGAGAGCATCATCTGTTGCTCTCAAGTTTGACAACAAAGACACAAGAAAATCATTAGAATATTTAAAATCAACGTTCCCTCAAAGAAGTATTGGTAGGGATGTGCATTTTGATTAGACGAGTCAAAGAATTTGGAGAAATTCCATTGTGTACAGGACAGATCTGGACACGTCACCCTTAGATGGCACTGCATCGATAGCTGTCATTCATCGTGAGCTGGGCGTAGGGATTAGTTTGAGAAACCATTGTGAAGCATGACAGTACAGAGCAACATTCACAACTGTATCTTAAAACGTTACTGTGCTAAAAAGAAAACCTTATGTTAACCTTGTTCAGAGATGGTGTTGACGTCTCTGGTCTAGGAATCATCTGGGATGCACCATCACATAGTGGAAACATGTATTTTGTCCAACCAACTAGTATCCAATTTTTTTTTTTATTTTATTTTTTTTTTAAAAAAATGGGTGCTTTGTGTTCTAGACCAAAGACAAAAAGGACCACCCAGACTGTTATCAGCAACAAGTCCAAAAGGTAGGGTCTGTGATGAAAAAAGTAATTTACACTTCTGTGAGCACTGATGCAGAAAAGGCTTGACTTTAGAGCAGCATATGCTCTAAAGATATCTTTTCAAAGAGTGGCTGTGCATTTTTCAACAAGACAATGGAAACAACATTACAAAGACTTGGTTGAAGAGTGTGTAAGTATGGGAGTGGCCTGCCTGCAGTCCCAACATGTCCCCGGTAGAGAATGTGCGTGGAACTTTTGAAATTAAAAATGTAACAAAGACTCCATAGTGTTATACATCCTTAGATGCCACTTCAGATCTAAGGGTCTGAAGTCCTTTATCACTAGGGATCCTCAATGCCAGAAAGTTTAGTGCGAAGGAATACAAAGTGGTAAAATCTTTTTTGCCCAAACTTATTATTACTATTATTATTATTATTATTATTATTATTATATTATTATTATTAATAATAATAATAATAATAATAATAATAATAATAATAATAATAATAATAACAACAATAATAATATTCAATAAATAATAATAATAATAATAATAATAATAATAATTATTATTATTATTATTATTATTATTACAATGGTGATACACTGCAATAAAAAAGAAAGGTTAAACATAAGAGTTACTTAATTTTTTTAATTAGCTTTTTCCATAATGTCAACTTTTTCCAATTTGATGTTGCACATTCTACCCTTATTTTACATTAAAAGTCGAGGATTCCTCCTGTATCATCCATGCCACCCTTCCCAAGATGTATTTACAAGACAAGGACATGGCCTCTCATTCGATGGCCTTTCTCTGGTCTGCCAACCAAGCAAGGAAACAATAGAAGGCCTTAACAATGAGCTGGCTGCAAATCAGCAGGGGCCCGCTTTGCCTTTCCCAGACGCTACGTCTTATTTCCTTTTTGATTACTCACGCCTGCATGATGAGCACCACACTCCCACTCCACTGTCTGCCTGCCTATGAGAAAAATCACAAAGAAAAGACATTTTGTAAGAGACTGGTTTTGATTTGGAGGCTGGGAGGCCTTTGTGATAATGTTGCAGGATTTGTTGGCAGGGATGTGATGGATGTGGGTGAGACAAAAAGGGAAAAGTTGCAAGGGAGGGTTATGATTTGTTCATGTTCATGATTCAGACATTTTTAGGTATTGGAAATTTCTGAGTATTGTGTGGCTCTCTGGATTGGAGTGTTTTGCTGCACTGATCTATGACAGATTCCACTAATGTGCTTCCAGAATCTCCCTATAAACAGCTTTTAAGAGAGGGAATAGTTGTGCCCGTCAAACAGCATTGCCACCCAAGCGTACAGCTAGCAGGCTGTAGGCTGACTTCCCTTTGTTTTGGCCCACAGTGGCTCCTGCCACTGCTTGTCACTGCCTCCCCTCACCACCAGGCCGGAGGTAGGAAATCAAACCAATTACGGCTGCATTTAAAGAAAATTGGAGCAGGGCCGGAAAAGTGGGGGCATTTCCAAAAGCCACAAAAAGAAAACTGCAGGACCAGTCTGGTAAAACGCCAGGGAATTAGAACTGAGGGAAATTCAAAAAGCTCTAGGAGGATTGGATTACATGATGCTTTATTGTGTTGTATTTTTTTCAAATCAAACACTTTGATCAAGACATGTACCTTACCAGGTGAACACATGCCAAAAAACACTCTGCAGTCCCTCTTTTTGTCTTCAGTAATCTGTTTCTGTGTCCATCTCAGTGAGAGAGATGGATGGAGTTTACTTCCTTAATGGATCACGTTTGATGGATGGTTTTTAAAGCCTGACTGTGTTTATGCTTAGATGTGTTGTGCCCTGATGTGAGTAGCCTGCCAGATGGCTGCACTATATTGTGGATGAATCTGCCAAAAATGTCCCAGAGCCCAAATCCTCCTTGGCTCGCTCTGCCGCTTCAACCCCTGCAATAGGTATCCCACAAAGCCTCTCATAAAGCACAAACACCTGTAGGCTTTAACAATAAAGCATATTTACAATACACACTATTATTTGGGCCGTCTGAAGCTATCTTTACTGCCAAAAAACTTGTTTGGAATTGGTTGTGTAATCGCCAACTCCTGATCTGATGAGTTGTCGCTGTTTTACCTCTTTCTTCCTCTCTGTCTTTTTCTCTGATCCCCCCCCCCCCCCCCACTGTCATCTTTCAGGAAAACCCCCTCATTACCAGGCCTCACATGTAAATGCTTCATTTTCCATCACCCCACAATCCCTCTTTGTTCCATGTCCCATTTGGCTGTTATATCTCAGCAATTATTCTGAAATCATAATGTTCCCTAACAGATTTCCCTAAATTTCTGAAACATATTTTTTTCCTTCATCTTCTTCTTTGCCTCCGGGGCAATTAAAAAAAAAAAAGAGAAAAAAAAAATCAAGGTGTCAGGTGTCCCCAGGCTAACACAAATGCACCGTTTTGTTTCATTATTGATTTTTTTTTAAACCTACACAACCCCTCATACCCAATGACTGGCTTTGTTCCACAGGAGCAAGCACAGAAAATAAGAAAAACACATATAAACTGTTTACTTCACATGCAGGCAGTATGAAGAGAAAGTAAGATTATCTCCCATTAAAGATGAAAACAAACCAGCATGTGGGAGGTGTCCCTCAGGAAATCCTCAGTTGCTATAGTGGAACCATGGGAACTATGGGGCACCCATGGACAGACGTATGGGTGTGTGTAACACTACCACACGCATTGAACGCTGTAGACCAAAGCAATGACTTCAAGTCATCTCAGTTATTCTGCAGTAACAATAGCTCACACATCATTGGGTGTCAGCAGCAGCTTGATTTATTCAAGACTGGCTTTGATTGTGTTGATGGTAATCAGCTAAAATAGCTACTGCAATAAAACCGATTAATGAAAGAATGATGATACAAGAAATCTGATGTCAGACTTGTTTCTGTGAGGCTCTTGTGTTCAGTGGCATTCAGAAAGTTGAAGGAAAAGATGTTTTAAAGTTGTCACCCTAAACGTCAGCTGAGATGAGGCTGCAGGGACTGTGGTGCTTGAGTTGTTTTTGTTGTTTTCTTTACATCCACATGATCTCTAAATGGAGACATGATATAAGTCTTGTCGGTCTGTGGTCAGACCCAGAATGACAGTGACTTTCACAGGGACAGAGACAAAGACATTAATTAATAGCAATCTGATGAAGGAACATTTGCTTCCAAAAACTACAGTGGGAAAAAAAAAAAAAAAAACGACAGGACATTGTAGATTTTAATGATCATCCACATTCCCATGTGATCCAAAACAGACTTGAGCAATCATCCTCATTTAACTCACGGCTTGTGCACATGGATGAAAAAAAAGGGAGATAGAAAGATAGTGCATATTTCCCCTGCGCAAGTGAACCCAGATCTGGTCCACAGGGATCCCCGTTTTTCCCTTCATGCTTCCCCGTCCACCCACCCAGTACCCCACTATGAAGGGGGAGTGCCTGGCAGTGAGCTACGTTGTGTTATGTGTGTGCTGTGTGTGTCTGTGTGTTAATTTCCTGTTTTATAAAGGAAGCTGTGTTTGCGTGTACAGATCCTTATTCAGATCTTTCTGTGAGAAAAGAGGACAGAAAAAAAAGATTTGTGACAATTCTCATGAATCCTGTATGGGAAACAACTAGCATTGTTTCTGGGAAGCAACCCCACTCCTTTAGTAAAAACATATTTGGTTCACTGATAGAGTGCAAATACAAGTATCTAAACCAAGCTTTAAAAAGCATGACATTTCATCATTGCGATCATTAAAAAGATACTGCATATATATATCCAGACTGGTTTACACACAGAAAGCAGTGGTCTTTATGCAATTTGAAGAACCTAAATCTAAGCCATTAGGACATTATGACATCTAAATAAGAATTAGCTGCTGTGGTTTTAGCTAGAATGCCCTCTAACCATTGTCTGGGCCGCAGGTCCACCATGCTGTGGCTGTTTGGTTTCTAGAAAGCCCTTCTTCTGGTTTTGACTAATTTACTTGGTTTTTTTAAGACAATATAAGTGAGGGGAGGTCAATTCAGCCAGCATCTGGTCATAAGAATGCTTTGAGCATTGCCTTGTAAATTTAAAAAATTGTAAATTAGATTAAACGGTATAAGAATTTGTTGAAGTACTAAAAGAAAATAGAAAGAGAAATAGAAATAGACTCCTCAGGTCTGAGTTTGATAAATGATTTATCAGGTTTTTAAAAGAAACAACAACAACAAAAAAAACAGTTTCATTTGAACAGTTATTCAAATCCCAGATATTTTCAGTTCACTGCCATAAAAGAAACATTTAGCATTCACAAATGAATTGATAAAAACATGGTGTTTGGCGTTTTTGCAAATTGATACCTTTTTTGTTAATCTGTTCAGTTTTGCCGTTTAAGTCCAATCATTTCGTTTGACATGTACGAGCACTGTGTCATTGAGCACTGCTGAAAAATTCTGTTATGGTTTTTATGGGAGATCATCTCACATCTGATCATTTAGAGATCACAAAGGAAGCCTGCATAACAAAATGGTGACATTTCAGTTTATGGTTCCAGATCTGTGCATGACCTGATGCTGGGCCTGTCCATCCGGGCCTGAGCGGGAACCAACTCTGAGCCCCATGGAGAGGTGCTCCACTGTGGGAACTGGGAGCTGCCTTGTGTCGTAACGCAGAGCGGTCTCTGTAGACCTAGCATTGATGAGAAACCACCTTCACTGGGATCCCTCTGAACATGGAGAGTCCTCTCATTTTCTATATCTCTCCCTCCATGCCAGCAAGGCAGCGCTAGTCATCTGTGTGAGAACCGTTGCATCACAGCTCTCGTGGTTTCTTAGCCCCTGGCCCCTGTGTTTCTTGGTCATTCTGTGGGAACCCTGATTTTGGACGGTAGCCTCTGTTCCCACCACCAGTCTGGTTAGAAAATAGACTTCTGCTCATGTACCAGGCGCCCAAACCAAGCCGGTTCTAGCCTGCTCCTTCTCACGGGGGTTCAAGCGAGAAGAGGTCAGTAGCTACAGAAGGGGCCTAATGGGTTTCGCATGCAGGTACCACAGAAGCAACACGGGAAAATGTGCTCAGGAGGAATGAGAATCTTTAAGATTTTATCATCTCTTCAAAACCCTCCCTCTCTCTTCTCTCTCTCTGTCTATGTGACTGTTTTGCCTGCTCTGCGTTTGTATGAAAAACTGCTTTATTTTTTCTTATCTTTCTTAATGATTAAACATATTAGGGACAAGCCTCAGTTTTGTTATAAAATCAAGATGCTGCACTTTTTATCCGACTAAACAATTGTTTTGCTTTCTTTTTTTCCTATGACCTCCAGTACTTTTATCAAGCAGTTTATACATTTGACCACAATTAAATCCAGACAAGCTGCCTCACCCGAGCAAACGTTTTCCCCCTTTCCTGGAGAGTTACAATTTCCGGAAGAGGTCCAGCAAAGCAGGAACAGAGAGAAGTTGAAAAGAGTAGCTCTACTCTTGTGCGTCCATGACAAAGACAGAGCCAGATGAGAGCGTCTCTGCTTCCCACATGTGGACAAGAGAGTCGGGTCTCACAGAGTGTGTGGAGACAGCAGGAAAATTCCCCTGAGCCCGGCCTAATTGAAAGCTTATCATCTTCTCTTTGTGTTCCGTGAGTGGTGGGGTGATGCAGAGCAAGTCTGTAATGAGACCTGGAGGAAATACTGTCAAACGCTCACAGTGTAAAGTGAAGCTCAGACTGTCTGGTGTGAGATCTGTCAACAAAAGATTGTGTGTGACTGCGTGTGGAAATGCTCTGAGTATGCAGAGTTAATTGAATACAGTGTGTATCAAGGCTGCATGTGCGCGTTCTAATGCTTTGTTGTTCTGCCAATGCTACCCCCATAGACGCCCTGACGCAGACGTGCACACAGAGCAGAAGCTATACAAAGAAAGAAAAGAGAGCTGAGTAAGATGAAAGGATCAAAAAGAGAGATCATTAATAAAAAAAAAATAGAAACAGGAAAAATTAGTAAAAAAACAAAATGTATAGGAGTGAAAGTTCTTTCATGGGACATTAACAGGTGGGATTAGTTTAAGGGCGAGGAACTGAGGTATTGTGTTTCAGATTAACCACATCTAAAATCAGACCACCCCACACGGTAGCATCCCAAGTGTTTAATCATTGCGGCTCCGTCTCCAAAGGGCCAAATAGATGTCATAATCATGACATAAATTAACATCCACATAGCTGGTGAAAAAAAGCCAGCGGACATTCCAAACTTATCCTGTATTGTTTTTAACAAGTGACAACTTGCTGATGTGCACCAACATGGAGGCTGCCAAGGCGGTGTTGGGTTCCTCAGCAGTGCTTTATATATGTTTTGGGTACCACCTTGATGACAGCTGAGGCATTTTCAGATTTCTGAGAAGTGTGGGTAATGGCCAGCAAGAGTCTCACTAATGGCAGTGAAGAGCGTCATTATTAAGGGGGTTTTGGGAACAAGCCACCAATGAACTCCTACTGTTATGAGACAGATACTGTGGCATGTGTGGTATTTTCTGTATGAGGCTAAAGAATACAGAAATTTCTGGATCAGACTGCGCTGGCATGAAATTGAATCCCCAGATTATTTATGGGTTATTTCCCCCATCGTTGTTTATTTCTCATTTGATGTGATGGAGACTGGGTTTATGGGGGATGAATCACACACTGTGCCTCCATATTTAACATTTTCACTATTTAAATCATCACCAACTATTATTAAACTTTAAAAGACCTCACAAGCCAGACTTTTGAGTATTTGGTTTCAAAATAGGAGAACTACTATGGCGTGAAATTGTTTTTTATGTCAAAAAGCAAGTCATTTTGAGGAATGTGATCATAAATACTCAGCCTCAATCTAACCTGGGTATTTTTCTCAAAAGAGCAGGTCATGGATTTTCAACTGAAAGAAAAAGTATGTTCTACCAATATAAAAATGCTAGGTTAGTGGATTTTGTCTCGTGTCCTCATCCATATGTGAAATTGAGAGGATTCAGAGAAGAATCATTTAATTAATGTCTGAAAGACATGTCATAGAAATGCAAGAAAATCACCATTAATACAGGAGACAAATCAGATTTGAAGACAGAGGTGAGACACATTTTTTTAATTAAAATGATTAAAAACTACATTATCTGCAAACTTTACAAGCACTCAATATGGAAGCATTACTGATATCATCACATACATAGATGAGAATTTTAAATTAACGCATCAGTTTCAAATGTACATGCTTTAAGCGTCAAGAGAAATGAAGATAGCAAAATGACTTACCATTTAAGTACATGAACATGAAAAATTGATTCTTTTTTTTAAAGAAATAAAATTAATGTAACATTGTGCTTTTTAATGTCATACAGAAAAAAAAATCACTTGTACATTTAGGCTTTCTAGGTTTGCAAACACAATGATATTAAAGAACAGTCAAGACAAAACTGATTTGCCAAACATCTCATTATTACAGGCAACTGTGAACATCTTTGGTTTTTATCGAAGTAACAACACTAATATCAGCATAGATACTTTCTCAAGCTGCATAATTTCTGCCTATAATAAAGTCGAGGGTTTCCAAACATGTAGAGGCTTTGGAGGAGAGAACGGGAAAACTAAACATAGTTTTCCTCCAAACCAGAAGGCAATGGGAATGAGGCACAGACAGCAATTCTTTGGGGAAAAAAGGACGAGTATAGGAGAGGGTTTTCAAAACAGTTTGTGTAACTTACTTTTTACCTGAGCAGCAAGTGCTAGCTTCTTTGGATTTCTCTTCACTTTGAAATGTAACCTCACTTGTGTAGCAACTGAGTATCCATCTTTCAGAGTCATGAATTCCAATCATCTTCCCTCTTGTGAAAGACTTTCCTGATAAATAAATGACAACTGATATATTTTATAAATACCTTACGACAGACCATAATAGTCTGTCCGTGTGTGTGAACTGCTGGTAGAGCATGATCGATAAATTAGAGCAGGAGAGACAGAATGACGAGTCACAGCTACGACAGCTTCAGAGCACTCGCTGATTACACAGAACAAAGGGACCGGTGCACAACAAGAATTTTTTTTTTTTCGTTTTTCTTTCTTTTCTATGATTTTTTAAAATTATTTTTCTTTCTTTCTTCCGTTCTTTAAACTTCTTCCCTCAGTGTTGGTAAGAGGACACCTCTCTCACCCCCACCTCTTCCCTCTGTCCCTTTATTTTCACACTCCTCTTCTGCAAGGGACAGTGGATAATATATGTAACTGCAGGGGTTAGGCCCTCAGGACAGGGGGAATGTGCACACACACTTGTGGTGCAGGAATATGTGTGTGTGGTGTGTGTGTGGGTGACTACCTTGTGAAAGATTTTTTTTTGAAAAGAACACCTCATGTGTGTTTAAAAATAAGTGTAGGGATATTTGATAATTTGTTCTGCACACTTTCAGATATATTATTGACCAACAATAATCAAGGAAACACTAATGAAAGTTGAAGATAGTGCAAAAAATTTAGCAAATGGCTTTTTCAGCAAAGGCAATTCGGATATTATTTAAAAGATTACAGCTGCAGAAGTACTAGTCTAGTAACATATTCTGTTGGGCATAGTTCATTTGGAAAAAAAAGTTTTAGTGCATCAAAGCTACATTGACAGGCAAATAATAACATTAAAGGTTTTGTTTGTCATAATTTAGTTGCAATATATTACACAAATTCCAAATTTATACTTAACAGCAAAACATGGCGTATATACCGTATATATATTTTAATAGAAAAGGAAAAGAAAAGAGAAATGCTTAAGGATTTGGGGTAAATGCATACATTTCTTCAAAATCTGGCTCAAATAAATATCAAAAGTAAACTGTGTCATCCAGTTAAAAAAAAAACCAAAAAAAACTGGCTACTTCTTTAGAAAAGGGCTTGGTTATGAAATTTAGGAAAAAGTAAAGGAAAAAGACAACAGGACTTCAACATACCTGCAAACAATAAAACAAACCCCCTTTTTTGCCTTTTACATTCCTTAATATATCAGCCATTGTCCTGATGAAACTTTGTACACTGGTGACACAGCAAAGTAGAATTCATGTGAGTCCTGACATCTAAAATGCTTTTTGCTTAATAATGCAGCAATTGTGTTGAGACGTCCACTGCATCCTGAAGCACCAAATGCTAATAGGTATGTTTGCATAATAAATTAGACAATAAGGGACTGCGTAAGCACTTTTAGCATGTGAAACGGCCCTGGATGCGACTGAAAATGTTTTTACAACTCACAATACATTTTTGCAATATTCATATTTTACAGAAATGAAAGCTTAAAAGGACCAATTGCTACAGCAGTACAGCCGAGCCTGGCAAGGAGTCACTCATGGAGCAAACATCCATTCTTCTCCTCTCCACCTGCCAAGTGAGCTGAATCAGTCTGAACAGTCCATTTGAATGTCTGCTGTGGTTTTTCAGTTCATCATATACATGGATCAATTGTACTTCCACTCTGTTTTGTTCGTTTGTCTTTGAGTACTTGGCTGTGCCAAAAGATGATCCTGTAATGGTGCTATGGCTTCCCACCTCTGTTTACAGCTGAACATCACCTAAATTCATATGGCTTTTGAAGGTCTTTTAGAGTACATGTTTCAGCACAGTGCAGGAGTTCATTCAAAAATTACAAAATACACAAAAGAATTGTTTTGGTTCTTAAAAGCAGGAAGTTTTTCAAGCGAGTGCCAGAGAAATAAAAGAAAAACATGCAATATTTCTTTTTTTTCTTTTCTTTCAGTGTTCAGCTTTTTTGTTCATCACTCTCTTCACGTTTCCTTCTACTCTTCGCCTGCTCCTCTGTTTTTCCAGATGTCTGTCAGTCAGTAAGGCCTCCAGACGGACTCATCCAAACGACCTGAAGCACTCATGGCTGTGGGGGAGTTGCTATGGCTGCCGTCAGCCTCCACACCCTTCGCTCTGGGTGTTCAGACCTGGGTTCATCAGGCTGTTGGTTCCTCCGGTGCCTGTGGCCCCAGAACAGGACAACAGACGGGTGGGTGAGCGCTCACCCCCGGTGTTCCCTGGCGCCACCATGGAGAACGGGTAGGATCCAGAGCCTGTGCCATAATACAGGTAAGAGTTGGACTGGAAGTTTTGAGACTGGTTGTTTGAGTAGGGTGGTGGCAAGTAGGTGTGGTATCGAGAGGAGGCTGACATGCTAAGGCTGCTGATGCCAGTGCTGGAGGTGTTGGCTGAGTAAGAGAAGGCCCCTGGGTAGTGCATGCGGGGGTCTGAGAAGCGGGGGTCGGTCAGTGGTGACAGAGATGGGAAGGTGGTCCTCTGTGGGAAGAGATCTGTAGTCCCTGTCGGTGACAAAAAGAAAAGGTTGGAAAGAGTCAACAACCATTTGGTCATGTATGAAAACTGCTGTTGCAGTTATGAAACGAGGGATTCAGATTTCTCATTTAATATTATTCTAAAAAATATCCCACATTTCCAGAGCATTAAACCTCCCTAGTGCCCCATATCTGAGCTCAGATTTCTTGCAGTACGCCACTCTATAGAAATGTTTCTTCAAAGTAATGAACTGAGACATTTTTTGGCTTAATAACAGTCATCAAGCACTGAAAGCTCATCATTCCACAGCCCCAAGACTGGAGTTATGAAAAGGCCCCCTTGCCATAGCCCTCCTAAAAGTCCTTCAAAAGAAGATCAACGTACAGCTTTCTATCTTTATTACAGCAATGAAAAGAAGCATTGTCAATGCTGAGAGGTGCTTTGTATAAACACTGATGGCTTGTTGGACTGTTGTGCAACTTCACATAAATCTTACACTGGTGACGTAGACAGACAGTCACAATGAGAGACAGTCAGACAGAGACAAAAAAGAAAAACGAAGAAGAGAACAGCAAGAGAAAGTGTGTTTTTTGTGTATTACTGTCTGGGACCTGTCAGAGTTAACTATGAAGTGTAACCTCACAGGTAACCGAGCACAGTTTTGAACCCAGTTGGGACTTTCTAATTTGTTCTTGAGACATGAAACATAGAGCGATATTTCCCTTTTCATTTAAACTGAGGAATATTATTGTCTAATCTTACACCCTAAGTTTGATACAAACCTGTTCACAGTTGTATAGATGTATGTATGTATGCTTCGTATGTCTGGTGAGGCTATCATAGCAACTTTAAGATCAGTAAATCCCTGATTAATCCGTCCTCTCTTTTCATCTTTCAGATTGTTGCTTATATGTATGTCACTCATTCTATCTCATAATGCTTCAGAGGCGTGAAAATTTAAGCCTTGCCTGGCAAGTTGTGCATTTTCAGTCTTGATGCTTGTGACACTCAGATATTTTGGAAGAAAGTTGGGTGGCCAACCAGCCTGGGCAGAGTACTTTGGAACTGTAGACGCCCTTAATGTATTTGTGCAACGCAGTAGCAAAGTAAAGTTCCTCATACCTGAAGTTAGCATTCTGCACACAACGTTCACACCTGCCACTTGTACACACACTCATCCGTTCATATACACCTCAGGCCATGACTATTTGTTTGTCCACATGTGGCTTTCATGGGTCCAATGTGCCCACATGACTCCAAGTGTAAAAAGTGGATTTGGATGGTGGAGAAAAGAGAGCTTGTATTTGTGAAAAAGCAAGCGCTTGCACGCCACAGCCCTGAGGGAGAATGCCAAACTTGCGTGCCACAGTGTTGTTGAAATCTTTTTTCCCTATGTCTGGAGAGCTGGGTCAATTTTTCAGCGACAAAAAAACCCTGCTCCTTTGCAATTTCCATGGTCCCTGCTATGCTCCCTTTTTTTTTTAAACAACACATTACTGCAGTTGAAGTTCTTCTTTTTTTGGGATGAGAGAGTTTGATGGTGGTGGGAGAGCTGTTTCTTTTTCCAGAGTCTACCAGGCACTGCAGTCAGGCTCTGTATCTGATTTCACGCAAGGAAAATCCAAGCCTTCAGCTGCTGTTGATTCGGGTGAAGTGGAGTCAGCCTACTATTTCCTACCAGAGTCCCAAAAAGCCTTTGCTGCCTCTATGTGCGTGCATCCCTTCATCTCTCTCTGGCTGTGCTAAATTTAGGCTCCAGGGTGGAGCTGGGGAGGGGACATGTGGCGTGGGGACATGAGAGCTCTGGCTTCTGTAGCCCACCCTTCACATAATCTCTTCTTGATTGGAGTTGGTGGAAACGTGTTGGCTAAACTGCGGTAGGGATTGACTCCTGTGCTCTGTCAGGGGAAACTGGACTGGACACTTATCACAACACCTTAATGGGCTTGTTCAGTCTCAGGTTCTTGGATGTGAGCCAGAAGGCGTGCGACCACCTTAAAGTCTTGACAGTACAGTAGCTCCCTCTGGAGGAGAGGGGTAAACAAACTGTTCTGTAATTGAGAAGTAGTCTGCTTTTTCTCCCTCTTAACTAGGTTGCATACCTTTCTGCATCCCCACCCTCCCCCACCCACTGTAAGTACAGGCTATGCTGTTGAGGCTGTGGTAACAGTGGTGTATCTTTGGCCGAGAGGGTCTTCCTAACCGAGCCTTGCAGTAGTTGCCTGCAACGTCAGCGGCAGAAAACCACACATGATCTCCATTAGGCTCATCTGAAATGTGTTGACTAAATTGCAGGGACAGGAGAGGGGATGGATCCCAGAGGGCTAGCTGGCACAGTCTGCTCTATGTGATGTTCCTAGTATATGAAGCGGGTAGCTGGGAATCAGGATTTTTATTGAGAACATTGTGTTCCAGGGCTCTTTCTTTCCTCCTTTTCCCTCTAGTTCTGAAGCGTAGCACCATGCCCTTTTAAATCCTGCAGCTCTAAGGGTGGAGTCCTACACCTCCCTACTTTGCTCAAGAAGTCCACTAGTCCACACTCAAGCGTGTAACCCAGATATGGTAGGAGGTTTGTCTCATTTGCTTATGGGAGAAACTGATTTTGATTGTTAACACAAGGGCAGGCTTGAGGCGATCATGTCTCAGTGTGTAATTGTGCACAGGTGTGAGTGTGTTGTGTGTCTATGTGTCCGAATGTGGTGGCTGGCAATAGGAAGATGCAAATTCAGTCGTTCACCTGTGAAATGTTTACTCAGGATTGATGCAAACTGTGACGGCCAGGGGCCAGGGAATGGTGTCTCAGGCAAATAAGTGGAGGGAAGGAAAAGGGTAAGGGAACACAACAGGCTGGTGCAGCTACATGGAAAGACCCACTGTCCTCTGCGGTGGCATTGTTTTTTTGATCATATCACCCTGAAAGAGGCATCGCTGCACTGTGCTAGAGATTTATCAGTACTACTACTACTGACTGGTCATTTTGGGTGACTGGTGACTGGTTTGGGTGGTTTGTATTGCAGATACGATTGACATGAACAGTCCCTGTTGATAACAGAGCAGTGATGGGCAAGGCAACATAACACCAGGGCAGATCTCACACTCTGCATGGTGAAGAATAGGAGACCCAAATGAACACAAATGATTTCCAAGTGTTTATTTAAGCCCTTAGCCTTTGGAGTCAGACCATCATGTCGAATGCAAATGATAATCACCTCTGTACTGTGGCACCGTGGTCAACAGCCCCAAAGCCTCATCTACGTTAGCACTTCATCATGTGAACGCAGAGGATTTTGCATGTTCTCAACTTATGACATGCGATACAAGCAAGGGTAAACGAAACTTGTGATTATAGAAAAACCTGAGATTTTCCTAATGCATCAGCAAGCAAGGTGACATGATTACTATGTTTATTTGTTAAGTAAATCTTTTTCTACAAGAGACATGATACTGCCCTGTAAAGCCAGTGGTGTATATTTGCTGTCCCTGGACCCTGTACTGTATACTGTAATGGAAAAGATAAAGCTGGACAGATTTGCAGTATTTGCTTCTAGTATTTTGAGTCCAGCCTTTAAAGTTAAGTACTTTTACTACTATCAAAATGTAATGCCATTAGGAATGAGATGCACAGCAGTAAATGTTTTGTATAAAAAGTTGCATACAAACATATGCAATTACTCTGATGCTGTTTTTGGGCAGTCATATTTCTATTCTTGTGTTTTATTAATTATTTTCTGATGAATTTTATGAAAACACGCAAGCTCTGAGAGTCCAGTCTAAACCTCTGCTGCCTTTTTGCATCTGAATGTGTGCGTGGATGATGCAGCATATCTAATGTCGTGTGGTGGTTTCTGGGTAGGGGATGGATGGAGGACACAGGAGGAAGCTAATATAGCAACAGAGATCCAAATATCCAAAAGACACACGAAAGAAAGGAACACTTGAAGACCAGGAAGAATAAAAAGGTATGTTGACTGGTGGTACTCCAGGAGCCCAGTGGACAAAACTGATTAACTTGCAATCAATGGCACCAGTGATACTATGGTCAGTCCAGTGTCTCCACTTAAGAATTACTTTAATCAGAAGGGGTTGTCAGTGTGTCCAGTAATAAAAACTTATTTAAGTTTTGGTAAAAATTCAGAATTCTGAGCTTCTATTTGGCAGTGTGTAGTGTTCAAGCTTGTTTGCACAGTTATTGTTAACTAGTGACTTTACCCCTCAAGACTTGATGCTGATTTTATATCTCAGTAACTAACAAACAACCTTGGTGCAAAGGCTTTTTTTTTCTCAAATTTGTATCACATTTGATTTTTAAGTTAGGAAAATTAAGTAACCAACAGCAGTATTACAGAGAACTCTGCAATATAACAACACAACTATGAAGAAGAACATTGGCGTTTCTCACCTGGCCATGTTCTCAGGTCTTCCTCCACTTTACAGGTCTTCAGAGCGGGTGTGTCCATCTGATCCTGCCACAGGGCTGGTGGAACAAACAACAGAAACAAGAGATGGACATTAAGATCAGAATTAAAATTTTAAAATACTAACATGGGAGGGTCGTAAAATTAGTGTATTAATGGTGAGAAATTGTCTGCCTTTTTTTCTTAATTTCTAAGACATAGTCCAAATAACCTCTTCATGACAGCCTGGTCAAATCTGTCTTGACATCTGGCGGCTTGGAGATGTTAGTTCCTGTCACAGGCTGGCCTCTGCTGACTGAGCAGTGAAGACTGGGAAGAGGAGGGGTGGATTTCTCACCACAGTGAGAGCAGGCTTGGAAAAACAAGCTTGATGTGTGCATACGAGGTATTTTTGGGTGTTTCAGGCGAGACACTGGAGGAGGTGAGATCTGTGGAGCGTAGGATATTTGGTAGCCTGTCCAGCCAAGCTGTCAGGAAGTGAAAAAGGGTCAAGGACCTACTGGCCCAACGCGTGGGACCCTGCTTCACACTCAATGGTCACACCGCAAAATGCTTCAGACAAACAGTTGGCTGTTTGCTCAAGGTCTGAAACGGTGCATTTGCTACAAGACAACCTGCACGGAGCTTTGTGGACATGGGCAATTTAAGCACGTGTTTTACAGAAATCTGGTCTCTGTGCTTCAGATCAGTGATTCATTCTGTCTAACTTATTTTCTATTAAATGTATTTGAATATTTTAAAACATCGATGGAAAAGGTGAGGTTCTACCTCACCATGACTGGCTTTCTCTGATGAGATGCTGTGAAACTCCCAACCTCCTCTTATGGCTATTAGGACGTAGAAAGATGCTGAAACCAGAGAAGGAGGTAGCACTGAGTTGTTCACCTACAGCCACACTGGGCTCAGCATGTGTAAGATCTGCACTTCCCTTGGAGCTCCTCCACTTCCTTTGCAAAGGCCCAAATCAGCACTCAGTCACTGAGAGGTCCAGCACTACGCTTCACAATGGCAAATTCTTACACATAAATGACCTTATTCAGAAAAGCTTGCAAGCAGCTGGTGCGATTCGCTCAAGAAAATAAACATTTCCTTCAAATATTTTGATTGGCCAGCAGACAACGTCAATACCAGAGACACAGATTACCCCTGTTAATAACAAGACCGGCCCCCTGGGCGGAGCTGAGGAGTGGGGCAGGCAGGGGATGGAAATGGGAAGAAGGGGTTACTGCATCACTAATAAGCAGCTTTGAGGTGGCTCCAGCGTAGTCTTCGGAAGGACACAAATAAACACGTGCCCTGCATTTGAAGTGCTTACGCAGGTGAAAGCGATGGCAGGTGAAAGAGATGATGTTTGTGCCAAAAATTGCATCCATATCCATCCTTGTGACTCTGGATCTAGCAACGCCTCTGAGAGATGTAATGCGCCTGCCATAATGAAGCGTGTCATTGAGACACAGTGAATGCTGGGCCTTGTGCTGGCTTCCTGTTTCGCTTAGGCCTTAGGCGTCGCAACAGGCAGAGAATGTGAGAGCAAGAAAGACAGGAGGAAAAAAAGTCTCCAGAAGGGAAGGAGGGAGAACGAGAACGTGTTGGAGGAAGGAGACAGAAAGAGAGCATGTTAGAAAGGGGAGGAATACGGCCTTGGCTCAGCTATGTGGGACATTTGATATGTCTTTTGAGTCCTCACTTATAATGTGAGCAAAAACAAACACATGGGCTGAAAAATCCTATGTTCTCTTTGAGAACCCATCGTCCACCCGCCCTTCCCCTCTTTCCAGACTCAATAGAGACTGTTCATGGCACACATGTAGTTTCTGTAATTACTGAAATGTAAAACTCAGCCTGACTCTGATTTTAAATTATAACTTACACAAACATTTGAATCTGGTGGAAAAAAGGAAAAGAAAAAAACCATCTTGCTCTCACTTCTCCTTTTCTTTGTGTTTTTCACCATGGAGGCAGCTTCAAAAGATTTCTTCTTTTTGTTGAAGAACAGAAACATTTTCGGTTTAAATTATTCATCTAATGGTCACACAAAAAAAAAAAGACAAACCACAAGTGAAGCTTTCAGGCACCATAATAAATAAAGTCTGTGGTGGCCCTTGACATATTATGTAAATAGCAGAGTGCAGAAGTAAAACAGAGTGTCTAAGGAATAGTTGCAGATTCCTGCTTCTTTTTGTTGCATTTACCTCAGAGCTTCCTGCTTTGGTTTGGCAGAAGCAAGCATGAAACCCAACTAGCGTGACGGCTATGCTCAACAGTCTACACCAGTGCTACTTAACGGTACTAATTTAATGTCCAGCTCTTGTTTAATTGGCTGATTCTGTCACTCTGGACGTGCAAATTAGTATGCACCTCTCAGCTGCAGCAGTAGCAGAGTGCCGCCTCAAACCTGGGGGGCCATCCGCCTTGTTTATGTGGAGTAAACACTGTGGTCACTGTGGACGAGGGAGCAGGGGCATGGCTACATTAGGACTTTCTCAAGTTATGTCCAGTCCACAGGCTACATCATGAACATACCGAACAAGACTGTCAACACACAGCTGCAGCAGATGTGTGCCAGTTGTGGCAGATGAAATGGGAATTACTGACATCTGTGAAAGTGGCACAGATAAAAAAACAAAAAAAGCCTACTGCTTTTACATAGAATTTGCAGAATAAAATCTGAGTATAGTTTGAAAAGTGTGTGGGGTAAAGTGTGGGATATATCTGTTCTGCAACATTCTGCTGTCGCGTTTAATAATGTCAACGCTAAGGTCGCGCACATTTGCACAAACACAAAGGCACACATGCATACACACTTTTGGGTCGTCATCAAAGCAATGAGCACTTGATGGTGTAACATTATGCTAGTATCTGATATTCATCTTCAGACGGGAGACACAGGTGTTGGAACAAATAACATGTTAAATGATACCAGCTCAAAGTGCCAGGGCTTTCTTTTTGAATGATTAAATTGGTGCCGTGTCTCTTTTTTCCCCTGGTTTACTGTTAAAACACATTTGAGTTAAAAGAGCACCCTTCTTCTCGGCTGTCTTTTAGAGGCTGTGCCAGGAGCTTGTTGAGTTTTGTCTGCGTGTGGATAGATTATGGTAAAACTGTTCTCTACTTTTCACTTTGAGGTAACTCAAATCTCCAAAAAGGCTTCAGTAAAACGTGAAATATCTGTGTAGACACTCTAAAATGCTGTTAAAGCTGCATGTTAAATGAAAAACTACATTCTGTATTGAAGGGACAGAAAAACCAACCACATATACACCTAGTATGCATGCTTCTAGGTGTACCTCTGTGTATTGAGTTAAAAAAAAACAGTTTAGTATTCGATTGTTGACTGTCAGATTTGCTTGACTACACCAGGTGAACCATGCATTTTCAAATGCACACAAGCACACACACTTCTGCCGCCCTGGCTTAGAGTCATTCCACATGTCTAGCAGGCTTACCTGTGGCCACAGAAGAACAAAAACAAGCAGCCAATGTAGCGTCTGCCAGCGTGCAAGAATCCTGCCACTGCATGCACTGTAATGAGCTCTTAATTACCCTGTCTGTCTGGGGCGCTAACAGAGAACATGCAACACTAGCACAGAACTCTGTGTGTGTGTGTGTGTGTGTGTGCGTTTCATTTTTGAGGTGGCTGTGGTGCAATTGTACGTGTGATTTAAGAATTCACTATGAAGCAGATGTCTGGAGACGTGTCATGTTGACAACAAAACTGAGACAGTATTTTATTGCTCAGACAAAAAAAAAAAGAGGCTTTAGGAGGAGGTGACACTACATTTTCTTTTTTAAGCCCTTCTCAGCTGGCGAATGCAAGGTTTGAACCACTGATAGTGAAAAACATCTTTTGTAACAGCAAGACGGGAATCCATTTAATTATAACTTACTGATGGGTAATCTATCACCCAGCAATACTCAAACAAACAGCCCCTGGGATTTAAAGTATCTGCAAAGTACAACAGTGTCTGGCAGCGTTGTGAAAAACAGAAAAGTGTGTGCTGTTGATGTGTAAACACCTCCCAGTCTCGCTGAATGGGATTTATTACAACAAGTCTATTTTTGTTTGAGCTTTGTTTCTAATGCTGCAGCTTTGTTGTTTATGCATGAGTCCTTCACATGCGGGCCGCTGCTTCAGACACACGAGAGATAGACAAAGTGGGAGGGAGAAAGGCCCTCAGCTCTGTTATTTAATTATTTTACCGCTCTTGCCCTGCGGTATGCCGTCATGATGGTGATACCACAGATTAAGGTGTGTGGTTTTTACAGCCCTTCCCCTCCTCCGTCTCTTTCAAACACAAAGACTTCTTATAGACGCCTGCAGTCACTAGCAGCTGTAACGTGAAGCTTAAGACTGTTAACGTCTCTTCCACTTCCAGCTGATGTTAACATGTTATGTCGGTGCTCCGTTTATGTCTCATACATGTGTGTGTTGCAACACTGGAGCCCTTTGAAGCCTCACAAGTCTATGATGCTCTAATTCCTGCCCTAATCCTGTGCGAGGCAGACGAGAGCAGAGCTCCTTGTCTGCTGTCTGAACCATGTCTGTACACCTCTCCCTGCCGATCAGAGTACAGCCCCCCACCCCCACCTTGTACACACACACACACACATATTCTAAGTAAGCCTCAGAAATTGTAAAGCTCCCGGTAGAAGTTTAGTTACATGGGCTTTTTATTGGCAGACGACCTATAGAGCTCACGCCAAACTCTGGCCCATCAAAAAATGATCATCACAGTGGTGGTATTGTGTTGAAGCTCCACACTGTTTATTTTCTCCATTGCTAGTAGCTGGTGTTTGTAAAATGGCTGATATGTTTTCGTCCTGGTACAGGCTGTTTGAGGGAACGACATCAATATCAACACAAAAGAAGGACATTGGGCAGCTGGGTAAAAAAAAAGCCTGTGTTCCCTGCAGTCAGCTGTAAGATAGGCCTATACTGGTGACTCAGTGCTGGCTAAGCTAAGCACAAGGCCAAACACTGTATGACTGTGATGCGCTCTGATAGGGTCTCACCCACGCACAGCTCAACACTCCCAAACAAGTCCTCCTGTCCACAGTAACACACTGATACAAAGGTAATGAGATTCATTATCCATCATGAGAACTAGAGAGTGGGTGGTAGGGGAGTGCATGTCAGTGTGTACACCATTCATGCTTCCAGATATCCCGTTAAAGAGGCTGTGACACATGACGGAGAGTGAACACTCATCCTCTTCCCGGTCATCTCCTACGCTGTCTACTGCACACACACACACAAACACACACATATGTTGAAACAACCGCCTCCTTTCCATCACACCACCTCATTCTAAGTCACAACCTCCTTCACCTCACTCTCCCCTCCTCCCACCCCCACACAGTTGACCAGTCTGAGTGACGTGATTGCCAAGGTAGCGGACGGCTGCTACATTCCTGAGGCTGTAATGTGTGGTGCTCAGAAGCCAGCTTCAGCACCCGGGCCAAACGGGGCTGGCAGCGCCTGCCATGCCACCTGGCCATGGCTTTTGCCCCGCACACTGTGGGGCCCAAACCCACCAACGCAGGGTATCCGGGGACAGAGCTGGCATGTGCACATATAGCTGTTCTCAGTTTAGTGAAACAGAACTCGTAGGAAAAACTGCATGTTGTTGGCCCTTGGCTTACGCGCTGACATGTAAAGGGCACATACTAACAAATTTGTAGTACAGATTACTTACTCCCTGGCCAAATAAAACCACACAAATTTATCATAAAAGAAAGCTCTTTATATCAAAGCAATGACAGTTAAACTGAGCTGATTTTTGAGTGTTAAGATAATTTTACTTATTTGGGATGTTGGTTGAATATGTCAGTGGTCCTCACCTTGTGTGGTGCTGAGGTGGGTTTGGTGAATGGGGCGTGGATTATTGTTCACTGGACCTATGCGCATACTTCGCTGGTAGCGCTCGATCTCTGACAGTCTTTCGGAGAACTGCATCTTCTGAGGGTCTTCCATCTTCACTCTGTGCCCTGACAGATCAAAATAACATGGAGAAGAAGTCAAAGTTGTTCTAATTTTACCTCTTGTGCAATAGAATTCAATGGCACTTCTCAGAGTCCAATTAGAAAGAGACATTTTAACGCATCCTGATAAAACAGCCTTTTGTTGCTTAAACTGTAAATAGTGCGAAGACAATAAGTATCCTCCATTTTTAACTCATGAACACTCACAAATGATAAACTTAAAGAGGCAGCACTGTCATGTTTTCTGCTTCCAAACACAAAAATATTATTAGAATGTCAGCAGACCTTGAAATACATTGGCTAGACACTAAATGTTGCCCAAGCTGCACCTGCTGCCACGTCACCCTCAGATAACGATAGTGTAAGTGGTTGAAAATAATTGCTTAAGGAATGTTGTTTTTCCTGAACTTGAAGTCTAAAAAAGTGTGAATTACTGCTTTAGGCATTTCTATGAAGTGATGGAGGTAAGCGATCTTTATCTTACTGCTTTGCTTCAAAAAAGAAGAAAAAAAAAAAAAAAAATAGTGACTATATCAGCCTCCAATAATGCATGCACACACACACCCACACACACATTCAGGTTCAGGTCTAACTGACATAGCACTTAGTCAGAAGGAAACACCCAGACAAGGCTACCAGACCTTATAGTCATCAGTCTTAAACATAAGAGAGAGAAAACAGAGAAAGAGAACCATTTGTGTGTGTGTGCGTATGTGTTGGTGTGCTGAAGGTGAGAACTAACTCTGAGAAATGACGCATTTCGGCGGCACTTTAAAAACTAACACACACACACTTAGCATGCTTATCACTGTGACTTCTCATTTGGGGAAACGATAAAAGAAAAAAAACAAAAAAACTGATCAGGCCTTTTATGTTGACACGCACATGCTAATACACATGTGTAATTGTACATGCACATACTTGACATGTGAACACACCTTAAATGTCAGACATGAGCCCGGATGCCCCTAATGGGAGGAAGAGATTTTAATGTAACTATCAATGCACCAAAACTGTGTGCGAACCGGCATGTATACATTCTGTGGTTTTCTCCCTGGCATCTCTACAGAGTAGCCTAATGTGAAGTAATGGCTGGATTTGAATATTTTATCACTATATAAAGGGGGCAAGGCAGACGGACCAATATGGATTTTGCCCGTCCTTTCTCTCCACTGACCCTTGGGCAATATATCTTCCCTCTGAGGCTGACCCATGGGTAAAGTTTCCTCTCGTTTACCGCTCTGTCCATTTGTTTTGTGCCCACTGCCTCTCTTCCATCTTCTCCTCATCAACTATATAGACATATCAAGCTTTGACACCCATCCAGCAAAGATAAAGGGTACATGGTGCACTGACACACATTTGACCAAGAATCAGCACAGTTAAATTGTATTATTAATTCTTACTGATCAGCAGTTACCTTGAACTTCACAAGAAACACTCAATTCTGCTCCTGCTCAGAAGCTGTTTGTTTTGCTAAGAATTAAGATGCCAAAAGACAGAGATGTGTGTGTGTGCAGTTCCATCCACCAACCCACTGTTTTGTTCTGCTCCAGCTCAGGAGCATATCCTGAATAAACAAAACACCTTCTTGCTCATTCTGTAATATCTCTTTAGTTCAGGTCAAATGTGGCCGGTCTGTCTTCTCTTTAAACGGTGATGGAAGGCTTGGTGGCCAAGGTTCTCCGTCTCCCTCACACACACACTCAAACAGCGCCTAGACTAGGCTCCAACACCCACATAGACACTGTGGCTACTGTCTGTTCCAGGCCAGAGCAGGGCCAGCCAGGGGTAGCAGCCCTCCAAATATAGCCCCTATATGTGTCCTTGTGTAGTTATTAAGAGATTTACACCACCTCAAACGGCTGAGGTCAGGGAAATGATACATCCCACTGCTCTATGGTTGGAAAAAGACAGGCGGCAAAGGGAAAAAAAAAATCATAATTGGTCAGTTTTTCTGTGGCCAGTGGTGGTCTACGATGAATTGGCTGGCTCTTTAGGGATGAAAGTGATCATTCAGCTACCCACAAACACACACACACACACACACTTGAGCTGTAGATCCTGTGGCCCAGTTCCAGCTGGCAGACACACACACACACACACACAGCATGTAGCGACACACTGTTCACAGCTTCTAGAAGGAGGTTTAGTGAGCTGTGAGAGGGTGATTTTTTTTTTTTTTAATATCAGGAGGGGGGTGTGGAAGCCTCATTAGAACAAAGCCTGGAGCCCATTAACCCAGGGCCCACAGTTGCTGTTAACACCACTAATCAACTGGGAGGCAGCTTGGAACTTTCTCTTTCCCTTTCTTCTCAGTTTTTCTCTTCTGCTCTTTATTTATTTCTTGGACATATTGAGCATATCAACTGTTGTCTTTTTACCTTTAGCCTTTAAAAACAAACTTGTTTATGTTCACCTCATGAGCCACTTTTTACTTCTTTCAATGAAAATACTTAGTAATGTGAATTTATGGCATAGAAGAATGAGTCAAATCACGATTTGGTTTAAAGTTACCCATATCATTTACTCTTATTAAAAGAGAATAGTGTTATGCTCTGATGAAACATTTTAACAGTCTAAAACATAAGGGTAAACAACTTATCCTTCACTTAAACCTTGTGTTGATACAGTCTTTGGCCAGTTGACCCTGGCTGCAGCATCAGTGTATTGCGTCTGACCGCCAACATTTGACTTCTACTCTGCGGGGCCGAGGGCCAGAGGGGTGCCGGTGCTCCACACCAGTCCCATTTCAGAGGGGTTTCTGTGGTCAGATGAATATTTAATGTGTCAGGGTGCACTTAGGAAAGAATGCCCTTGTTTTTCTCTCTATGATATCATAACCACAAGATCGAGCTGGGAGCCAATGCACACATGAGGCCTAAACAGGAGCGCTCAATATGCATCCAGAGTTGAAAATGGATGCTAAAGGTTGTAGATTTACTAGCCTCCTCTCAGGATAGTGGTCGCATCATCTGAAAGCATTATGGAAGTCTATGAAGAATAAATAAAATGCTTGATATAAAATGTCTGGTATTAACAATGTACTCAAAGGCTGAGTTTTGGAGAAATGGGTGCGCCACTCCCAGCCTGGCTTTGTTTTGTGTGTGTATGCGTGTGTTTTTATTTCCTGATAGTGTTTTATGTTTGCTGCAGAATAACTTGACATGCTACTTTGCTCTTTTACCCCCATGCTTTGAAGCATGCTGATTTAGCTGAAGTGTAAGTGCTCTGAAGCTGTTTTTCATGAGCTTGTACATGGTGCTCAAAGAGCAGACAAGACCACACGAACAGCAAGAGTCTTGCCCAGCCCTCCCCTCACAAAGCCCATATCAGCCCAACACAGAGATGCTGTTTGCTCAGTAAGGTGACTGCCAGGACTTAAAAATGATGCCACAGCTGAGTGATCGCCGAATACAACCTTTCTCCTCCCTCCATAAACTCACTTTTTTTCAACTTCTCTCTTTCCCTGTCTGTTTCTCTGTCTCCACCGAAATAAAGAAACATATGTTCCCACCCAGAAAGAGACACATTAAACACAAGCTCTTTTTAGTAAAGGGCCTCATGCTTTTCCAGGGACTATAAGTGAAACTCTATCTGAACGGCAAAGGCCAATACGTGCTTTGGCCCCAAACCAAGTCTGCACTGAATACATTTGAAGTGTAAATATTTGTATTCAACGTATAAATGGACTTGATAGGCCCCTGATAACAGACTAGAATTAATGTAGATTGTATGTATCACACTGAACAGTCAAAACTATGTCTGGACTGTAAAGTCTTTGTATGTATGGTATAGGATTACGTACAAAAATGTTCACACAGTATAAGAAGCATTGCGTAGTCTAATATGAAGGGACACAATGGCAGCTGACTGTAATATTGTTTTATTTAAATACTTGTAATATTACAAGTATTCATGCTTGTTGTATGTTTTTTTTTAAATATATTTTTATTTTTGCATCAATGAGCTATTTATATTACCACAACTTTAAATTATTTTGGCCCTCCTCGTCTGTCAGGGAAACCCTCGCTGGATGTTGTTAATGTACTCAAAGTCGAGTGCTAAAAGCTTCAAAACACAAAAGCTGCATCCTTATCTGGATTTTGAAACGCAGCAGCACAATGCAGGCGACAGTTGAACACATGCTGCAGTGGGGCCTACTTGCCTGCGAGCAAACTTCCGTTTGCCCTCAACAGACACTGAGGACGTTTCACCATCTGTTGAGCAAAGTCTTATACACCTGTCTTCCTCTTCCTCCTCTCTAGCAGACCTGAGCCTCCCCCGTTCTCGTTCCCACCCCGCTTATTTCCGCCATCCTTTCTGATACTTCCCTTTTTGTTCTATTACAGGCAGCAGCTCAAAAAGCATCTCTGCAGCAGTGCATGCTACGCTGTGCTTTCCAAGGCCACCAATCACACCGCTGAGTATTAACAGTGGGGCAAATCTGAGTTCTTGTTTTGAGGCTGACCCTGAGGGATGTGGGTTTTACCCTTGGCTGGTGATTGTGGCTGTCTCGTCTGGCCCTAAATGAGTTGATGCTTGCCACACGCAGACATTAAAATGCTTTAAATCAATTTACATAACACTCTTCTAATACTTTCAGTATGAATCTATGTCATTATAAGGGATGGGATTCACACAGTATTCATTCTTTGGGGACTAAGTGTGACTGCAAGTCTATCGTAAATATTGCCGCACCAACTGAAGTGGCAAGGGGTTTTTTTTTTGTGGAAACATTATTTGGGCTTTCTGGAGGTCAACAATAGTCTTGGCACGGTTTTATCTGTAGTTCACCCACTATGGCCACAGCTGGGGGGGTTGTCTGGTCCCTCAGGCAGATGGTTCAGCCTCTCTCTGGGGACATCAGCACTGTGAAAATCCCCCTTGCAGGCCTGAAAACAAGCAGCTCACAGCGGAAGTTGCTTCATGAGACTGAGCAAAGAGTGCAGCCTTCCTTTTCTGATAAGGGGATAAAGCACTTTGCAAGTGTGTGTGTGTCTGTGTGTGTGTGTGTGGGACAGAAGCAGCGCCACAGAAGGACAGCCCTACAGCAAAGCATGTTGAGGCAGGCCGGGGGGTGAAGGGGTACCACAATAAAGTCCAATTTGCCAGGATGCTCTGACAATACAACAAGGCCCGTAGCATGTTTAGAGCAATCATTGCTCTTCTGTGTAGCCGTTCTACACTTTGAGCGTCCGTGTGCGACTGTCTTGTACAAGAACAGGGGCGTTTTGGGGGAGTGATATAAGCAGGGCTGTTTGTCAGCCCTTTTGGCTGCTTGCCTGCAGACTTTGTAGATTTCCCAGCGCTGATGGCGCTGCTTTGGCCTTGTTGAGTACAGAAGGCCTATTTGGCTCCAGTGACAGATCATATTAAAGCAATAAGCTGCTTTTAGCATGTTTTCTTAGCTCTAACGGTGAATGGGGCTGTTGTGCATGTCCGTGTGTGTGTTCATGTTTGCAAGTAGTCAGGTTGCCCTAAGCAGCGAGGTGCGGCGGGAAAGGTGGGGGCCTCACGGAGCTGTGAGAAAGGAAAGCAAGCTGCTGCTGTCACATACATCAATGCAACGCCAGCAGATGTGTCAAACGGCTTTGCGTTCACACCTCTGTGCATACTAGCTCGCAGACAATAAAATGCAACAAGTGTGCATTTGCCCTTAAACACACGCACTGACACAAAGTTCCCCAGAATGACAATTGATATTCCAGGTGGTTTAAAGTAGACGTGTGAAATGTGTGAATTTTCCACTGTGTAGGCATGCATAAATTTCACTTTCAGTACTTTCTCTGAACTGATCATACTTTTAGTGGACAACTAAGGGAGTTTTGAGGTCACAAGATTGACCTCTCCTTTTTTCTGTGACGACTCCAATCGGTTTAGATGAGCCAAGGCTTCTTTCTCACTGTGTTTACCCCAAGGATTACAACCTTCTTCAGTCCTGGAAGCAAAAGAAAGACCTTGCTACACTTATTTGCTCACTGTTCCAAACCATTAAGGCCTCAAGAAAAAATAAATATCCAAACCACAGGGTGGTACGTAGCGTCTTTTCCTGTAAGCAACAGGTGCTTTCTTCCCACAAATCCTCCTCCCTCCTCATTCCACCCCCGTACCCTCTGTCTCAACACAAAAAATAGTTTATTGTCATAATGCAGCGGGGGAGGAAAAAAAACTCCTCCGCTCATGGGCCATTTATTTCTCTAAATGCAGATCAGAACGTTTATTGAATTACAGCTGAAAGGTTGTAATGGCTCCCTCCTGTATGGGTCAGTGTAAATAAGGAAGAGTGAGCACACACAGAGTGGGCATTTTACTTCCCTTCATAGGTAAGTAAACAGGAAGGACGCTTGGCCAGTGAGTTTAGAGAAGAGTGAGAGGTGCAGATGCAGAGAGAGAGGGAGAGTGCTAAGCAGAGCTTGAGCAAGCTTCTCATCTGATTCTTAAAAGTGTCCTTTACTTACATCACGTAAGTGAATTAAATGTGCCGTGTAATGCCTCTGTGAATAATTTGGTAATTTCTAATGTGTCCTGCTGTTCTGTCTGGCGTCAGCAAATACAGGGTGGAAATTTTTGTCGGAGTGGAAAAAGAAAGGGCATCTCACCCCGCGGCTATTGTGCGTGTGTCTCTGACAGAGGAGGAGGCACTGCGATATTTCAAAACGTTAAACAATGTTCTTCTTTTTTTTCCTGTTTTTAGCAGAAACTTGTGCACTGAAACTGCAGCAAACGCAGGCAGAAGAGAAGAAAAGTGCAACAGACAGACTAACAGCTATATTTGCTTTGTTGATGTTGCAGTTTAGTTTAGACTAATTAGCTCTGCATTCACAGGAGAGCCAGAGTACAAAAGCTTAAGTAGGATTACCAACAGCTGTGTGTGAACGTGGGTGTGTGTGTGTGTGTGTGTGTGTGTGTGTAGTCTGCAAAGGGAGTTGGCCTCAAAGCCTCTACATGTGGTTAAGGTGGCAATAGTGGTCAAAGAGCTTCCATCTCAGTCCTTTATTTACCCTCCCACAAAAAAATTTGATCATATTACAGATGCTTTTATGTCTGTCCTGTCACGCCTTGATGACTTTGACAGCAACAGCCCCGCCGTAATTCACATCTAACAGAAAAATACATCACATTTTAGTCAACAGTGCCTAGATATGCAGCATGACTGCTGGAGGATACGTTTTCCATCAACCATCTATCGATAGCCTCAAACCTCAGAATGTGATGAATGTTTTGTCCCAACACACAAGTCCCTAACTATTCTGTTTGCACCGCTGCATTCCGTTGAATTTATCAGTTGGCCAATATTTGGTCTTCTTCAAATCACTGAGGCTGTTTATGATGTGTTGGAGTGACCCCAGGGAGAAGGAATGCCACAGCCAACGGTCTCTACTCACTACAGACGTCACAAAAATTAGTCTCTTTGAAGATTACATTAAATATGGCCTTTATCTGTTTGGTCTGTCTGTAAGTGGTGTGAGGGAAGAATATCTTTTCCACCAACTCATAAATTATGTGGTCATGAGTCTGATTGCTCAGACAATGTCCCTGTGTATGTGTGAATGTGTTCATGCATAGGCCACTATGTCTCCAGGTTATAGATAGTGGGGCGAGCCATTAGAAGCCAGGAAAGCACCCAGAGTCACACATGCAACTGTTTTTCACTCCCCTGGCACTGATAGGCTACACCTGTAGGCCTTTCTTTCAAAGGCATCCGTCTCCATTTTCAAACATCAAAGTTGCCTTTGAGAGAGCAATTCGCACTGAGGGCGAGCCTTTCATGTGATTTGTGGAGCATGGGCGTGGCCCGGTGGGAGCCATTTAAAGAGACGCACCTGGCAGGTGCATGAGCTGAGCTCCTGGACACGCAAATGCAACAACATGCATGCTGTCTTTTTGTTTACTTTACAGAGAGACTGCAATATCACGAGAAAATAACACAGCAAATGTCATTGTTTGTCTATTTGCATACTTTGTACAGTCTGTGTGCCAAATGCAAATACAATCAACCCGCCAACTTGAACGTGCCCCCTCCTCCTCCCCACGCCCCATTCTCTCTCCGTGCCCGCCATTCTCCTCCTGGAGCTGCGCGAGCACACCCAACCGAGTCAACATGGGCAACAAAACCCAACCGTGCCTGTGAAGTTTAGGTGGATGTGTGGGGCCTTGGGTGGTGAAGCGTATCACCTCCAACTTGATGCAGACATACAGCACACATGCAGCTGGCAGCAGATGTTTCATGATGGTCAAGGATGTCAAACGGGCTCTTCTCTCATGATTTTGGGGGTCGGGAAAAAATGTAAAAATACTTTGTTGATTTTGGTTCCTAAACATAAACATTTGTAATTAACCATTCAGGTCTACTCAAAAGATAGTCATTCAACTATTTAGTAAGTTCTAAGATTAACATACTTTCTACACTCAGACTTTCATCCTATCACAAATATAGAGTAATAGCTTCCTTAGATAGAGAATTTCTTTTTTTCATGTACAAATTATATTCACATATTATTAATTTTTTTTTCATTTTTTCTTCATATTGTAATTAAATGTTTGTATTTGTTTTTACGAAACATATTCACTAATTGTGTTCAGATGTTCCCATCATATTTAAATAGTATCTGTCAACTACTTTTTTAAGGATCTAAAACAGTGACTCACCCACCCCTCCGATTCCTGCAAGCTGTGAAAATTATATCTGAACATCTTTTCACAAGCTCAAAATATTTCTGAGCATTTTTCAGCCTCACTGCCAGACCCACAGTGAAATGTGCCCAGAGACTGATTAATTTAAGGTCAGTGGACACAGAAATACGAGTGTCCCTTCCGCTCTGAGGAAACAAGCTACAGATGATGTCATGTTCAAGTGAGGGTTTGTGAACGACAACAAAAATACAGTTGAGCGTCTCCTTCGCTGGGGATCTGCTGGCAGTGTTATGTTTCTCTCCTGTTTTCAGACTCCGTATGTTATCTCTCGCTGGATGTGATATGTTGTCAGAGCTTCTCCTCAGATAGAAGAGGAAGGAGAACTGTCATCAGCAGTTAGAGCAGTTGTGTTTCCAGTTATAGCTGAGCAGAAGTTTGATAATAAAGTATGACAGATAGATCTGGGAGGCGGTGGTATGGGGCGAAGGGGGGGTGGGTATGATGACGAATGCCGGATGCTTGATGAGGAAATCGGCAGCAAGGGAGACAAAAATACCCAGCTGAACATACTTTCTTTTCATAAGCAAAGCACTGTCACTGCGTTTATGGCCGTTCGCTTGTCTGTGTGTCTGGGCATGTGGAAGTACATCAGTGTACACAACTGTGCCCATATCGCATGTGTGTCTAACTTACTACTCAAGCGTTTTCACAAGGCATGGCGTTTTCTTTGTGAAATTGCCGCAGGCAGGCCACTGTTGCAGTCCTGTCCATCAGGTTCTTTTGACTGGATTAGCAAACATGAATAAAACCTCCACCCCTCGATGCTAGCTCCTGCCGTTCCTCAGCTGGCAGCCATGCAAATGTAGGCCCCTACACAAACAGCCTATAAAGCCTGGAGCAGGCTGGCCCTGCAGCCTGCCAGCCTGCCGACAGGTGAGCAGAGCTCCAGCCAAGTGTGGCTTCAGGCTGTCTGCACAGAGATGCACAATGTGTGGCACTGTAAACCTAAAAATCCAGGATCAAAGCAGTTTGGGAACATATAACTGTCTCTCTGGATGAGAATAATAATGAAAAAATGCTGGTAGTTTTATGTGTTGGCAATAGGGCCTGTCTGCCTTGGCTCAATATGTTGACACCCAATATAATGTGGTGCCTTGTGGTTAGAGAAGAATCTGATTATTTTTATGCTCCTAATAATGTCTGAATGGTAGTGTGTGTTCCTGTTCTCTGACTGTGCTGGGACACGACAGATATTACGCTCATAGAATGTGCTTCTTGTTTAAATATGAGAGGTTCTTTATATCATCTCGTGTGATCTCTATTTTGAGGCGACAAGTTCTTCTATATACTCTACGAGGCTGAAATGTCATCTCAAATTCAGATCTTATCCTCTCATTACAACAGGCATAATGAATAATATAAATATTCTGCATTCCAAAATGCTTTTTCGTTCAGCTGTTTGAGTTTGCTCATTTATACTAGTTTCATTTTCAATACATGTGACTGAAAATGATATCCGTAGTGATTTTATTTATTCACAATTCCAGAGATTTAATGTTTCTGTTTCTTTTTTCAGGGGGATAAACCACTGACGTTCAAGATTTTATATACTGGATTCATAATCTACTGCTTTAAAAAAAAAAAAAAAAATCAGCCTCTTCAACAGCTTTCTTTCTTTCTTCTGCTGTTCTCTGAATATTCTCTCGGCACAGTGCAACAGAGTTTTTAATGGAGCCTTAAACTCTTCCTGGCCTATATTAAACAGTGTCACATAATAGCGCCAGTATAAAAGTAGCACGGCCACTCTGACGCCTTCAGCTGGAACCCAAATGTGTTGACACTCTTTCAGGTTTCAGTTTTAATGTATACAGTTATTTCAAACTGAGAGCCTTACCGATTCACATGAGAACATATTTATGCACAAATGCATATGGGGGCATGTTTTGTTGATTTTTTTTTTTTTTCCTAATACAGAAAAGACTATATCAAATTGAAACCATCCACTCACGCATTCAGTGTTTATTATTATCTAGTCCTTCCCGCCTTTGCAGTCACTGGTATCTGCAAATAGCACGCAGCTTGGCAGGCGCGTGAAGCCCCTCCACTCCTTGTGCCATCCATATCCCCTCTCATGTGGCACTTGCTCACACTCCCTCTGTTCATTCTGTGCTCTGTTTGGACCCGGTTAAATCATTCCCTTCCTAAATATCCCCCCTCCACACAAACCACAGCTACCCAGCTGTTCAGAGATCTCTAAAACCCTGCACTTGAGAATCAACGTAGACACAATCCCTCCATAGAAATGATCATAAAATCCGAAATCTTCAACTCATCTTTACACACATACAATTCTACCCCTTCAGCAACTGACTCATCCGAGTAACACTACTCTCTCCCATCCCTCAGAGCAGCAGCTCTAAACCACATGAGAATTGCAGCTGTTTCTGAACGATGGTGCTAACAGCTTTAGCACGCAGAGCTCCCCCTGCCAGGGCTAATGGTGGCCAGAGTCTGCCCTGCGTTAAATCAACCAGGCACTTATGTGGTCAGGCAGGTAGGACCCCTCTGACCAACACTGAAGAAGGTAAGGGTGTGAGAAAGAGGAGGAGGGTTCCAGTGAGCAGAGCCACCTGTGGCTTGGAGACTCACTCAGCTCCTCTTAGTGGTCATGCTTTCCCCTTTCCTCTGACTGGGCCTTTCATTCTGTCACCGTTGCACACACACACACACACACACACACACACTTTCACTGCTATTCTAGTGAGAACAATAAGCTTCTCTACTTTCATTCTACAGCTTTACCAGGAACAATACACCCCCCCTAAACACACACACACAGACTTTAACAAAATCTTTCATTGTATCTTAACCCCAAACCCAAGATTTAACCCCAAAAGTGATTCTTGTGAAAACTGGATTATTGCACATGTGATCGTGTGAACTGATTTCTACCACCACAACGTGATAAATGCGAAGCTCCCACGCTTACACCTCTGTCTTAGCTTTTCATATTTCACCTGAAAATGACTCATGCATTCGCGCACGCATGTATACTGGCATCAACACTTTCAGAGCTTCTGCTCGTCTGAAGAGGAGGCTCTGCAGCGCCCACTTCTCACCACAACGCACCCGCGCAACGGCAGTGTTGGTGTGTGCGCGCGCGCGGCTATACTCACTGCGCGGTTCCCGCGGTCCGTCCACGGTGACTTTGATGGCGCGGTGGTAGGTGGCCACCTGCGGCGGTCCGGTGAACACGGTGATGGTCAGGGTGAAGCTCTTCCCTGCATCAGAGCGGCATATGAAAATCACAGACGCTTACGTCATCAGTGACCTTTTTGAATGACGCGTAAAACATTTATACCACTTATTTACAACAATATGTCGTTAATTCAGTGTCAAATCGAAGGATTTTGCCCCCCTGAATTAAAGAAAGAGTTAACAAATTAAAATAAAAAGGCCTACAGGAACAATTCTTTGTCTGTTCGCGGGTGCGATTTGGATTATTAAGATAACGCAAAACTTACAGCAATGCTTTATTGCTTGACAAGGAAGGATTTTGCTTCCATCCGTAGCTATTCAAGACGTGCGAGACCCTCGAGAAAAAAGCCGTCTTTTGTTAATCAAATAAATAAATAAATAACGATGGGTTGCGTGTGACGACTTAAAATGAAGTCTCCACGGAAATAAAAGGTGGGCTACTTGGAAAAAAAAAGAGATGCCATTTTCCAGATAAGAGATCACAGGTCATTTGACATTAAAGGAAAATAGGGCAGAAAATTCTGTGTGTAGAATAAAGGAAATGTCTAGTCCAGTTGAAGATTTTAGTCAACTATTAGGGTTTGAACTCTTTTTTAGTTGACCACAATCAGTTATTTTTGCATTAACATTGAGAAGTTTTGATTCATTCGATATAGCACCAAAATGTCAGTCAGCAGGCCTGAGTTTTAACCGCAACATCCTGCAAACGGGCTTGCTTATGTGTGAATTTCTATACAGCAATTAAGGTCAACACTTCTGATAAATATACTGTAGCTACTGGACTTCATGGTGCAGGCTATCCGACGCATCTGCATCCTAAATGCTGGCTTGGATCATTTGACATAAATTGCGACGTGGCTTCTTCTCTTTTCTTTTCCTTTTTTGTTTCATGCATTTCCTAATACCTACACCATGTGGATAATTATTTGTATACAGTTGGATTAAGAAAATTAAACACCGTGACGCAGGCCAGATGTTTCAGATGACACCCATGGAACATCAGATGGCAAAATGCGGGCACGCGCCATACCCATGCCCAAATCATTTACAGATGTTCTCAGCAACAGAGAATATGAATCATCCTAAAACTGTCAGAAAATTGTTCTTTAAGTTGTATATTTGAAGATAATTGATCTGCGCATCAACTAATTCAATGATTGGCACGTTTAATATTTTTTTTTCAGTTTCACCTAAAAAGAAGAACATGCAGCCAGACCACTTAAAGGCGCACACGTGATAATTATTAAGTCTCTACGCGTGACTGCAAATTGCATCGTGCACGCAGAGGCTTTGCCATCCTCTCATTGTTTATATGCACGATCGAAATGCAGTTGTGTGCATGCGCGCGCGCGCGCGCGCGCGTGTGTTTGGGGAAAGAGTTTCACCTCGTCCGCTTCTGCCCACGAAGCGCAGGTCGTTGAACCGGGCCACCTGGTTCTTCATCACGGCGGAGGCGTTCCTCAGCTCTGCGGAGTAGTTCTCATCGTTCCCGGCCATCACGGTGACCAGAGTCCCGTCGGGAACATCACCGAGAGCCACGACCTGAACACGGGAGAAAGCGGACGGTCACTCCGGGTCATCATCCTAAACGCGCACAGCTCGAGGCGCGCATCACACTGCATCCAGCTCTGGCTGTGTTAACACAAATATCTTTTCTAGTTTCATCAGGATGCCAGCATTAAACTTCTTTTGTATGTGAGACACGTCCGAGAAAAATAAACATGTTCCGGTGTTGAATATTTTGATAAAAATATATGCATATAGGCAGTAGGTGTGTATAAAATTATTTGACATGGGTTTCATCATCTATTACCAGGCTATTAATTACAAATGTTCCCCCATCGGATATGATCTCAACATAACATTTAGACAATTGTTTGCAAAAAAAAAAAATAAAAAAATGACGCAAGCCACAAGCATTTGGCCTCCCTAAAAAGCAACACATTAAGACAGAAAATATTGCGTAATGGTTAATATGATTTCATCTCTATTTGCGTCTTGTCATCAAGACCAATAATGTGCAGCAATTCCAGGTCCGGTTTAGGATGTTATCGTTTTGAACGCAAGGTCAAACTCATTAAATCTCATCTATGTGTTGATAATTTAATTTTCAAAAAAATAAAAATAAAAAATACAGAAACTGAAAGGTATAACTTCCATTTATTAAAAAAAAAAATACAATACAATTATATGTCGGTCTAAGTGTCCTATATCTTTGATTCTAAAACATTTTTTAACTTTGCCCAAGCAGGTCCCACAATAAGAAAACAACAACAATGCACTGCATTAATATGAAAAATAAGTTGTTATGATTGTTACCTTGAAAGCAACGGGGAGCGTCTTGTTGCACCGCCAGTGTGACGGGAGGACAGAGCAGAGGAAGTTGGGACTGTCGGTCCGGACCAGCTCGCCGGCGTGGTCCGCCAGAACGTCCACCACGTTCCTGGTGTCCGGTCTGGACCTGAGGGCCCCCGGAGTGGCCATGGCCCCGTTGCCGTCTCCAATCTTGCTGCAGGGGAAGGACGTCGAGGGCGGCGTGAACCGTCTGGTAGTGGGCGGCTCTACGGGAATATGCATCACAACAGCTTGGGTCAGTGCCACTTGACTGGGTCGCTGCAGAAGAGCAGAACTCTGTGGAGGAAAGAGTTTTCTTTCTCTCTCTCTCTCTCTCTCTCTCTTTCTCTCTCTCCTCCAGACGCCGCTGGTCTCAGGAGTCCAATGTGTGAGCGCAGATGATGGAGGCGAGAGCGCAGAGTGAACGTAAAGAGTCTCGCTATCAGAAACAATGACCTGAAGACTGTTGCGTTGGATCACTTGCACATGATGTGTCAGTTGAAGAACATCTAGGATATATTTTTCACTATCTTCAGCAAAAACAAAACAAACAAAAACAAAAGAAAAAAAAATGCACAAACGGAACCAGTCGGAACAGTAGCAGACTGAACTACCGCACTCTTGAACGTGTTCAGCCGCGTCTGAGCAGGAGACTGAAGCTGTAACACGAACGACTGGAGCTTTCTCTCAAAATGTCAAATCAGTTAACGAGTCCCCTAAAAACGTCACCGACGAGTGATAATCTATCGGTAGTATAAAGGTAATCCAGCTGCGACGCAAAAGTTTGACAGTCCGGCTCACTGGCTTTCTAAACTTCTAAGAAGGATCTCGAAATAAGTCTCCTCAGATGTCAACATGAAACGACTTTAACCGCTGGGGGGGAAAAAATAAAATAAACTTAAATTTCTCAAACTCAAATGTAACGTCAAACGGTAGTTGAAGTGCACAACTGTCCTTTTCGTGCGTAAAAGTTTCTCGAAACCTTATCCCGGTTGGATCTTCCCACAACAAAAAAAAAAAAAAAAAAAAAAAAGTCAACGTGATTGTGGAATAAGAGGGTCGGTCCGGTCGCTCCAGCTGGGGTTCCTTTGAAAGTTATCCTTTAAACGCAGGAATATGGGGCGCAAGAAGGAGCCGCGGAGCTGGACAGACTGCAGAGTGCCGCGATATTATTTTACCCTAGTCATTTTAGTGTTTAGTGGTTGGGAGTGTGGAGATGATTTCCACCAATGAATCTGTTGGGTTGGGCTTTCACGGTCCAATCACGCTCCCCTCTGCTACTTCTGCAATCCTGCACTGTTGTCACACACACGAGCCGGATTATTGTTCTGCAGCCTATCTGCGCTTTTCTCTACCTGCCTTCAAGCCTAAAGTCAGATAGGATTTTGTTTTCATAACCGACACATTGAACAGCAAAAAATATGATTAATGTGGATTTAAATTGATTTACCAGTATAGCCAACTATAGATCTATACTGGGAGTACATAGATTTGGATCGTTATTCACTTGTTTAATCCCAATTTAAAGCCAACTTCTGTGCAGATATAAATAATTGGTCTCAAAGTTAATCAATTTAAACCAGATGATAAAATAAAAGATGAAAAATCTCCCCCTCCACCCACAACAGCTTCCCTGACATATTTTTGTTTGAACTGTTTTTAATTTATCCACGCAGCTTCAGAACATACAGGCCTGTGGTTTTTATCTCATTTATTCATCTTGAAAAGCCATTATATCTGGCGGCTCCATACTTTCTTTCAAAGTAATAAAAATCTTCATTAAGTGAAATTAGGGGGTTTAAGACAGATCCTTATCACCTCAATTTACGGGTCTGAATTAAAAAGGAAAATTAAAGCAACCAGTCAAATGTCTTTTTTTTTTTTTCCTCCTTCCACATCAAACAAACAAGGAGGTAACAACCGTGTGTGTTTGCGTGTGCACGCGCGCGTGTGCCAGAGGGTGAATTGGTTAGAAACATGAAAAGTTGAGGGTTGCATTAATTGACGGCACACCCTGCAGACTCCCGCCATCCTGCTCTCTGACACTAGTTGGCGCATTTGCCTTTTCAATCGCCGTCAGCTCCGCCAGTCGGAGGCAGACATTTCACATCTGCAGACGCACAAACTTTCATCTGTGCAGCGTGAATTCAACTCTGCTTCAGTCCAAACTGTTGGGACAATTCCTCGTGTGTCCCTGATGCTGAAAGAAACATTTCTACAGCGACAATCAAGATTTTTTTGCTCAAATCCTTGTAATATTATACCTTCGAGAATTGAAATTATTGATACAATATTTATTGGTTTAATTTCCAGCTGGTACGACGAAGTCACTTCATGTAGATGAAACATTTCCTATTCTAAATGAAATAAAAATACAGCATTAATTAGATGAGTGTCTCTGTGTCTTTAGATAAAACATTTCTCAGTCATCTCTTTAAATATTCCAGAGACATTTATCTTGTCAGGGTTCTTATTGTTAATTAGGAATATTATTCACCTTATTGTTGGAGACGAGAATCAAACAGAGAAGTTTCTGTTGGATTTCATTTTAGAAAAAAAAAATACAAAAACCTTTTTTTTTTTTTTTTTTTAACATTGAAGGATTCAAGCTAATTTATAACCGACAGTAAAATAGTTATTAAACAAGTCATCCGGACTTTCCTTTAAGCGCATTTGAAGTGCCTTCAATCAATCGATGTGTCATTTTAACATTTTATTGGCGCAGTCGCGCTGTGCTGTCTGCGCGGTGGTTTTTAAATTATTTACTCTCAGCAGAATAAATTAAGTGCGTTTAAGCAGCGCAGGAGTCACCGGGGTGGGTTCAGAGTTTCCCCGCCGCGCGCCTGTCGCGCTCACCAGAGCTGCAGCTTCACTCCATCATGCCAAGGAAAGAATGAAAAAAAGAAGAAAAAAAAAAAGAAAGAAATATCACAAGCAAAAAAAAAAAAAGGGCAACTCCTAATTTTTACACATTAACCTATTATACTGTGATATTTTATAATTCAAGTTAATTGAAATATTGCTCATGCTTCTATTTCCTCTTTATTTCTTTCCATTTTATTTTTTTTTTGTCGTCATTAATATTAACCTATAGGCTTTTTTCCTTTCTAACACTCCTGTTTTTTTTTTGTTTTTTTTTTTATGTGACATAGGGCAGAAATGTAAATTAGAGGGATGCTGTGACTTAAGAGTTTTATTTATATTATTTTCTATAAACATACTAATTTTGAGACCACAGTTGAATAAAAATATCTCATACTGACCAGCTGGGTGTAGAAAATGTGAACGCTCCTTTAGAACACTGACAGCTAAACAGGCAATTTTTTTTTTTTTTTCACAGGAATTAGGTCTTTTTCATTAACTTGGATCAGAGGATGTTTTTCTACAGTTACTTAATTTGCTTTATATGAACGTCGTACTTGCCACTGCTAAATAATCATCCCTTATCATATCAGCTATCATGCAGCTTCTATTCCTAGTTCAGCTGGACTGAGACGGTGACAATGAGGGTATTTTAGTCGTCCTCCTGCCTGAGTTCATTATTAATATTTGACCACACGCCCCAGATATACCCCACTCAGCTGTAATGTGTGCTCTGGGCGCCTGTCACATTTAGACCTCTGCATTTCAACACACAGTTTCTACAGTTTCAGCCACACAGGCATTGAGGACAGAGTCCGGCATGCCCCTGAACGATTTTTAATGATCCGAGTGGGCTGAGCCTGAAATCAAGACAGAACTCCTGGAGGAAATGTGAGACTCAGGACCCCCCCTCCAAAAGGCCTCAGAATTTATGTTTCTTATCATTTCAAGGATAAAAAGAAAGTGGATCCTTCAGATACAGATCAGGAGTGCACATCATTGTTTACTCATGCATACGTTCATCATAGAGGAATCAGAAGATTCTCTGTGATATCAAAAAGCAGCTAAATTGTCAGAAACATATCACAAAATGTTTCCTGAAGTATCAATGTTTTGACAATTAGGAGAAATGTAAACAAAAATAAACACATTAATTAATCTAATTCAGAGTCTTTTCACAGAAACGGATCCTCTTCAGTGTGTTGTAAGTGAAAGGAAACCCCACTTAGCTGAGCTTTTATGTGTAATGCGTCAGATTGTAAAGACTAATATGAGTATGCTCTGCAGTAGCAGAGAAACCGGCGGAAGCCTTTGGGGTCTGTAAATGTATACCTGTCTCTAAATACCACCCACACGGCTTTCAGTGCCACTTAAAAAGTTACTTTGAAGACGGGGACAGTCTTGGATACGTGGAGCACCCTTTAAAGTTCTTCTCTTTTTTCCTGAATTTGATCTATTAGCCTGTGTAAACTCCCGGGCTATTTTCAGCCATAGCACACATAAGCCTTTGGATGGGTAGCTATTCATTTGGAAAAGGGGGCTATGGGGGCAATTAGAAATAGTTTGAGGTTCGGCGATGACATAAGACAAAGATTTCTATCTTTAGAGTAGCTGTGGCGGTCACACATTTCTGTACATTCACAAATTACAGGGCGAGCTTTGGCCCTCAACCCACCGAATGCATTCCTTCCGAAAAGTGTCTGCTCAAATTTCAGCCGGGGGTTTCTGCTCAGTGGAAATATGAGTGTTCTGAATGGACGACTTCTATGAAATGGAGTTTTATTCCTCTTGGATTAAATTAGCTCTACTTCAGAGCTTGGGGTATTTTTTTTTGTATGAATGATGAATTTTCTGGTGGCCATGGAGCGTTGAGCTTGTTTACCCTTTCATCCTTTCCCCCCCCTTTTTTTTTTTTTGTTGAAATGTAGCTCGCAATGAAATGGACTTTTTCTGCTTGATATGACAAGAGTGTCTGTGATTAGACTCCCAAGCATGATGTAAGTCACCAAAACCATTTGTGCCAGTCCCCTCAAAGCCAAATCATATTCTAGCGTCAGAATGTTTATATACACAAGTATATGGAGAAACCTTTAAACAACAGTGAGTGGGTACTGACTGTTTGGCTTTTGGGCTCTTGCTGCTCTGATGGCTGATTCTTTCTCAAATTTTGATTACACAATGTGTCAGCACATCACAATTGGTGGTCATTTTTGTCATTTTGAAGTTCAGACAAGAAAATAGGAAACACATTGAGCAATTTTGATCATATAAATTTGTATGTTGCTTTTTCTCCATCAAGGTCATCTGTGTTAGTTTTAATGATGGATGGAATGCACTTATGAAATCAAACCTAGTTTTGGCTCTTAATGGCCTTGAAATACTTTTTTAACATTTCAATTTCTGTTGTTTTCCTCAGTATTTTGTAACTCACGAAGGTGTCGGGTCCCAATTTCAGATTCTTGAAGGCATTGAGAGCATATTTTATCTCAGGGAGGATAAAGAAGATGGTGACATTTCCAAACTCTGCACGTAATTACTATGGAAGCATGATGAGCTGAGGTGCAGCAGTCACCAGAGGAGACAATGAGCACATTCATCTCATACATCTTTAATACTCTCTTTACATTTTATAAAAGGCACAGAGTGGAGCTGAGGGCTTATTAAAATCTCCTGAATCAAGTAGGCAGCATAATGGCTGTTGGGGGACGACTCCAAAAGGTTTTTATTTCTGTCTGCTGAATGTAAATGGGCTTCGTAAAGACATCTTCAACCATACAAGCATGTTTCTGACACTTTCCAAATCCTCTAGAGCAATGGTAGAAGTAATTTGAATATATTTACTCAAGTACTGTATCTAATGACAAGTTTAAAGAACTTAGTATTTATTTTGATGCAATATTATACTTTAAGGGTAAGTATTGAACTTTTTTACTCTGCTTCATTTAACAGTCAGCTATTGCTACTTGTTACTTTCCAAATAAGGTGACATTTTAAATCTACAATAACAATATTTTCCTCCAAAACATTCAGTTCGTTAAAAGATTTTGTCAGAGATAATCTCTTTTGAAGTTGTCGTCTGTGGATTTTGATGTACTGTTTTTAGCAATAACACCATAAATCTTGTGATTTATTTTATGAGTCACTCTAGAGGGGCTACCTGTTAAATTTTATAGCACATGTTATCGTACTAATCTAGCTGCATCTCAAGAAGCAGCCGTTATAACCTCACACCTTACAGATTTATGTAACAGCATGAATAATGTAATGAGGTCATACACAGTAGCATGCAAAAGTTTGGTTAAAATAGAACATTTTAAAGCGAGCAGACAAACAAAAGTCATAGTTGACACATTTTCGAAATGTCGGGCAAAATTAGTGTATTAATTTTGTTTTGTACAACCTTTTAGCAGATGTCTGCAACTTCTAAGCTCTACAGTAGCTTTTCTGTAGGTAACAGACCTTGAATAGCTCATGAGGATTGAGGCTCGTTCACAGATGCATTGTTAGAAAAGCACATGTGAGGCAAAATTTAAAGCCCCCGGAAATGGACCTGACAAATCTTTTCCCAAATCAACATCTTGAGCTCCACCAAACAGTATAAATGCACACAACACACCACAGGATATATATATATACCGCAAAAAAGTTAAAAAAAAAAAAAAAAAAGTAAGGGCACCCGCACTTGTGTATGCAGGTAGATGTTTGTAGAGTAATTAAAAAATAGCAATTTACAGGATCGGTGGAAGGTCAGAGAAAGCAGGAAGGGAAATCAAAATCTTTCAAAAAACATAAAGAAAATCTATCAGACAACAACAATGATGCACAGTTCTACTGTGCAGCGAAGCCAGCACTAGGATGATGTTTATGGAGTCATCAGAAGAAAATCTTTCTGCCATGCTCACCACTGAAATCAGCATCTAAAGTTGGCAAAGTAAGATCTAAATACAGTGATCTCTTGCCAATTCGCGGTTTAAAGCCTGATTTATACTCGAACGTCAGGTTCGTCTCTGTCACCTACGCAGACGACGCAAAGATCCACCCTACGCAGACACTCCGGTGCGCCTACCCAAAATTGTAGGTCGACGCAGACAGTGCCGCAGAGAGGAGAGAAAGGAGGCCTCTGATTGGTCAATTCTACATCCGGGTAGAAAAGAGCGTGTCATCGAAGAAATGAGGAAGTACCCACATCTGTACGATTCTCATTCTCCACACTACAAAGACAGCACATATTCTAGTAATTCATGGAGGGAGATAGCAATGAATGTGGGTCTGGATACGGCCGAGACGGTGAGGAAGTGGAAAAACGCAAGAGATACGTTTAGTAAGTTTAGCTAGTTCGTGATTGACCCTCTTGCATTGTGGCGTGGAATAACATAGCGGAGACTGCGCGAGTATAAATCAAAAGTGACGGCGACACATTGCCGCGAGAGTATACACGGCCTTTTAGTTCTGCGGTTTTAGTTATTAGCGGATTTTTCAGAAATATATAATGGGGACCGGGGGCGCCGGTCCCCATTAACCGCGAAAAATAAGGGATCACTGTAAGCCTAATGCATTTTGAAGACAAGTTCTGTAGACTGGCAAAGTGGAAAAGAACCATTGACTACAATGAACAAAGGCTAAGTCTGGAGGAAAAAAGGATTGTTAAATTTCATCAAAAGAACACCTCACAAACTGTTAAGCATGAGGGTGGATTGAGCGTGCTTTGTGCTTGTGATGTGGCCAGCAGCATACAGAACATTTCACTGTTTTGGGAAAGAATGAATTCACTTAAAGAGCATCTAATTCAGGAAACAAACATTGCACGGTCTTTAAAAAGACCAGAAGATGGCTTCCACAATAGGATAATTATCCTAAACATTCAAAATCCAAAATTGTAAACCTCAGGAGGATTTAAGCTGATGGTTTACGGTGGCCAACGATAGCTAATGTTAGTTAAAGCCTCAGTTACACGAGCCATTAGACATGTACCCAGACAGCCATGGACACATAGAAGTACTTATAATACTATTTTCTAGACTACTTGGAGGATGTGCTCCATATAAGAACAGTAGATAAGTCTCTACAGGGAAAAGCATTACCCCCTCATGACAAAATTTACATCACTTTGGCCCAAGCAATTCCTTTCATAATATCAGAATAGAAAAACACCTTAACTTAAACACATGTTGTGTAACTGAGTCAATTTGATTAATCTTCTCTGTTCATTTTAGTTTACGGTATTACTTCTTTTACAGTATCATATAATCATGTAATTGTCACTCCACAGACACCGAATTTTAAATATTGCAGAGACTTTAAAGGAATTTCCATCAGGTTACTATCCTTGCACTTAAACAGGAATTGAATTGCGTAACAACTTCCGCCACTGTACCTGCTCTGGATCACATTTGTCGTGTAAAAAAAATGTAATTGCCTGTCCTAGAAGACATAGCCTCTTAATTCCACAACATTAAAAGTTATTCTTCCCCTGTTCAATAGAAAAGGCTATGAAAGGTGCTGTGAAACAGTGTGATGGGTACACTGGGCTCGGGTATTGACCATGCTCTGGCCCCGTTCCCTGTCCTTTCCATAATAGTCCAATGACACAACCCACACCCAAAGCAGGCAGGGGGTGGGGGTGGGGGGTGGGGGACTCCCCGAAAACCTCAATGTCACGGTCGCTCCGCCTTCACATCATCCGTCGGGTACACTTACCCACCGATGACAGTCAGCATCCTATGATGTGGTTCGCAGGCCTGTTTATTCTTTGTAAACCCACTAAAAGTAGAACTGGATGGTAAGCTCGCCAAAAGGCCCCAGTGCTATTATAGGAGCTTTTTGCTTTGAGTTTTGATCTGGTGGGTTTGTAAATATGGCCCTGTCTTGTGGCAGGGCACCACTTTTAGGCTATATTGTTTAGCTGACCTGAAGAAAGCTTTTTGATATTCAGGGTGATTTGTAACCTAGAGCAAAATGTAAAGATCAAAATTAATATAATATGTGGCCATTTATGCTTGTATAACCTATGACGACATCGTTGTACACTTTTCATAATGCTGATGATGATAGACAAGAAACTACAAAATGAACAAATGCTCTGCTTTTATTCATGTTAGTGAAGGACGGATTGTATTTTCTTTCTTTATTTACCCCTGAAAGTCAGTATAACTTTTAAATCTAAATGAGTCCCATAAATACGTCAACTCCCCCATTTTTTCAGTTGTGGTTTTTAGTGTGAGCTATAATCATTTCTCATCTTTCTTTGTCTCTGCGTCTGTGTCTGTTTGTATGTATCAACACACATACACAAATCCACATACACACAAATGCACAGTGTTTCTCTTTTTCTGGCGAGAGCTTCTGATGCAAGGAAGGCAATCTGTAATCTGTAGTAATTGCATGTTGCAGAAAAACATTTTTCCGCTGTGGTAATCGCTGCAATATGTGCAGTTGCTTTGCCAAAGTGACAGCACCCCCACCCCCTACAGACACACACAAGTATACGCACCCGAGCTATCCTGACTCAAACTGGCTTTGCCAAAATGTGCTCTGCTGTAATTTTGTCGACTGCTCCTGAGGATGGCTGAGGGACAGACAGAGAATGTGACAAACAAATGTAGTATTATGATTGGTAATTCCACACACCGTCATACAAGCACCTGTGGTGCTGTCAAGCTACATTCTCCTTCTGCAGGAGATTTACAGTTCCTGCCAGTGACAGTTTAACTGCCATGCAGCCCCGGTGCCAGAGCCCTGCCAGAGCCCAGCTGCCACACACAGATCAGAAGTCAAATCTTTCATAGCAGCCACATCAGTTCACTTCTTTTTCTCATTTTTAACTGCTATCACACAGTGCAAACAGCTGATATTAGCCTGAGTTTAGTTCCTATCCTTTTATGATAAAGTTGTTATGGAAATTCAGGCCTAATGTTAGTATTCCCCTTGATTATTAGAAGTCGCAGCCACATTAAATGTAGGGAGTGTAGTGACGGTTTGTGGCTGAGCCATGCATATTTATCAAACCATCGTTTACCACTCACCGGCAAGTACTCTACTCTGTTGGATTGTGTTGCTGGTTTATGAGGTCATCACTGCCTAGACAGAGGGCGAACTATTGTGTCTGATAAATAAGACAGCATGCTTCATATCTCACCACCTGAGCAAATAGCTTCTTTTGCTTTGTGTCATTGTTGCGCAGCAGTGAGATCATTACCCACTGCGTCATTACCCCCTTTGCCCAGCAGCACCCCAAAATATGTCAGCCCAGTTTGGCTATGTAACCACACACACCTACTAAAAGGACAAGTAATGCTCAGAGACATTTATAGATACACAGCACAGACACCAAGATTGCAACCAGACTGTGTGTGCAAACCTTTTCCTCTCTGGGCTGCTACTCTGACTGCTGAAGCCATCCAACCTCCCAGCAGTTTAGCTTCCCTGTGTCTCTAATGGAGTCTCTCTGTCAGATCAAACAGCTCTCACTGACGAGGAGAGGAGGCAGATCGCAGAGCTGGAAGCCGTTCAGTCTGACAGCCCGAACATGTTTGACTGGCAACGCAGTCTGTGTCTACTCTTCCATGGCTTGAGATCCCACACAAATATAGTAGCGCCACCGAAGAGAGGGAAGAGGGGGTGAGGCGCAGGGTGGGGGTAAAGCAGCCCAAGCTTGTCAACTCAGAAAAGAAGTTGTGAGGCGTCCCTCTCACACAAAGTCAAAGCCCCCAAGCTCAGTCCTCTCTCAAAACGAAATCGCATGTGAGACGAATATTAGGAAGTGCGCATGGCTTCCAGCAACCACCAGGCCATAATAGCCAAGCCTGTAAACCACATTTTCACCAGCAGACAATGCTTCTTTGTGCGTGTTGTGTGGCTTTCCCCACTTGATGGAAGCCCTGTGTGTTAAAAAAAATTTGAATAAAATAAAAAAAAACAAACAAACAAAAAACTTGTCGCTGATTGAAATTGATGAGGAGGAAGTGTCATTTTTAAAATCTGGTTAATTAGTGGCAGTCATGGCAGGAGGAGCAAGCAGGACGGTCTGCCCTCATTTAGCCCCATGGCAGAGAAGATCTTTGATGTGGTTGCACATGGAATGCTGTTGTTCATTCCTCTCTACAACAAAAGCCACATGTTTTTACTTTTTGAGACGAGACCCTGTTACTTTGAACTGTGAAGCAACACGGTGAGGTATGTAACATATGACATGAATGACATGAATGCCAAACCAACAAAATACAAGTCAAAGAGCGATCTGCCAACAAGGCATTGAGCCAAGTGTATTGTCCTTAGCTGTCTTTTGCACTCAAATGGTTTAAAGAGGCAAATTCCCTGACTCTTCATTACTTTTCATGCATCTATGATACGACTGCACACACAGACTGAAGTACATTTCAAACTATGTCATCGGTGTGCCCGTTTCAGCTCTTCATTGCTGCTCATGTTTATCAGGGCCATTCCACGCTCTGTCATACACAGTCAAGTGTAAATGCAATTTGAAGAGTTTTCAAATGTTGAATTCGCACTTATTTCCCCTCTTTGGAGCGTCAATTACACAACACTATCTAGTTCATTACAGAATTCAACCAGAGTGAAACAGGACCTCAGTGCTGATTTTCTGATAAGTGTCCATGCTATTTTCCTCTGTAGATGTAAGACAACTCTGTACAGCTACTGCACGTGCCCTCTGGCCTCCTCATTATGAGAAAACAACAGTATAGTGACTCAGCCTGGAAGCCAATCTCAACTTTTCATGAGTAGGCATATATCAGCCATTTGAACTGATAACAAGTTAAATCAAAATTAATTACTCATCCCAAAATGTCACTCAGCCTCTTCACAGTGGCTGCAGAAAGGCTCTGTGTTTCATGTGATTCTGTGTGTGTGTGTGTAAGTGTGTAAGTGTGTGTGTGATTGCAGCTTTGAGGCTTAGTTCAAGATTAAATAAACTCAACTACAGGCTAAAGCATCCCACCATTCATATCATTGCTTTGGTAAAGTACTTGTCTTAATTGTAATCCAGGAAACTACCCATGTCCTAGGTGACTGAATGTTTCCTCTCATCATCTCCATACCCCATGTACAGTTAGCTGGATCCACGTGGAGCATTTATAGCAGGGCAGAACTTTCCCCTCCTTGACTCAGAGCCTGAGGCGTTCATTGAGGTTCAGACTCTAATCCCTTGATTGCTGTGTTTAGGCCCTGCACGTTGCTGCTCCACGTCAAGGCGGTCACAGCTAACGACAAGCTAATGACACAACGATGACAAGGAGCGTTTGTAAACCCAATCAGTAGCCTCGACTCTGGCTGACTGGTGATTAGGTTAATCAAACTCTATACAGACTGAACGAGTGGCTCGCTGTCGGCCTCTTATTTCATCACGCTGATTAAAGGGGAAAAGTTGCGTTCAAGCCCATCTGACATAAACGTCTTTCTGCCAGGTTGGCAGCGTTAGCACAGTTAGCTGTCATAGGACGGAAATAAATAAGGACCAACTCCTCATGTCTCAGTGGAAAATTATTTTCTTTGATTTCTGAAAGCTTTGTGATTCTCGCTCTGAACCATATTTAGAGTTTGTGGACAGAAAATTCAGCAAGATTTTATCTTATAGGGAAAGTATGGAAACTCAGTGCTGTTGACATAAGAAATATAGAAACACAAACAGTTTTTTTTTTCTTTTAAGCACAATAAAGTTTTTGATATCAAGAATTCATGTCCTGGTCATTTTCTGTGAATTCCTCTGCTCTTTAGTCAGCATCTGGGTAATTCTGCAGGACTAAGGCACCACGAGACCATAAATGAATCCTGACCAGCTATTATGATGAGGTCAGATAGCATTTAGAGGGGGGAAAACGTCACAGCCGTCGTGTTGACATGCTGTTCCTCTCTGACTCAGCATTAAACTCCAGCAGTATACTCCCAAGCTTGCGTGTGCATGCAGCCTATATGTGCCATGGGCAGTCTGTGTGTGTGAGTGTGTGTGTGTACCACAAAGTTCCCTGTCGAGCTGTGCTTGTGATGTCTGTGACCGTGAGACTAGCAGACGGAGTGACCCAACTGCAGACAGACTATGGAGAAGAAGTGGAGGGACTACTTCTGCTGCACAGCTGAGGGGGAATCCCTGGCATGGTGTTTCCTACTGAGCCAATACAGAAGTGAGCAGCTGCACAGTGAAGGCGCTCCGAAGTTTACTTCAGGACAAAACTACATTCTACATTCTGTTGTAAGATGTAAAATCGTTGTGAAACAGACCTACGCAGAATTAGAATTTGAGGAGGAATAATGTGAATTTCTTTTAGACATTTTAAATGCAGAGTGGGGACACTGTGACTTTAATGCAATTGTGCATTTAAGATGCTTAATTTGGCAAGTCATCTGATATCTGATCCTCATTTTTCTGATTCAGTTTTTGCATGTAATGGACATTTTAGACATAATATATTGAATTTTGATATAAGGGCTGGCAGACGTGTTATGTTTGGGCTGAGTCTAGCAGGCTCTTTCCATCTGTTTTCAGTCTTGATGCTAAACTAAGCCAACTGGCAGGTATTTCTGCAGATTCACAGTGCGATATTAGTCTCTTCCCAAAGAGTAAATCTTTCCCTTAGTGCCAAGCCAATTTTCTGATCATCCTTTAGTAATAAAGTAAATAACAATAAAAAAAGAGAAAAGCACAATTAAGCAGCCCGTTACTGACACTGCTAGAGCTCTGATACTTATTTGTTTGCTCTTGAGTAGTTGAAGAGAAAACTAAAGTCTTATTTTGGAAGTGCTGCCTTCCACTAAAATCAATTCCTTGTGGTTAAAATTAAGTTTGAAGAGAGGAAAGAAGCATCCCAAAAACACGTTTTATTGCAGCAATGACAATTAGCTGTATGTAAACAAGTTGAAGAAAAAAATTATGGGAAAATAGAGAATCAGAAAACAGCTTGTAGCCAGCAGCGCTCTCACGTCCTATCATTATCTGCATTTTTCCTCCACCGTAATTAAGTTTTTTCTTTATTGCTTATGGGAAGGAGGACAGGCCATAAGGATGTTTTTGAGCATGATTAAAGTTACTCATAATGGAGTGAAGATTCAGTCTAGGGGACAAATTTTTGTCTGAGAAAAACACTTTATTTAATCCCATAGTAAATTATAAATTCAGCTTTTAAACTTGGTTTTAGATCTTTGGCAGGACTTTCTCACATAATACAGTAAACCCCTCATTTCTTTAATCTCATTTAAAAGAAAAAAAATAAAGGAATTTGCCTTCTGCTGATATATTTCTGAACATGTGGGATCTCCATAAGTTTGAGTCATTTTATGTGCAGTGGAGCAGGTCCATGCCAGCCCATTAAAGTAATTTGTGGGTTACGATGCAACTTTAATGTTAAAAACAAAAGTGCACACCAATCGAGGGTATGCTGCTTTGTCACAGGCAGTTTTGCTTTTGCTCCTTTGCTTCCTCTGAGTCATGCATGGGTCACAACTCTTTAATTGCAGTTGGGGAAACTAAATCGGTGATAGAACTTTAATTATTATTTCCAGCTTTGCTGCAAATTGCCAACTAATTCCATGCACAGGGAAACTGTTGCAGAAATATATTTTGATAATACACACAACTGCTCTCAATCATATTTAAGTTTTCTATAATCTGAGCCTTGTAATAGGATGTGGGGTTGTCCTGTGGTTGAGGGCATAGGATTCAAACATACTGATCACAATTAAGAATCAGACAATTGTGAGAGGGACTATTCCTTATTTTAACTGTTCGCTATACGGGATGAATAAGATCATTAAAAGTCCAATAATAGTTATATGGATTTAATCATTTCAGTGTAAGGGTTTCTATGAAATATTATCAACTCGTAATGGAAGCAAATTAACTGTAAAGAAATGAGTCATAGAAAGTGGAAAACCTCATCCGGTATGGGCATTAAATTTTAGAAATCAAGTTAAAGGTTTTAATATTGTGATCATTTCCGCCTTGTTATAGAATCACACAGGCGTTTAAAGTCTGCTTATTTCTCTCCAGGCATACAGTTTATTCCTAAAGGTCCCAGTTAAAGAAGCTGGTCTAGACATCATAAATTCCTGTGACATCACTTGCATCATACCAGGATATTTTTTTGTCCCTTGTACAATTATTTTTTCAGTTACTCTTTAATTATGATTATGGTACATATAAATTCTTTTTTTTTCTATTTTTCTTTTATATTATACAAACCTCAGACTGACTGTGCTCATCATACATGCATGCACTGATCTTACAGTTTCCATGTCCAATCAGACCACAGTTTAACTTGCAAAGTTAATCCTGAACTGCCTTTAAGAGACTGAGGAGCAGCGTTCCTCCTGTGAGTTTTCCCAGCATGAGCTGCAGATCACGTTCACTCCTTACTCGATGCTGCTTCAGTTTACTTTCCAAGAGATTTTATTTCCCCCTGCATGAATGTTTGTTGAAACAAGTTGCTCAACCTTTCAGGCATTTTCAGGCATCAGATAAACCGTTATGAAATAAATTCCGATTATCAGATTGGCTGCAAAGACCCTGGGACCTGTGGTTGCTTGCCGACCACCAGAAAATTGTATTTACCACTTTATTTTAACCTTGACCAAAGCTAGGTTGAACTCGGTGTTTAAAGCCAAAAGTGTGCATAGGCGGAGGAAGGTTCAGGGTCAGTCGACCAAATAATCAGCACGCCCCTCTGCATTACTCTACCTGGAAGTGATTACACTGGCAAACCCTAAAAGTGTTCTCCATAAAGTTGTGTTGACAAATGGTGAAAGCGGCGAGACGGACCAAAAAGTAAATAAGAACCTCGAAAAACGTTTACAACCCTAATCAAATCCAGAACCTTACTTCTATCCAATATGTCTCCAGAGTTTTCTAAATAGATATTATACTCTCCTAAATTGGAGACAGGATTTCTCTGCTCTGTGCCTGACATGAGTTTTCTATTATTTGCTTTCACTTTAAAATATTGCAACTCTTAATATCTGGTTACAGACTTCATCCTGCTCAGCCAGTCCTCATGTTTTGGCGTCACTCAGCGGCCTCACATTGAGCAGGATTTTGAAAGATCTCCACTCAAGCATGTTAATTTAAAGGAGAAGGAAAAAAATGTTCACCATATGACTTGTTATTAATAAATTCAGTAGAAGGCAGCCATTTGCTCTGTTAAATTTATAGTCTTTTTTTCTTTTCTGAGCTACTGTATAAGTTATTTTTATTTGTCACTTCATGTAGGGCAGAAATAGATCTTGATGTTTTATCCCCCATGAGGGATTTAGTTTTGATGCTTATAAAATGTACTTTTCACACTCTGCGCATGTGTCTCTCAGGCTTTTCCCCTCCCTAACATTTGTACAACAAACCAGACCACCTCCCAGAATCCTCCAAAATAACCTTGCTACAACTGTGGTGAGGCACGGCGCATTTCTCACACACAAGTCCTCACTTCCATTCATGCAGCGCAATAAGCCAAACATATAAAACCATTCCCACCCTAATAAACCAGAGCTTTTTTCTCTGCCACAAAGGGAGCTGGCCCTGAAAGCGTAACACTCTTAAAAAAAAAAAAAAAAAAAAAAATCTACCCTTGAATATATTACAGCCTGCAGGGAACACGACGGCTCTTCCAAGCGGAGGGAAATGTGGTGACAGAAATTGAGCCAAGGATATGACCCACCACACAGGCCCAATCACAGCTGCTATAAACCAGGTACCCCACCTCATGCAAATGTGGAAAACTGTAAAGTTTATACAGCTCTGCTTCACAGGGGGAAAGTCCGGTGCTTTTTTTGGAGTCTGCCTTTTTTTTTTTTTTTCTTTCTTTTCTGAAATGTCTCAGAAAAGCTGGTCTCTGATCAAATAGCGGTGCTGCTGTGTGAGGGTTAGCAGGTGTAGCCTCATTGCGGTTATTATCAGCGACGTGCAGCAGCTCTGTGAGTCTACATCAGATTAACAGCTCGTTGACACAAAGATCTATACGTTTCTTATGGCAGTCTAACTGTCAGACTATTAGCTTTTTCTTGTTCTATGTGCTAAGTTAAACACCATGGGAAAAAAAAGTCTTTGAGACTTGAATATTTCACGTGTACGTGTGTGTGTGTGTGTGTGTGTGTGTGTCTCCCTGAGCTTCAGCAGAGGACTGAGGTTTCTGAGGTAAAGCGTCTTCTCGCTTCTCACGCGAAGTGCATCTGATGTTGCACATCACATGCTTAGATGTGTTCTCTGTCTGTGCTGTTAGATAGATTTAAATGAATAAAAGCTGTCAATATAACACCTACGGACTGATAGTTTTTGTTGTGCTGATGTTGTGTTGGTGCCGTTGACTTTTTTCCCCCCACTCCCCTCAAAAAAAAGAAATTGAAAGACAGCATGACGTGAACAACCTATGTTAAAGATCAAAATCATTATCTTTGACTGCATTTGCACACATGAAAAAGATGTTGTTCACAGAAGTATTTCCTGACTTCTGAGGAGCTGAAAACAGTATTTCCATAAGCTTCACGTCACACTGCATTAAAGTCAGCACCGGGGAAGGCAGACATTTAACAGTCTCCTTGATTCTATGTAACCGTTCCTCTTAATTTCAGTTTGATTGGAGTCTGAAAAAGAAAACCTCGGCCAAATTGCTTTGCCTGTGTAATGCATGTTGTTAAACTAACCGCTGGGGTATTTTGCTTACATGAAGTAGTCCCAATTTGAAATGCTCTCAGATTGGACAGGAGGATTTAATGACTCTTGGCCTTTGTTCTCTTGCAGTTCGGTTTCAGTCTCCTGACAAAACGAATTTTAAAAGGATATTGCACATTCACTAATGATTTCAGTTACAGTTTTGAGTGCTCGCCTCTTGTTTCCCCTCTTGACCTCCTGTCTCCCATCCTGCCCCGCTGCTCTGGCATGGCTCAAAATCAAAATCAGGTACATGTAAGCAAAGTGTGATAGACAGCATGCATGAAACCTGACATTAGTGACACACTGATCTGTATACAGCGAGGAGATAAAGAGAGACAGATCCAGAGGTTGTAAAAAGAAAGGGGGGGGGGGGGGTGACAAGGGGGGCCCGGGTCTTGTCATGAGGAAACTATAAATGCTCGAGTATCTCTAGAAGCTGTGAGAACACTGGAACATCATCTCCTGTCAGTGTGCTTCTAGTGAGGATGTGAGAGGGTTGTTCTCATGTGAGGCACAGATGTAGCGTCTGCGTCTGATTGTATATGCGAGGCTCCAGAGATTTTAAGATAAACTCTGCAAACAATTATAAAGTGGTAGTGCTTCTCCTGTGGCTGTCTCTAATTAACACTGCTACAAAGCCTTAATTGGAAAAGGGGTTTTGTGTTTTTTCTGCTGCCTTTTAGCGGCTGCCTCAGTGGTTGTGAGAGGAACAGTAGAAACAATTTAACCTCCAGTTTAGATTAACAGTATGAGTGAAGACACTTGCTGCTTAATTTTAGTGTTTGCTAACACCTAAAGGAATAAACTCAACATGTATTCATTTTAAAATCCGCATAAAACTTTAAGTCCTTCCCTTCTTCTTCTCACATGCAGGACCCTTTGACTGTTTGCTAGTAAAAGCTGTGTGATTGGAATTGCCATGGTAACAAATGGTTCCTTCACTGAGGCTAGCGTTAGTCAAGTGCACTCACCTCACCACACAGACCAAAAGTACCTCTGGAAGTAAAGCAATGAGAGAGCCTAATATGTTTTTCTCTTCCTTGCTCTTTTATTGTATTGCCGTGTTCCAGTAAAGCGGCCAGTCACATGGAGCCTCTGAGCTCGTATTCTCACAGAGAGAGCGCCGAGTTTCACTTGATAATGAATGTCTGTGGTGAGAATCCCATTATGGCGCTACTCCATCAAGCCTACAGAAAACACAGGAACAAAGAGGCAAAAGGCCTTTATGGGCCATATCAGTCAACTAGATGAGGGCTACTGTGTAAACCAGTTCCTTTTTTGTGAATCAGTCACAGTACATGAGTTTGTCTGTGTGTGTGTGTGTGTGTGTGTGTGGGGGGGGGGGGGGGGGGCAGAAATAATGCATTCACAACTTTAAAAAAAAATCACATTTTCTCACTGCCGCAGCTTGATATCAGTGCTTTTTTGTGAAGAGAAAAAATACTGACAAAGCTGAAAGTTAAAAATCAACTGGACTCGAGGGTGGGATGGTGTCAGGGGTGAGAACTGGTGAATAGGCTGGGGAGGGGAGGGTCAGCACTCACCTCTTAGAAGACTGCTGTTGTAGTTGGAGAAAGAGTCAAAGATGCTGTTGGATGCCATGACAGGGAAGACGGGACGGCGCTGGAGCCCACGCTGCAGTCAGTCTCCACTGAGGGTGGAGATAGGGCGAGGGGGATAAAACATCCAGACTGAAGCTCAGAAATCAACGAGCACCACGAAGAGATGAGCAACAGAGGAAAAAAGAGCACGAGAGGACAAAAACTCCTGGAGCTCTAAGACCATTTGCAACCAAGAATCTAGGGTTTGTGTCTACCACAGGAATCCCAAGCCACAAGCTTGCAGAGAGAGCAGCAGCATGTGTAGCACCAGAGACGTGGAGAGGACAGGGTGAGAGACAGAAAGAAAAGAAAGAAACTTTTAAACATGATTGAGCGAGAAGCAGTTTAAACAGAGGCAGTGAGAGCATTCATGTCTCCAGGTGTGCAGGCGGACTCACCTGAGCTGGAGATGAGAGGGGGGCCCCCCTGTTGGAGCCCGGGTGATGGAGGTGGGCTGGTGGGGAGGTCGTGGGTTGTCACGCAGTAGACTGATGGTGTGAGGTTAGCCCACTAGCCTGATTGCGTGGTCTCTCTCTTTCTGTCTCCTACTCGGTGGTGGTGGCCTGACTGGAGCGTCAGTGTTAGTAAAAGGCTAAAAGCCACCGTCTCTCTGCATCCTCCTCGCCATCCTCCACACAGAGAGACACACACACTCCCCTCCGTGAGTGGTGGAGCCCACGTCACATGTCACATGAGGTCACCGGGCCTCTCCCTCCCACCCACCTTCCCCTCCCTCCTTTCTTCTCCTATCGTTTTTGCCTTTTCTCTGGTTTCTGTTTTTTTTTTTTTGAGTTTTACTTTCCATGCTTCTTCTCTGACTCTGTCTTCACTCTCACTTTCATTGGTCTTCCAAGTTTTGGAAACATCTTTTCGCTGAAGTTCAAACCAGGCAGCGGCCTACACTACTGTAGCTGTCTGAGGTTTTCAGAGAGCTCTGAAACCGCTGTAGAAGAGCTGGAGGAACAAAAAAATGTATTAAAGCCCAACACAAACACAAAAGGCAAGAACGATCAGATGAAGAGAAAGGAAAAAAGAAAGATAGATACCGCTTTTGCCGACAGGAAAGCATTGTGTTTCTCGTCGAGCAACCGAGCGTGTTGTTTTCTACTGTGTATGCATGTCCTCTGCAAGTTTTATGTTTGTCTGACTCACAGCGCATCTGTGTTTGAAAGAAACGGTGGTTTTGGGTCTGCAAAACCTCCACCCTCACTTACCACTTGATAGTATCATAATCTTCGTCTTGTAAGCAGCTCTGCCAGTTAGTCGTCTCTCCCTCGTTACCTGAAGTGATACCTAGACGCCCCTTTTCTCTTTTTCCATTTATTTTAGATGTTCTTATATTTGATTCTGTCACAATTTAACATAAACCTCCACAATGTGAATGCTAATGTTCACATTAGCTTGAATTTGATTTGAAGCTTTTGCATTTTATGTTTTGGTGCTTTTTTTTAGGTAAGCTTCCTGATCCAGTATGAAAGTTTTTTTTTTTTTTAAGTGTTGTACACTCACCTCCAATGAAAGTGTAAAGTGAGTTAACCTGATTGTGGTTTTCACACTTTTTCATTGTCTGGGTTAAATTTAAGAAAGGTTTTCAGTGATGTGGCTATTTGTACTAGTTGTACAATGTCTCTCCAACAGGAGATAAAAATATCTGTCATAAGGTGGACAATAACTTTTCTTTTTCAATTTCAGAAACAAACATATAGAATCTTAACAGTCTGCACAGTTATTTGACATGACTGAAACATAATGGCTTGTGTTTCAAGTACTGAAGTCTAACAGGTAGGACTGTGAAATTATTCAAGATTATGTTGCTGCAAATCAATGAACTCATAAAAAGCAACACTTTTAATTTGACTACAAGGATATAGCATTCAGAATAGATGTGATGATTATGTCTTCTCTGGTGATACATTCGGCTGTACAGTTGTGAGTCACTTGTGTCAGAGACTGTTGTAACAATTGAACAGAAACCCTCACTGAACACTCCTCAACGAGTTAACGTGATGACTGTCAGAAACTCCTGTAACTCACTGTACTTGTGGTGTATGTAATATATTTAAAAAAAAAAAACCAGACATACAAATAACTCTACTGTAAAAACACATACTGGAAAAGCACATGTTGGTTTTATAAATCAAATATACTGTATCTCACTCTGCGAAGATTAACTTTATTGGACATTTTCTCACACAGACAAAGATATTAATGGTTTATTGATTTACATTTGCTGTTCGTTAAAGCATTAAGAAACAGGGAAAGATTCATGTTTCAACAGCTTCGCACCGACAGTTGAAGATGGCCAGACGTACAAATGTGCTGTCAGAGAGATCACCATTTACCGCATGAGGCTGACAGTCTTGCAGTCGTACACGTGTGTGTCTGTGTTCATGTCTGTTTGTCTGTGAGAGCATAAATCACTGGCATTTGCAAACCTGTGGTAGCCACACTTCCTCTCTCCTTTCTCCAGTCTCTTTGTGACACGCTGACCATGTCTGGCAGCGGGACAGCGGACCCAAACCACCGTCTGGTCACTCATGTGACCCAATTGCTTTCCCTAGAAACGTGTGAGTGTGCACGGGCGTGTGCATGTGTGAGAATGCGCCTGTTTCTGTTCTGTTTCTGTTTCACACTGCATTGTGTATGGATGTCAGCCCACGTTGCCCACGGTGCTAATTGCTTGACAAAAGTAGTGAATGGTTTGTATGTGTGTATACAGTACCATGTTACTCTGTGCATATGTGTGTGTGTGTGTGTGTGTGTGTGTGTGACAGAAAGAAAGGGAAAGAGGTTGCCGCTCTTCCTGGTAGCCCGCACTGCCCTGTAAATGAGCAGTTGCCGCTGAGTTAGGCGGCAGCGCGGGCTAAATGACACGGCGTGTCAGCGAGTGTGGCCGAATCCTGAGGCCACAGCCGCGGCCCAAGGGCTTTTATCAGTCCGTCCACGCGGCCACTACAGGCCTCCGACTTAACCTCACACACAGCGAGGCTTCCTCTTCTAACACCTCTGCTGCCTCTTAACATGGCCTCGGCCCCCGCCTGCCAGCCCAGGGACAGATTACAGCTCACACACACTCAGAGAAACAGCGTTCGCTGCAAGGCCAGGCACATGCTGGTTTCACCTTTACGCCGGATGATGTTTTACATTCAGCTTCAGCAAAACAACAAAACAAACAAAAAAAAAAAAACAAGATGCTACAAACAAACTGTAACTTTGTTTTTATATGTCTTTCCTCAGGTTGACTACTTTTGGAGCGGATGCTCTCTGGATTCTGGTCTCAGCTGTGTTTGGTTTTTTAAAAGTAAGAGTTGTTTGAGAGTGTGCCGGTTTCAGAACTGGTTCAGGGCCTCTGTGTTTGTTTCCGTTTCTAATAATTTTATGTGTATACATTTAAGAAAGCATGACATGATGCTGTCAGTAAGTCGTGTTATTGTTTTTTTTTTTACATGTCATTTAAGTAAGAAATATACTTTCCTTTTGTTTTCACAATGGCAGACCGTTTCAGATTGTCTTCAATTTCCTCAGTTTTGTCCCCTTGTGTAAACAAAGACATCACATCTTGATTTTCAATAAGAAGTAGAGGAAAACTAAACAAATATAGGACCATCCCACAGCATTGTGCAAGACTGGGAACTGGCCCTGTTGAAGTGGAGTCCAAACTTGACATTTCAAGAAAACACTGGAGTCAAGGCCTTTTTTTTTCAGTGTGTTTTTTTCTTCTTTGTCTAGGTAAACATCTGCTTCATGTTTTGAAATGTATCTCATGGCTTTGCACTGCCCATGACCGTGAGGGGAAAAATAGTCTGAAGAGCATTGTGGCCGTCTTTCACTCAATTCTTTTTTTCCTTTGCCCAGACCTTGTTTATCAAGCCCCTGTATTTAAGCTTAATATAACTCCTGTTTTGCTGAGAAAACTGTGGTGGTTTAATCACTGTCAGTGGTCCTACGCCTCTCGGGTGTGGCTCGCGAAGCAAAAAGGACCCAGTGCGGTCGTGCGTCCAGCTGCAAAGGGGCTTATTTTGTGGTCTAAAAATTGCAGGCTTCCCCATATGTTCCCCATAAACGTGGAATGCAGCGTGGGACTTGAGGAGGTTTTTATAATGAAGTGGCCGTCCTTGCATCAAACACCATGGTCCTGCCTGCCTCGAGGATAGGCCATGGATGCCCATTTTTGGGATGCGCATACAGCAGCTCAAATGTCCCAACCTTTCACACCTCATGCCAGTGCTTTTATAAATACTGATCCAGCAGATGATGTTCACTATTGGCATTCACTTTTTGGTGACTTTTGAAATTGCTTAGATTTGACATCGAATCAGACCGAAACACACATGTAATTAGTAAGATTTCTCTTGGAAATCCTCAAGCTTTTCACCACAAAAAAAGGAAGATGGCACAAGATGGTAATGAAAGAAACGGAAATATAAATCATCTAAAAAAAGATCCTTGCTTTTTTTTTTTTTTTTTTACCATTTTAAGCAAACAGATTAAAACAAAAAACACGGCTGCTGCTGAGTAGTTGAAACTGTTACCAAGAAGAGATTCATAGGAAAGAAAGTTGCAGCTGTGTGCTTTGTTACCAGCCCAGGATTAGTCTGTGTGGGGTGTGTGTGTCTACATGTGTGCGCTCGGGTTGTTGTTTTTATTGTCAGCGAGGCACTCCCAGATGCAGTGGTTTTAGCGTGCTGTATCACCGTTGGAAGTGATCACCGGGCCCATTATTTATTTATTGGCTCCAGCAGACATGGAGACTGTGGTAACCACTGAAAAGAGGGGAGTGTGAGCGCTGTGTTGCACACACACACACACACACAAGCCGTGTCCCAAAGATCCTGAGCAGTGCGGCGTATATAGAGTAACCTGTGGTGGCTGGGCAGAACAGTAGTAGGACAGCTCTGTCGCTGTTGTGTACGTATGTTTATAGAGGAAACTGACACAGATCGCTGTCAGCAACAATGATCAGTAAGAAAAGCTCCGTGAGGACAGAGGAGGACATTGTGATAGCTGCCCCTCGGAGGATTCCTGTATTCATTCAGTGCAGTTTTGCAGCTCTTGTCACCTGCTGCGTCTCTTTAAAACAAATGTTTACAAGTAGTGAACTCTCCATCTGACTCCATTCACCCAAGCTTTTCCTGTTTTTCAGAAACGGTGCCAGTATAAAGCTTTCTTTACAACAGGTTGTTTTAAACCCCTCACACAACTACGGGCGTCGAGCTGCCAAGGTAATTGAACAGTTTCTGCCTGTCAAATAGTTCCTCCTGTGCATTTGATAAAACTCTACTAAATAAATACATTTTCTCGCATCAGACCTCAGTGGCAATGATTTAAATGCTCGGCTTAAGGTCCTTAAAGAGGAGTACACAGAGTTTGAAGTTATAAATAAGGCTGTTTTAGTTTGAATGAATCATTCTATGTAAAATAATGGTAGCAGGATGCACTTTTCTCCTGTTCCCTCCTAAACGAGATGTTTTATATAATACCAAAAACTGTCATGTTCTACTTTTAGTAACAAACTTTACAAACCAATAATAACTGATAACATATTCCTTTTAACTGTTGAGTTAGATGAGCATATCCATATCTTTACATCTTATACTGTTTTGTGGTTGTCAAGGTGGTGTGACTGAGGATCCATCCATCTCTCATCCATCCATCCATCCATCCATCCATCCATCCATCCATCCATCCATCCATCCATCCTCCCTCCATTCCATCCATCTTCCTCCATCCATCCATCCATCATCCATCCATCCATCCATCCATCCACCCTTCCATCCATCCATCTTTCCTTCCATCCATCCATCCATCCTCCTATCCATCCATCTTTCCTTCCTCCATCCATCCATCCATCCATCCATCCATCCATCCATCCATCCATCCATCCATCCCCATCCTTCCATCCATCCATCCATCCATCCATCCATCCATCCATCCATCCACCCTTCCATCCATCCATCCATCCATCCATCCATCCATCCATCCATCCATCCACCCATCCATCCTCCCCCCTCCATCCATCCATCAACCCTTCCATCCATCCATCCATCCATCCATCCATCCATCCACCTTCCATCCATCCATCCATCCATCCATCCATCCATCCATCCATCCTCCCATCCATCCATGCATCCTCCCATCCATCCATGCATCCTCCCATCCATTCATCCACCCCCCCTTCCTCCCATCCATCCATCCTTCCTTCCATCCATCCATACATCCTCCCATCCATCCATCCATCCATCCATCCATCCATCCATCCATCCTTCCTTCCATCCATCCATACATCCTCCCATCCATCCTAAAACTGAGCTGTATTTTTTAATATGCTTTTTTAGGAAAGTATTTATATAATTATTTTTTCAGGTGTAGTGATCTGGAATGTTCTTACTATTATGTAAATACCCTTTCAAGGCACACATCACTGGCTCTTCAACAAGCATGTTAGTCAGGTGCTTTTGCTTTGAAAATCAGATCCGGAAGAAGAGTATTTTAACGATCAAATCGACTGCGCAATCATTTTGTTGTCTTATTGTGTTTTGCTTCATAATGCTTATCACTTTGTGCTTGTGTGTTTTATGAATCACTTGTCATCACCAGAGTGGTAAATTTACACTCGGCTTTGAGGTGCAGAGAAGCACCACATCAGTGCAGCAGAGCAGCTGGAGGGTTAAGTGCTGCCGCCTCACATTAAAACACCCGTAAACCCGAGACCTCAGTCACCCCAAATGCCCCAATGCTCCACACACTCATATCTTAGTCCCAGCCACACCAGAATAGAGCACACCATCTCGCCACAAACCCAACTTTTCCCATTGACCTCAATGCATCATCAGGATCTTTGGAGTAAATACAGGTGGAATGCTGCAATGTTGCAAAGCGTGTTTGGTGTCAGCAGTCTGTTGTTACCAAGAGATGTATGTTATAAAGACGTATACATTTTCTACAAATCTGAGGCTTTCACTGTGCAGAGCTGCAGCTAGCACGTGACAGTGCTCTCACTATGCTTTATTACCTGTGCATTTGCAGTATATATATGCATCTGTCTGTGTCTTTGTATGTGCATATGTATTTCCTGTGGTTCAGACATGGGGTTTGGATGTGACAGACAAGCTTGCAAGCATGCTAGTTTGTGTTGAGCAGGATGTTCCTCTAGAGCAGATGCATAGTGGTTTACTTAGACACCGTGTGCGTGTGAGGGTAAGTCTGTATTGCTGCATAACACAGTCACTACAGTCATACAATTTATTAACCAAAAAGTCCTTTAAAAGTAATATGCATTCAGAATGCCATAAAAGTTTTACCAATAAAAATTAGAGAGACCCACTGATGAAATGCTCCTTTACATATCCACGTTGGACAGATACATGAAGAAACAATAAAAATAATAACAAAAAAAAAAAAAAAACAAAGAAATAAGGAAGTATCATTGGCCAAATATAATTAAAAAAAAATTATTTATTTCTGTTTTATCAGTATATCTAATGTAATGAAATCTATATTGCACTATTAAATGTAGTAAACTATAAGGTAGTATATTTTTGGAAATACTCGTGTTGAAAAAGAAACTCAAACTTATATTCTTACATGTATTTTTGCAGTCAAAGGGTATGACAGCACGTAACCTGATTAAGTGTTTATTCTAATTTAACTGGAACATGTGATTAATAACATGAGCATTTCAAGCATGATAGCACATGACTGTCTGTTTGTAAGTGATGGTTTAACCAAGATGTGTGATTGTTTCTTCATGGTTTAATTTTAATGATTATCGTTTGTTTTCTCAGTTTGAACTTTCTTGACATTTAATGCCCTCTGTACACAATGATGGAAGTTCAGATTTTGATTACGTAGGTGCTGTTTTTAAGTTACTAAAAGAGTTTCCCTAAACTTACTTTTAAATTGAGGTGTGAGACTAATATACCTGCCTTCATGATTTGTCATATCACGATGAATTTAGAAGCTTCCCATCACCAGTCAGGAAGAGCTAAGGAAGCCTTTCGGATTAAAAATGAATCTTCTTCAAAAACCAGAACGAGAAGGTCCTTCAGTACAAGCTTTGTTCAAGTGTTCTTATCAACTCACACACATCTGTAAGAGCTTACAGAGTCATTCTTGTTGGCCTCTGCTCGGTGTTATCAAATGCCTGGCCCACCTTAAAATAATGTTTCTTCATGTGAGGAGTTTGGTTAATATTGATCAGTTGTAGTATCTGCCTACAGCATTTATAGGCTACAAGCTGTTCAAAGAGTACACCTTATCTTTAGCAGCATGGTGGCTTGGTGGTTAGCACTGTTGCCTCACAGCAACTTTCAAGGAGCAAGAACTTTCCTGGTTCCTGTTCCGGCAGGGGACCTTTCTGTGTGGAGTCTACATATTCTCCCAGTCTCTCCTGTTGCTCCAGCTTCCTCCCACAGTTAAAAAGACATGCATGTCATTAACTGATGATTCTAAACTGCCGGTAGTAATGAGTGTAAGTGTACATGGTTGTTTGTCTATGTGTTGGACTGGGAACCTGTCCAGGGTGTACCCCTGCCTTTAACCCAAAGAGAGTTGGGATAGACTCCAGCAGATCCCAATGACCCTTGAACAGGATTTAGCAGGTATAAATAATGGATGGATGGACCTTTTCTTTATCAACTGTAATTAAATAACATTTGTTTTCAATAACACTATGAGTACTTTAAGTGGTCTATTAAAGTCTTCATGACTGCACATGAACTGGAACTTGTGCTTACTATGTTAAAATAGCTAACCCCTTTGCATAAAGGCTATGAAGATTTTGCTATTCAATTTCTCCACATGAATATGCATATTTATAATATGAACCAGAAGCCTTAATTTACACCTCAACATATTGTAGTTATTATCAGCATGACAGAATATATAATAGGGTGGAGTCCAAAAAGGGCTTACCAATTTGTTATGTGAACCAAATTGTTCACATCACACTGCCACTTGTTTTTGCGTGTGTTTGTATGTGTGTGCGTTCGTGTAGCTGTGACCTCCTTTCGTTTTGCAGCCCACACATTTCACAAACTCAGTGGGTTTCACCAAGCTAGTGCAAGGAAGGGGTCTCAGGAAATCCACGGCTATGCTGGTGTCTGTGCTCGTATCTGTGTAACTGTAAATATAGGCATATGTGCATAAGCCATTTATCGTCTTTTGAAAGCCAGTAACATAATAGCGCACACCATTTTTTTTCCAAAGTGTCATTCTCACTTTCTCTCTCTCTCTCTCTCTCCTCCTCACGCTGTCTCTCTTTCATTTGTCTCTTGCTTTGACAAATACAACCGATGTCCATTAGGATGTTTTATGAGGTGATGGTGACATAGGGCATTCATGACAGGCCCATAACAGTGTCTCATCTTTGTAAAGACACATACACACAAACTCAAGTCTCCCTGTCTTCCGACTACTCCTTTATCCTTTGTGCTCTTTAATATCAGAGCTCATTGCTCTTTGTCATCCTGCATCCCTTGCACTGTTGTCTTTGTGTGTGTGCATGCATGCGTGTGTGTGTGACTGAATCCCCTGCCTACAGTCCTCCTCACAGTTAAGAACCAGACATAGCACATGTCTGATCTATGATCCAGGGCTGGCTTTTACTCTGATGGATACATACAGTATTTCCTTTGTGGGCTGGGAATATGTGTGTGTGTGCGTGCGTGGGTGTGCGTGTGCATATGTGTGTGTGTGTATGGGAAGAGGAAGGGGGGGTCCTAATGAAGAAAGGCGGCCTCTCTCCTTGCCACTAATGCCTTCCAGGCCCCTCAGACTGGCTGGCAGGCTGGATGGGGTTCAAGGGTGCACAAAAGAAAAGAAGGTATAGCGATGTAACCTGCTTCCCTCTCCCCAGATTCTCCTCCACTCTAAAAACCTATTTCCTAAAGGATATACTGTAGACCATGTAGTTGCAAACAGCACTTTGAGACTCAGCTTACTCTCCTGCTCAGATTGATACTTTATGTAGAAGACCAAGGCCAGTCGCAAACTGTACATTTGAAACTGGCACTGCTGCGTGGTTGAGACTTATGGTTTAAAAAAAAAAAAAGAACCCTAACCATGCCCTTTGACTGTCACACACTTCCCTCTAAAAACAGCAGGAAGCATCACTGTACTGCTGACTTGTAGCTTAGCTTGGAGAAGTCATACCATAAAGAAAAAAAAAAAATATATAAAGTTGGTGATTTTCATAATTGTGATGAAAAGTCAGCAAAAGGGCCAAAACCAGGAGTGGATTTATCTTCTCGCTCCCATTATGGCTATATGTAAATGTAATACCTGTAAAAATAAATAAAAAAAGAAAGGAAAAAAAGAAAAAAAGAAAAGAAATTGGATCCTCATGCTGGAATAATATCATGTTATACCTAAATCCAAGACATCAGGAAATTGTAATGAAAAGAAAGATAAGACAACATCAGAACTGTTATGAATTAATTCAGTTTTGCAGCAGAGAAAGTGTTTTGTACAGGAAAAACCTTTGCAAAAGAGAAGCATCGAACCATTTGTGTTCACTCAGTGCACGACTGCAGCGGACAGTGCAACAGCTCTGGGATTACACTTCAATAACATGAAGTTCCTGTCTTTTGGCCCTTTCAGACCTCACCCCTGACTGCATGTTTGGCATTAAAGTGTTCAAAACGTCAAGTTTCTTATTATGACGTTGGCAGGTGGAAGCTCTCGGTTTATGTTTATATGCAGAGTTAAAGGTGGGGTAGGTGATCTTTTTTTGCAGCACTTTTTACAATATTGCCTGAAAACCTTTTCACATTCCCATTGCACCCACTGAAATAAAATGTTTGCAGGTTGTTGTCTTTAAAAGTGTGCTGAAGACCCACCATGTGTTTACACATACAGCCCACAATGTTTAACATTTAAATACAACATATAAACTCTCTATATATACCTAAACATTTATAAGTCAGTTTTAGAAATTGAGATAATTTATAATCTTGCTTTGTGAACATAACCTGGTGGAGAGTAGTTTTTCTCTGTCTTCTCCCATTTATAAAGCTGAAACAGGTTTCATTTCATCAGACAACTGATCTAATGTGGACATTTTGAGGTGTCCGAACAATGATATATCCTTTTTTCTTAGTGAAGTATCTGCACTGGTTTGCATTTGCATCAAGAAAGTATATTTAGGATCCAAGTATATGAATTCTGTAAGAGCGTTAGGCCTACCGTTTTTCCTGTACAAATACAAAGCCTGTATACATGATCTTATCCTTTCCTTGCATATCAACCCATCTCATGCTGTATTTCACATAAATACCTTGGGTTGGTCTGTTCTATTTGCTGTTTCTTTATTTTTTTTTCTTTAGTTTTTTTAAATGTTTGATTTTTTTTTCAGTAGCTATATTCTGGTCACAAATGAAAGAGTAATCAAAGAAGATTTCACAGCGCCTACATGATTTAGAAGTTGATATTATTAATAATTTGAATTAAGCTTTTGAATAAAATCCCTCTTACACCTATGTAAGTAAAGAAATTTTCTTTTAGGATTTCCCGTGTGATTGGATGTGATCGATGTATTGTCTGTAGTCATATTACCATCAAAGCTCCTTCAAATCGTTTTTCTTTTCAGAGGTCAAAATACAGTATTATTAGAGTAGGCTACGAACCAAGCCAGTTACATTTGAGTTACCTACCTGCCTGAATGATATTTTTATACTTCATCTTCAACCTACTCAAAAATGTTTCTGTTTTTCGCCAGCAGGATTTCACCTGCATGAAAAGTCCATCATATGTATAACACACTTACATCCCACCACTTGTCGCTCATCCCATAATACAACAGTCATTAAATATTTAACTTACATATTCACTCACTCCCTACTTTATCCCACAACTGTCTTTCCTTCACAGCTGCAGCAGTGTTACCTTTCTACTGAAAGATGTGCTCAAATTTACCACGTAATTGCAATAAAAACAAATTCAACGGAGAAGATCAGGAGGATTCTCTTTCGTTTATTTGGCTTTGTTACGGTGAATCCCAGAAAAGGAGCTCCATTAATAATGTCTTTGTATTGTTCAAAGTCTTTGTATTGACTCAAAGTCAACATACTCGTAATTGACAAAACTAACTCTAAACCCCCATTCAGAAACCAAAAACGATGGGTTTCTTATCTGAGGGTATTATAGAATTGTGTGATACACTCAGATAAGTGTTCCTATGGAGACAAAAGAGTCATACAGTTCAGGGAAATGACATACACACACGAATACATTCAAATATTCATGCATTATTAGCTTTACTCCCATCTTGTTGTGTGTGCCTGGATTGTTGTTCTTTGTGTTTTGGTTTTTTTTTTTTTTTAGCTTAAACTGTAGGTTCATGATTTGTTTCCAGTAGTACAGGATTAAATGAAGCCCACAGTGTTAATAAAGGATCTTTATGGTACGGTATTCAGAAATCAAATGTCTTCTATCAGAAAGATTTCTTTGAAAGCTATTTTGTGTTTGCAACCATATATTAGATGAAAGCGATACATCTCCTGAGTATGTAGACAGAAATGTTAAGGCTTGACAGATGCCTTGATGAAGGGTTGATTACCATATATGCTATTGCTCGAGAATACATTGATGATTTAAAAGTGGAGTTGTCGCTTTTTGCTTGCAACCCCAAATCAGAAAAGTGGTCAAGGAATTATTTTTTTGGGCGACCTTTGCCAAGCACTAAAATACAGGGCTACATTCTTAAATGCCGCTAAAAACTTTACCTTTCAAAAAGGAAGATGTTAACTGTATCCAAGGGCAGCATCAACACCTCTGAGTTCAGGGGCATCTGGGATGGACCATCACAGGGTGAAAACATGTGTAGTCCACTGTGTAGTCCAAACCACAGATGTAAAAGACTATCCAGACTATTATCAGTAATAAGTCCAAGAGCCAGGGTCTGTGAAGGTGTGAGCTGTAGCGGTGCCCAGAGCAAATGTAATTTACCCTTCTATGAAATGTACATCAGGATTTTAGAGTAACATATGCTGCCTTCAATGCCACATTATTTTCTTGGAACATAAAGGAACAATGCAGAACTGCACTTTGCACATATGTCAAAAACATGACTGAAGAATAAAGGGGCACAAGTACTGAACTGACCTGCCTGAATTCCTGACCTCCACCCAATGTGATAATGATGACATTGAAAACTGGTACAAGCTTTACTCGCAACAACTGAATCATAGGCAACTAATGAAGCTGCTTGGATAAGAGGCGAAACGTCTTCTAGACAAATCTAAGTCCAGTTGCCTATAATTCAGTTGTTGCGAGAATGGAATTGACCTGGATAAATGAGAATATCCACAGACAGGTACAAGCTTTACTTTCCCAACTTTTTTTGGAATCTTTTTCAGGCCTGAAATGCAAACAGTTGATGTTTATTAACAAATTAAGAAAAAAAAACATGAAATATCTTCTATTCGCCCTGTCTACATGGAAGGAATAGCTAAAGTACAGTATCTGTACTTCATCTTGATTTTCAGCATCTTAAATTACAGTAACGTTAACTCTGCCAGTGTGAGCAATGACTGCACACAGAGATGGTTTCCTACTTAGTTTAACTTAACAGACAAAATTAAAATCAACAATCTTCACAGCTCATAGTTGCCTTGTTAAACTCCAAAAGTTTGGTTGCCATAAAATAAATCACATTTTGTAGTAAACATATTCAAGCCTGCCTCTATATAACCTATATAGTCTATCCACATTGCACTTCCTCATACATTTGTTTGACTTATATTTGAAGACAGGGAGCAATATAATTATGAGATCTTAACACAAAGATGTTGCTCTTTGAATTGTCTCGCTCCACAAACCTCGTAAACATCTTCTAATGAGGGGCTATTGCCAGTACTATTTTTATGAGAAATTAGACAATGACAGACTTTAGCTGAATTTCACAAATTTGAAAGAAAACTGGACAAAGATCTCTTCCGCAAAAAGATGACCCACACAATTTTAGACAATGATGTCTAGGGCTGGATGTCTACTCCAGCCCTGTGGTTTTAACACCTTAAGTCAGAATGTAAATTGTACATAGTGATAAGGACCAATAAGATGATAGGAAGTTCTCAGCTGACTCAAATACAGATGTATTTCTTACTACCCTAAAAACATGATGAGTGTTGAGAAAGACATCATCTGTGCTGTGCTAGTTTCCGTGTATGTGCGTGTGAGTGAATGTGTTTGTAGACCCTTGAAATGAGGACATTTTGTCCAGTTCTTACATTAGACACCCTATAAGACAACTGTAAGACTTAGTTTTAAGTTTTAAAGTTGGATTGCGGTTTTTTTGGTCAGGATTATGTAAAGGTTGAGGTTATTGGCTGTGATGGTTATGATATGTGTTAAGGCCAAGGAACTGCATTATGTCAATACATGTCCTTGCAAGGCCAGCCTTGCAACCATTGTGTGGCTATTTTCATTTTCAATCAACATTTAGAAATCAACATTTCTATTCTATGTGCTGGTTAAACTTCTGTTCTATCCATCAAGACTAGGATTGTCTGACTGGCTGGTGGCATTTGTGTTACTACATACATATATTCCTACAGACATCTATACATATGCTAGTGTATGCCGCCTTTGTTAGCTTGAAAATAAAAGCTTCATTTACACAAATGTAGAGAATATTTAAAAATGAGGGTACATATACAGTATCCATGTATATAGAATATGCCTTGAATATAAGTGACTTATAAATGTCTAGACATATATAGAGAATCTATATGTTACATTTAATGTTGAATGTTATGGGCTGTATGTATCAACACATGGTAGGTCTTCAGCACAATCTCTCCCTTTTGAAGACAACACTTCTGATGTTGTTTCCCACGCTCATCACTTTAAATAGGTCTAGAGGCAGCTGGGTTCATCGCAGAAATGCACGCACAAGCACTCAACCTCGTGACTCCCACTGTGATCCACGTATAGCTTCACTTAAATATATATATATATACACATATCTATATATACATGATATGGAACAGCTTTAAAAGAAGCAGGTGCTCTCAAGCATCTTCATCCATAGAAGGCATGAGAAAAGCCAAGGTATGCATCTTTGAGAGCTCATATGCAGATTGCTGCATGCATTTGCGTGTGTGTCTATGTGTATGTGCCGACTCTCTGTCTGGGAGTGGGTGTATAGCCAGGTGCTTGCTGACATACTGGGGCTTTGTGGTTGTGGTTGGTGGCTTGCTTGCTGTGCAGACAACTGAGAAGGAACTGTCTATTTTTTTTCTGCATTTCTATCTGCTTGTGTGTGTGTGTGTGTGTGTGAGTGTGTCTAATGTAAAAGATTCTATTCTTTATCGTTTGTAGACTATTCCGTGACAAGACAAGGGGGACATGGTTTCCGCTGTGGAGCTACCTCGGTGCATATGAGCATGCATGCCTTCTTTGCAGTCCGCCTGCTTGTGTTATGTCACCATTTCTTAATATTCTTCAGTTTTCTTTATATATTTTTGACCAGTGAGTGTGTCTTATGCAACAATGCATGCTACAGGGACCACACGGCTCCATGCATCTTGTTTGATTGAGTACAGTCTCCACAGTGAGTATCTGTGCTTATCATTTTCAAATGTATTTGGAACTGTAGAAACACACCAACATGCCATTTTAGAGACAGCAGGTGACACATTAAAGAATATTGTAGCATTGGTTGTATCAAAAGCCTCACTCCAACCCACATGTTAAGCTATTGCGGGCTCTCTACAAAGGGAAACTGCTTGGAGTAGGAGTAGATAGGAGCTCAGGACCCGTGGCAGCTCTGTGTCATGTGATGCCCAGGATGAATATGACTAAGGCCTACAGGCTGTAAAGCAGCAGCACAGGTTTCTGGGCACGTGACATGGTTGCAGCATGATAGTATTCCTGGCTAGCCATGACGATGTAAGAGACTTCTTTTAACATGTGGTAAAATAGCAGATTTGTTAACTAGATAATAGTGATTGTGACTATTTTCAGAGTTTAATGATACATCAGCTACTAATCAGGAGTAATTTTGAGTCACATGTGTCCAATGAGTGGCTCTGCTTGGGATTTGAGTTCTTATTCGTAAATTTAGGTTTGCTGCTGATGAGTGACACACTGCCGCACCCACAGTAATGTCTAAATTACATTTTACTCTTTCGTTTGATTAAATACACAGAAGAGTATTTATGACAAGGAAAAGGGACTTTGATATTTGCATGTTCATAATACCTTTCCAGCACCGTGAAACACCTTTGGTTGCATTCACACAGAGAGAGCAGGAACAAGGCTGACATTGCCACAGAACAGGACATAATGTTGCCACATTCTCACGGTGTTGGTTAGCCAAACCTCCTTACCCAGAAGTCTTGGCTAGGTTCTGCTAAGTTGAGTCAACTCGACACAGCTAGAGACGTCACCCACACATAAACCACTGCTTACTGTCTGAGTCACAGAGATGAAGTACATATACTTGAATTTTTACACATTAAGTGCACAGATTTAGCCATTGTCCCCATCCTGATTTGACTTGTGACATTTTAGATCAATTGGTTGGTTTATAGAAAAATAAAATTTTAGCTTGAACTAGAAGTATTCAGGAGCCATTGAGACTAAATGAGCTGAGAAAAATAAACTTGTGGTAACAAAATCAACATCAGTTTTTTGGTTGGACCTCACATTAAAGCAAGAAGCTAAAAACTCATTTCTAAAAGCCCACATACACTTTTCCACTGAAACGTCAATCGATTCTACATCACCTGATATTTCAGTGGGAAGTCACTGTTGTGATTCATGTGTGTATAGGAATGACTTGTTCTCTTGCATCACTGTTCCACGCAAGATGCTGATCAATTCTGTAGCACACACAAAGCAAGCATTCAGAGGAAGGCTTCCTGCAAAAAATTAAATGATATGTGATTATTTAAAGGGTTATTTTGCATGGGCGTTAACCTTTTTTAAGTTGAAAAAAAAAGAAGTGATAACCTCCGATCATCCAATATAGAGACTGAACTCTTACTGCCTTAAAAAAATAAAAACCCATAAAATTAAGACAATATTAATGTATCTATTGTTGTATCAACAGCTATCACAGCTTTCAGTTTTTTTTGCGCTTGATGTATATCTGCCTTCAGAAGATATGATGATGTGCAGCTGAGGCTGGTTGTTCTAGGATTTGTTTATGGCTCAGTACTTTTCAAACACAAAAAAACTTTGTATTTAAGGCCTTTTGTCTTACATTTTTATGAAATTTAGGTCAAAATTATTTTTTCCTGTCAACCTTTCCTTGCTTGTGTCAACACGCAGGACGAGAATTATTCTTTTACTCTGTAGTCACATTAGTGATATATCTGCCTCATGCAACCACATTTCTTTTTTCTTTTTTTTTTTTTAAGATTTTTTTTAGGCACTAGTGGCCTATATTGATAGTGGAAAGAGACAGGAAGGTGGGGCAGAGAGAACGGGGAAGACACGCAGCAAAGGGCCTGACAGGCCAGGAATCGAACTCGCGACCAGCTGCACGAGGACCGTAGCCTCTGTATGTGGGCCGCCTGCCCAAACCACTGCACTACCGGGGCGGCCCGCAACCACATTTCTTATAATTTTTTAAAAAGAAAATGGAGGAATTCCACCTGTGTGGAAAATAAAGAAATATGCATTCAAATTTAAACTTTGGCTATAATATTCATAATTTGAAACATGCTTACATTTCTGAAGCAATTTGAGGGTTTTCTGAAAGGATTCAGCGTGCATGAATGTGCTTTTGGTTTGTTTGTTATGTGCAGAGAGCCGACCCGCCAGCTATACTTGACTAAAATCAGAGTCAGCCTGGCATGGGGATGACTAGCCTTGGCACAGCTAAGGCTGCGGATGGGTTCCGGTATGAGTCTGCTTCTCTGTGGCTTGACAGCTCTGTGTTATGAGAAAGACTTAACCATGCGACAGACGTGCTATGCATTTTCCCACAGCCACTGAGCAGCTAAGACTAGTCTTAACATTTGCACTTTAAAAGTTTAAGTTTTTTTTTTGCTTCCTCTTAAGAGATGTGGAAACCTTGTTGTGTGCATAAGACATGCGGTTGTCTAGTACTTTTTTTTTTATGACTGACAAAATGTTTACTTATATCTGTGGCATATCTGTGATTGTCTTCTTGTCGTGCTCCTCTCATAATAAAGGACTCAAGTACAACTTCCATTTATAGTGAGAGTATGCAATGTGTATAAGAATAAATAAGAAGTCAATTTCATTGCTTCTAATTTCATTGTTTCCTTCAGGAAAGTTAAGTGGGGTGATTCATAGGTTATTTGAGTACTGTTAAAGCCAACGGTCACCAGCTAACGGCAAATATGAATCACTTTATGTGGTTGTCAATGTTTCATTCGTTAGCTGGATGTTTCCATTATGCTAATGAGCAAAGTATAGCTCCTTCCAAATCCCTGTATGTGATCACTTCAACTTGCACTCCTGCAAACGGAGCACATACTGATCGAAAAGGTCTTGTATTTTATAATAATGTGACATTTTAAACACTAAAATCCCTATGTGCATTCTTGTATAGCAACAATTACTTTCAGTTTGTGCAGAAAGTCTGGAGAGGATGAATCATCACGATTACACATCCTATTCGCTGCATCAGCGTTAATATCATATTTTTTCAGTCATTTTTTTTTCTTTTTTTGAAAGGGGAGTGTCATTGTGGGAAGATCAGCTCACAGACGCTCCGTGCTGTGTCTGTGCGTCTCCCCAGCCTTCCTTAAATCAAGAAGGCAGAAGTGAGAAACGGTTGAGAAGTACGACTACTGTCTTCCTGTTATTTGTGCGTGAAACCCCAGACGCCTGTCTAAGTTGCTCGCACGCAAATGCAGATCCGGGAACCATGGCAACAGCAGGTCCCCACATACAGAAGGCGGAAGTGAGCCAGCATGCAGAGGAAGTTATTGGTCTTTTGATGGCCATCGACGTGGTTTCATGAGAAAAACCGTGACTCGGCCCTTGTGCTGCACCGACAGCTAGTCAGCGTGGGAACGTGATCTTCAGAGTGATAACAATGGTGACATCTGTGGCCAATGACCATGTCTGTGAGGCAGATCTGCAAACATGTAAATTGAAATTATGCATAACAATGGATGAGAAATTAGTTTAAAATAGATCATAAGGTGAGCGCCACTGTGACGCTGCTGATAAAAAAAAAAAAAATCTGCCACTCATCCCTCAACATCATGCACACTATTCTGAGAAGAACATTATTTCTGCAAACTGCACAGCAGTCATGGACACAAGTTCACAAGCTGATGTGAGAACAGCTTGCCAACACCTCTGCTATCACTGTGTCCGTCTACTGCCATGGAAACGGTGGCGCAAGTCTCATCTGATCTTAACAAACCACTGCAACCTCAAATTATTTCTTCCTGTGTTGCCAAACACTAGTTATGTGTTAGGTTAGAAGTGTGGAGGACATTTACACATCATCAACCACAGCTACTCTGCAGAAATATGTCTTTGATAAATTCATCAGAGCTCTCTTCAGATAGAAAGGCACAGAAAATAAGGTTTAGCTCTGCCTGTGCCGCCTTAAGTGGAGTCATGCTACAATGATTTGATGCCTCCTGACTCCTTGTTAGTCAGACGCTCAGTGAGGTTTCAATGGCCAATTTAGTCTTTTTATCCTTTGGCTTCCTAATGAGAAATTTTCATCATCAAACATTGAGTAAATAAGCTCATAGTAACTGCAAACTCACTCTTGCAAGTTCTTGTGGTTGTCTGGCTCATGCTCTGTCTCCCAGATGGAATATTTCACCACAGAGATGAAATTTTATCTGCAGCTATTAATTTCTCTCTTTTTCCCCTGCAGATAAAAAAAAAGAAAATAATAATAATTTTTTGATTCAGCTCATCTTTTCCAGGCTATAAATGAATACAGTCACAAATCACATAGATTTGATACATCCCTAAGAGGTTTAACATATTTATAAACTGCAGACCAGGGCATGCTTTCAACCTGTCTTATTATTAGGAATGAATTTTGTAATATTAAATCACATCAATTTTCAACCCTGAGCTGAGCAAAACCTGGAATTTTTGCTGTGATGCATTCAAGTTTCTCTACACACCTCTGGGATTTTGTTTCATCTGACACATCAGTCTGCGTCCCTGTGTGGTAATAAATGACTGTTCCCTGCACACTGTATTCATTTCTAGATTAATTATTTTCATTCTCTGCCCTTATTAAATTGGAGAAAGCAGAATTTCAGTTTGCAGAAGCAATGTGCGGCTATGAATGTGGCTGTTTCCTCTCACATCCCATCGCCACACCTGCCACAGCCTGGCATCTGCTTGGCCTCAAGCCTCTTGTGACCTGCAGTGAGGTTGACCAGGCATGCTACCACCCACCCTCGGGGAAAGGGTTCCCCTCAGCCAGAACCCCACAACCCAAAACCTAAAGAGAGATTCCATCTGAGGTGACTGGGAAGAAACCACCATGGCCTCTAACTAGGCTCTGTGGTGCTCAGAGGGGCTGAGAGTTGAACTGGGACAAAACCAGACCAAATCACATGGAAACAAGCACCTGATACTAAGTGCAGGGTGTTTATGTGCTCAGAGCTAAGAGAAAGTGAAACAGGGTAGACTGGTGACAAGGAGTTAGTGAGGGGGAAGACGTTTATGGGCTGCTAAATGCCAGGCTCACCTCAGGTGGGAGCTCCTCTGTCGACCCCAGTAAAACCAGGGAAAATTGAGGGTCTGTTCAGCCACTCTGTGCCTCAGCGCCTAACAAAGCTTCAGGCAGTGGCCCACAGCAGATGCAGAACAACAGCTCAGCGATAGGAAAGTACACTTGATCGTGCTTTTTAGCATGTTGACACACTTATAAATGCCATGTGGTTTGGTTAGAGGGGGGGACAGGTTGCTGGGGTCTAGTGGAAGTCCCCCGCTGTCAGAGATGTGTCGGCACTCCTGAAGGCCACCAGCGGTAGCGTCTTCCAAAAACAAGCGTGTGCAAGAGGTGGTGATTCACTTGTTTTCCCTTTTTCTTGAAAAGTGGAAAGCAAATGCCTCTGACCTAGAAAAGAAAGTACCTATCTATCCAAAAATGCCAGCTTTGTATGCTCTTTGACGTTCCACTAAATGCAGATAAATGTCAAACTCAGTAAGGATGCTGCTTGTCCTGTAAAATCTCAGAATCTATAACATTTCATTTAGGAAATGTCACCCAGTTGCTGTTATTTTTGTATTTGTCCTATATTCTAGAGGTCTTCCATTCACATTGTGGCTAAATCTTTTCACTGCCTGTGATTTTGTGGTACAGTAAGCATATCTTATGGAGGTCCATTACACTGTCCAGTAAAAAGCTACTGGTTTTAGGGCCCTGGTTAAAAACACAAAACCAAGCCAGGCTTTTAGGGCTGGGGCAAAGGAAAACCACCACTTCACGACAATGAATATTTTACCTTACTACCGGCAGTCCAGCAGCATTTAGTGACCACAGGCCATGTTAAGTGTTCCTGACCAGAGGCAAAGGGGCACTTAACAAATGATAATGCCCACTATCTGTCAGTGCTATGGTCTGCCACTGCTGCCTGAGAGCTGGAGCCAGACCACTCTACACCCACCGCTGACCTGCGCGCTAACCACATACTCCACAGCCTCCAAGAAACACATCGATGGGAAACGGTTCCGTAAAATGACAGCTGCCGCTCTGGTGACCAACTGACCCTCTGACCCCAGCCATCAGTACAGGACAGCGGCCTGACCTAGCTAAGAAGCCTTTTACATTAACAGGAGAAAACCACAACTGCATTCAGGGAGACTGAGGCTGAGGATTATGGGGGTAAGCTTGAACTGGTAGATCAGAAGATGCAAACGGTACTTAAGATATTTCAAGTTTAACCTAAGACTCCAAGCAACTTCTAGTCAAAACAAATAATTTGAATATGAGAATTGAGTCAAACCCAATTTCACAACAGCAGGAAATGTCTTCTGCACTTTTAGACGAAACACGAGCAAATTAGATATGCATCGAGTGTGATTGTCAGCAGTGTTGACATCTGTGATGCTGGGACAGATACTAGACTTTTAGCGTGATACCTTTTGTGTAATTGGATTTGCCTCCCATGACGAACCTTTAGTGTGTGTTAATTGCTGACTGGGAACATAACTGATGCCCCCAGCACACGCTGTCATGTTTTCACATGACACGATAACACCAAGGGTATCTGATTTGGGGCTGGTGTGTGGCCCACAGAATGGATATTTCATGTTTATCATCCAGAGATTATCTCTGAGTGAACCAGTGGTCAAGGTGTCTGTAAAATTTGCATGCACATTACTTTACATTTAAATACAATACCTTTTCTGCGTACAGCGCATATATATATAGTTTTCAGGCATTACAATTAGTTTTTTGTTGACATTTTGTTGAGTTTCAGATAGAAAAAAATGAACTAATTTTTTTTCTCAACAATCCAGACATAGTTGCACATAAAAATAGATATTTTTCTGCATCTAAGCTAAGAAGAGGCCTCAGTCAGACAAATAACCAACCAAAGTTTACCTTGAATTGAGATCTGTGGCAGACACTTTAGAGACAGACAGACATCTTTTAAAAAAGGAAGGCCAGACAGAAGCCTTTGTTTTCTGAAGGCATATGACAGCTTGTTAGTACTAAGAGGGTGTTGAATGAATCTTTTACCATCAATAAGAAAAGCTTCCGCTCAGATGAAGCAGTTAACTAGATGGTCACAGTCCTGAAGAGCTCTTGTGGAGGACATCAGGAGCGCTCAGGATCTCAGGATGTGGAGAAGGCTGACATCTTGAACCTGAAGCTTACCTCCAAGAAAGCACCACAGAGTGGTTTCAGCAAATCTCTGTGGAAGCCCTGGAGTCTCCAGAGTCTGGATCTGAACCCAGTGGAGTATCTCTGAAGAGTCCTGAAAATTGCTGTGCACTTTTGCTCCCAATCCATCCTGATTGTATTTGAATGTTTCTACCAAGAAGAAAAAAAAATGCCCAACAGATGTGTGCTAAGCTTGTAGGATCATTTCCAAGGTATGGCTGCCATTTTTACCAAGATACTTGATCCGATTTCTAAATAAAGCTTTAAAATATGTAAATTGGATATTTCACAGTTTTATTTGAATGAACTAGCAAAACACTAAACCTGTTTTTGATTTGTCATTTTGTAGAAGTGTCTTAAGATGATTCTAATTGTATTAAATGTGGAAGTCCCGAAAAACATGTAAAAAATCTCTATGCTCCACTTAAGAAACAACAACCGACATCACCTGTGCTGTTTTATTTCATTTCCAAGGGAATAAAATGAAATTGAATTTTTAAAGAGTTTAAAGAAATTGAATGCTAAAAATGGTCAAATTGCTGCAAAATAAAACAGGAAAAGGAAAAAGGAAGTAGCACAGCAACAACACGTCTACTGTCTCTCTCAACTTGACTAGAAGAGCAGCCGAAGAAACAGCATGAGCAAGTTGTGAGGGAGGGGAAAAAGGAGAAAAAAATAAAGGAATAGTAGGGCTCTCTGTGTGGTCCTACTTGAGAGTGTGTTCTGCTTAACTCTCACCAAAGTGTTTTAAAAGTGTTACAAGTACATTAGTGCCATGGGTCACGCCTTTGCTTGGGCTAACCTCTGACCCCCAGCCCCTGCAGCAGCTCTGGCCCTGAGAGTAAGCTCATGTTGAGGGGTTAGGCCCGGCTATTTGGAGAGGGAGTTGCCCCAGGGAAGTGGGAAGGGGGTAGATGCACGGGTTAAGGCCGGGTGGCAGCCGTTAATGATCTCCTCATGGATCTTTAATGGCTCCCCTCCGTTAGTGTTAGTGTTCGCACAGGGGGGACACTGAATAATTCAGCAGGCTACAACTGTGATCACACACATGCTTGCACGAGCTCGCTTGACATCTCACTCAAAAATATACAATACATTAATTACTCAGGATGGTGACCTGTATCTTTCTTATTTGAAACTTTTCCACTTAGTTATTTTATGCAGCTTCAAAATAACATCTGCGCTCTTTTCCTGAAAACTGTTGACTCAGTGACTTTGCTGAATGTGCGGGTTACTATCACATGGTGAGCGTGTTTGAAGACATAACATCCTTTGATGACAACATCATGTCGCTCGTACAAAAGCTGAAGATAGTCGAGGTGCTTATCTTCGTGTTGTTTCTCAAGTATGTCATTGATCAGCAGTTACTGTCTCAGCGCACAAGGACTTCAGTTTCTGTGCTGCTGTTTTTGTACGTCTTGTATATATCAGATGTTATCTCTCTATCAATCGGATAGAGTATGCTGCAAACATCTTTACTCATCAAGCTGTGAAAAAGAGCAAAATGTTACAGTTCACATGTGAACGTCTGTGGTTTTTATTTTTCATTGGTCTTCATTGTGTGTATTCAAAGTGACCATGCCACCTAGTGGTAACCCAACCACAAGTCTTTCTGAACTTACAAAGAAGTCCCCACAAAATAGCAACCCAAAGTCATATTTACTCCTGAAAAGATGAAGATAAAGGTTTCTGTTAAGCTTTGGAATTAAAGTGTGGCTTTTTTAGTCTAGAGTGAAATTTATAAACTGTGAATCAGTCCTTTGACAGCCTTTTTGTTTCCTCCAGTCTCCCTAAGAAAAAAAACCTCTGAGCATATGAAAATACTGTCAGGACTCACTGACCATAACCGCCCTTGTAAAGTACGCACATTCTCTGACCCCTGTGTCATTTTAAACAGTTTTGGGAAGGAGCTTCCCCTTTGACCAGCTGTGTGCGTCTTACAGTAAGGCCTGCAGCCTCTTAGCTGCCTGAGCTAATTGCTTGCAGTAGGGACACATTGTCTGGGCCTGACAAGCTGCACCAGAGGCCTGACCTTCATTAGTCAGGCCACAGCGGGCTCTCAGGTATTTTTCTGCTGCGCTCACTGGAGGGGATCCGGCTCAGGTTTTCACAAGACTAGAAGCCCTTGCTCCTCTCTCAGAGCTGAACACATCCACTGTCTAGCTTCTTGATATATGTCACAGACATATTAAAACTCATTGCATATCTTATAAGTTAATAAGTGTGGAATGCTCTTGAGTGTACACATTAGGGTTTAATATAAGGCTGCTTTTATGCTGCTCGCCGTGGTATAAATGCTGCATTGTCACTCTACAGTGCTGTCTGTGTGAAAGCTGCACTCACTGTTCAGTATCAGCAGCAGCAAGGAAGCGTGTGTTTTTCTGCGTATAACACTATAAGCCCTGATTGAAAATGTCACTGATGGCTGATGGGGTGTCCCTGGGTAGTAAATGACCCCTCACCTCACAGGGCTGGCTTCAGCTGTCTAAGTCCCACTCTCCAGCTTCTCCTTCAGCCCCTTAAGAGGCCGGCTGTAGTTTTCACTGTAGACCCAGGGGTCAGATGGAAAACATACACTCATAAACACCATCTATTATTCATGTCTTCAACCTGTGATCTACTCTGATCACGCACTGGCTACAACAGTTGTCCTGCCGCTCTGTTCACTGACAGACAGGATTTGTCTACATATGTGTCCGTATACGGCTGCTTCAACACATCTGCACTGCATCTGTGTTCAAAATTCAGCAGCCATACAGACTTGACAGCAAGCACATTAGTATAAAGCTGATGATGATCTCTTACTGTAAATACACTGTTTGTACTGTTGCCTTTTTCTAATCAACTGGCTCAAAACATTGGGCATAAAAAATTAGTCAGTTGAGCATTATGAAATCTAATGTTGATGTCTAACAGGAGCAATTAGGACTTTTCCAGTACAGTCAGTGTGTGACTTGACAATGTTAGCTGTAGTGTGTGTAAGTGTTGGCCCAGATTGGCCCAGATTTGACAGTGTGTTAGTGTACTTATCCATTAGTGTCCCCAAAGGCCTTGTGATTACACACATTGCTAATACACACATTGACGCTTTTCTTCTGAGATTTTTCACTGATGGTATCACGGACCGCTTGGGTGGTTTTGGTGTGTATGTGTGACTGCTGAAGGTGGGGCAGATTGATATTTGTGTCTCTATTTGGGGTCTGGCAGCTCGTAAAGCTTTCGTTTATGTCAGAGGATGGAATGATGCTTCTCTCCCCTTCAACACCTAATCCTTGCCCACCTCTACAAGATCCCACAAAACCATCTCAACCCCCCCTTTTACTGCCCACAGTAACCTCCACAGAACCAGTAAGTGGCTCAACCTCTAATGATTTTAATCATCTGCAATCAGGCACAGGAGTCATGAATCTCTGGAACAGAGGCAGAGACACAAGAAAGAGGGAGGGCATTTTCTTTGGTGGAGCCGCCAAGTAGCAGAAGGGTGGTCATATGGAGAGTAGGAGCCTGGGACAATTACCTCCAGAGCTCTGGGGGAATATGATTCCAAAATCCAGCGAAGGAAATGAGGAAAAGGAGTGCCATTCTGACTCAAGCAGGCTTGATTTGTTGGCTGCTTTTTTTTTTAATGATATCTGTAGCGAGAGAATCTTAAGTCTTCATTGTGTAATTTGACAGAATGTTTCCATCTCATCACTGTGCAGCAACTCTCCCAGCACTGGATTTCAGTGCTCTTTCTTCGATGATTTTAACTCTGAGTCATGGTTCATTGAAAAGAAGGGAGTCGTAGCAGAAAGAAAATTTACAGACTACCAGAATACATCTTTCCTTCTCAGCTTGTGTGAAATGTCACTAACACCTTTATTCAAAAAAGGGCATGCAGATAGATAAACACAAATTCATATGCAGACTAAATATAAATGTCTCCTGCCTGCAAACATTCTTTTCTCATCTTTTAACTTCTCCAGAACCCTCAGAAATACAGAGCATCCAATGCCTATGACAAAAATACAACTTGTATCATTCGCTGTCTCTCTGTGGACATTGGGAACACAGCGAGGTTGTTTGTGGCTGCCGGGGACGTGGGAGGGAGGGTGCTGGGGGGGGGGGGGGGTACTGAACAGGGTCCTGCCAGAGCCGCATGAAGCGGGACCACCCAGGATGGCGTCAGGAGCTTGGCAGGAGTTCAGGGAAGTTGGTCGGTGGGCCGGGTTGTTTGCAGCCTATGCCCGGGGCTGAGGCAGCAGGCGGCAGCCGGCAGCCGGCACTCTGAGGCTCTGCCAGAGTGGACAGAGATATTCAGCTCAGCCCACAAAGGCCACTTCAGCCTCCCACAGCAAAACACAGCAGAGCCACAGTGATATGGAGTGTGTGTGTGCGTGGGTGTTTGTGTGACCATCTATGTAGGTTGGGTAAAGTTTGGGATATTTTTAGGCTCTAGTTCCCCAGATTTTAAAGAACTCTCATAAGGATATTGAGGTTGAATCAGAAAACATGTCTTTGTGACTAGTCGACACATCAGCAACGTCTATCTTAAGATGATGTTTCTGTACTGAGCAACACAAAACAGTACAGTACGTCGCATCGCCATGTGGAAAATACAGTCTCTCCTTCCTGTGTGGAGCTTCTAATCTAAGTGCAGTAAATGTTAACCGGGTCCCCTTTGCAGGCCGTTTCAGTAGTGAATTCCACCGCAAACAAAGACTTCTCTTCGTCTTTATCTCCTCCAATGGGGCAGGTCATTTCATCGCAGCTCTTACAGCTTATAAACTCTTTGACAAATCACATTAGTATTTAGCTTCTCTCAGCAGTTTACTGCCTTGGTGCCAAAGTATCGTTTATCACCCTGTAATTCACTTTACAAGGTAAATTCACTTTGACAGGTCTGTTGGGTCTTTCTGCAGTTGAGGATGTTGGAGGAGAAGAGATGCTGTTTTGAAGTGTAACCGCACTGAGTGCTGTTTTATAAAATCAAATGTGAAAATAATCTCAGTCACATCATGTGTTTAGGGTTTCCTGGAATCACAGGGAAGGAAAACAAACAAACGGTGAAAAGCACTGTTGTTGTCAAGTCGTCCAGGCATTCGCTTGTCTCCTTTTCTCTTCCTGTCTTTTTCGCATGAGAGGAGCAGCATACATAACTCTCAGCCCTGATTCCACTTAAAGCTTATAAAACTTTCTCTAACACAGAATAACATTTGCTGTCAAGCTTTTATTGAGTTATGTCAACGGAGGAAAATGGAAAAGGATGTGCAGGCTCTGGAAAGATGGATCAAAGTTTACAAGATTCCCTTGTATCTTTGAGTCTCACACTCCTATAACTGAAGGTCCATATAGATCATTGTAACTAGAACCAGATTGCTGCCTACAACTACACTTTTCATCTAGCTTGTTTTATTTACTCAAACAGTTTTTTTCTATCCTCTTTGGTCCACAGAAATCAATAAATCCTGTGGTATCTGAGTAAATGTCCGATTCAATATCACAAATGCCACAGACCAAAACCAGTATGAAGTGATATTTTATTAACATGCTTTTTATGTTGTGTCCAAAGTTTTAGGAACAATTTATACTCACGACTTGTGCCGAAGTCCATGTCTATCTTTCCAGAGACCGCAAGGAAATATAGAATAAGGTGGACAGACACACCTGTGTTGAGTTTTTCTTTTGTATCGTTAAAACATTTGCATGTGTTGTGCCCAGACAGGAAATTGAAACAGCTGAGAGCAACGCAACTGTAATATAAAGCATGATTTCACAATAATTCACTTAACAAATTTAAGCAGTAAAACTCAATATTGTGAAAGCTAAAATAGTTTTGTGAAGTTGATATTTTCATGCAAATGTTATCAAATAAAAAGACAAGAGTAACCCTTGAAATTAAACTTAAACAAAAAACATCATCTGTATGAATTTAGTGACAGAATGTTGAATTAATTATACCCCCCCAGATCAAGTAAAAGCCTTTATTTGAAAACTGACTTGGCATTTAAATAGTTTAAGTACTCACTTCCTTGGTTTTACAGTTTTTTTTCATTGAGGTACAATTTAGGACTGGGATAACTGAGTTTTCTTTCAACATATTTACTGGTTTTGATTGAACTTATCTTGGATCTTTTGAGTTTTGTTTATTGAGTATCGCTCACATTTAAAGACACAGGCTGCACTAACAAAACACAACTTTGTGATCCTATTAAAACATTAAACTGCAGGCAAGAGAAAGCAGAAAAATAATATAATTCAGTAACAGATGCAAGTGTTCTTCATTTGTCTGTTATTTTCTCTCGTTTTCTTGACAACTGTTTTTCTGGTCTCTTTCAGCCTTGGATGGTTACATGCTAGAGGCACTAAGAAAGTACTGTGTCAAGTTTGAAATGGTTTGAATGCCTGGTTTCTAACATTTTGGCTATCTCAGGTGGACACGAAGACCACCGCTATTTCGTGAATAGAGATGGTCTTCGTGTCCAGTTTTTTTTAATTTTCAGTTTTTTTAAGTTGTAGGTGTGCCATCCAGCACCACAAGTTAAAGTTCAGTCTGTGGGAAACACTGCGGAGGGATATGCACCCGCATTTGAAAACAACTCTTTCTGTTTGCATCACTGCTTGTAGTGGTTTCTTAAATGCAGGTGGCTGGTACAAAGCAAGTTCCTGTTTGATGATTTAGCTCCTCAGGTGGCTTTAGCTCTGTTCCTCTGACTCATTTGTTGTTTTTTTTTCTTAAATTCACAAGCTCTTTTAATGCTCATGTTGTCCTACGATTGAACTCTAATAGCTGATTTTAAAAGAGTATCTTCATGTTTGTGGGTCAGCTAGGATTCGGGCTTGGATTTGGCCTGCTCTGCTGTGAAAATACCAGTTCTCTGAGTGTAAGCTTAATAATGAACTTAGTAAATTTTACCATCTGGTTACAGTCAGCATGTGAGTCATTTATGGGGCATCTGTAAATTCCAGTTACAGAAAATAACCAGAAATTATCTCTTTCTCAACAGACACTGACAAAGTTATGAGAAATTTGTTGATGCTACGTGTGTTTTACTTTTACAAACCAAACAAGGAGAATATCCACCACCACTTACTTTATCTGTTCTCTATACAGCTGCCAATCACATAATATAATATAAAAGTGGAAGTTAGTGGAAGGCCGGTGCTTTCGTCAGAGTTTGGACTTGGCATTTTTCGTATATGCAACATTCATCCATGAAAAAATTTTAAAGCCATCTTACTGCTTATGTTCATTGTCAAACTGGTTCAAACATACATTAAACAACAACAAACAAACTGGTGCGTATGGAGGAGCAACTTTCTCCTCCCTGAGCTGGCACACTGTACTTTCTGTTCCTGCATCTTGTTTGAGTTGAGTGGATCTCATGCAGGGGAGAGCAGGTGTTTGACTGATCTCTACAGCCTATTTCCCCAGGCCGTTCATCACTGTCATATCACTGCCTAACTCAAACTCTCCCTCCTCAGCCCCCACCTCCAGCAGCCAGTGGGCTTAAAGCTTCAGATGTAAACGCACTTTAATGCCAGCGGTCATCCCCTGCACGTTCTTCACCTGGTTTAGTCTGCACACCTCCACACCTATGTTGCTTTCCTGTGGGCTCATGGTATCTTGCTGATCCTGTCTCCATCCATCAGCACAGATCAATTGGCCAAATCTTTCCCTTTGCCTCCCTCCACGATACATTTGCAATTAATTTCTTCTGCCTTTGTTTTCTCTCCACACGCCTCTCCTCTCCCTTGATCCATAGCAGAGCAGTCTGGAAATGATTTTGACGCCTAAGCTGTAGTGTGCAGCTGCCGATTGGGGGACATTTTGCACTCCCTGAGTTCTTCTTACAAGAAAAATACTGTAATAAACTTTGTGAGGGAAAGAAAGAAATGTATTTTCTTTCTCTGTATTGTACGAATTTTAAGAATTGCTCAGAGTATGGATTGCTTCAGAGTATGGTGCAGAAAAATATTATCTTAGCTTCCTATATGTGGATGTGGTTAGTTAAAGTAGCTAGGAAGTTGTGAAGGCGTGAGCTCTGAGGGTTTTTATGTGTTACAGGGCCTCCACCCTGACACCTCTCACCACCCTTCTCATCATCCTGCTTCACAAAACACCCACTGACCCCAACATTCATATTCATCTGACTGAGCAAATCACTTCTGCCACCTCAGAAGTTAAAAGAAGAAGAAGAAGCAACAGCACTTCTGAGATACTGTAGCTCATTTCATCAATTTTTCCATCCAAATAGCAGAAGTGTGATTTGAACTTTGCCTTTTTAGTTTATATTTTTTAGGGCATTTGTTGTATATAAATCCTACATGAGCCTAATAAAATTAGGAAAATATAACACTTTCAATGTGCCTAAGAATTATTTATTCAATGTGGACCCAGTAAAAATTAGATGAAACTTATTTTCCAATTATTTGATGATAAATGAAGTACAATATTTTCCTCTAATATACAGTAAATTAAAGCAGATTATATATACAGTATAGTAAAACAAAGTGTTAACGCGTTAACGCAAATTCTGTTTAACGCCACTATTTTTTTTTTAACGCGAGATTAACGCACACGCAGTTCTGTAAATATGACCCTCGGCCAATAAGTGTATTTACAGTCAACGTATGGGACAGACATGGTGACAAAAAAGGGTCTTATGAATGATAAGTTTAGCTTTAAGGTGCTGCCAGATGGGTCTCTTGACAAGAAAAAGGTTATTTGTATTTATTGTCACTGTGAATTGAGTTACCACCGCAGGACATGGTAAAGTTAGTTTCACATCCGACATTCGCTTGTTTTTTTTCTCTTTAAATTTTATAAGCGTCATGAAAACGGCAACGATTTCATCCAGGTTGATATCATTTTTGTAGGTATAAGCATGCCAGACATTTCACAAGTGTCATCAACCCTCCAAGCTCAGTGAGTGTGGTCAAAAACTCTAAGGAACAGCGCTGAATGTCCTTCTGAGTACCTCGCTGCTGCTGTGGAGTTTAGGGACCGTCAGTAAATTACTGTGGTCAAGCAGCAGCCCCGACAAAATACACTAAAAAGCATTAGCAAAAGGATTAAATTAAGCTCACAAAAAGTACGACAGCATTGGTGATCTTCCGGTTTTCAAACTAAAGGCTTAAAAAAAAAAAGAAGATCTCCGTGACCCTGTATAGGACAAAATGGGTATAGATGAAGAATGGATGGATGGATAAACAGAACATTAAAAATATTGCGATTAATGCGCGATTAATCGTGAGTTAACTATGAAAGTCTTTCGATTGATGGCGATTAAAAATATTTAATCGACTGATAGCCCTAATATATATATATAAATATATATATATATATATATATTTGGGCTATCAGGTAGTCCTAATATATTCTTATATCATAAGATATAAGAATATTTTATATGGTTTGAATGCATTGGTTTGATGTTCCTGTCCGTTAGTGCTTAAAACATCTACAACCTTCACCTCATGCACCAGCTGCTTTATCTCATCTTCAGAGAAGCGCTGTGCCCGTCCTCCCTCCATGAAGGGTTTGGGAAAGTGGATTGCGCTTAGTGCAACCTGCTCTGAAAGGCAATGGGTACTGACGCACTGATTGGTTTAACAAGTGACACACCCGAACCATTCCTATGCATAATGTAGCGGGTAGCGCAGGTGGGAAAGAGGATATAGCAAAGGTGGAAGATTGCATATTTTTGCGGGGGAACGCCTCTCCTGCCACACTTTATCCCTAAATAGCGGCTAAAGCAGATCTGGCCGAAGATATATTTTTTCCCATACTTGTGTGGGTTTCCTCTGGGTACCCCAGCTTCCTCCCACAGTCAAAAAAGAAAAAAACTGTTTAAAATTAATTGGTGAGTCTAAATTGTGCATTGAAGTGAGTGTGAGTGTGTGTTGGTTGTTGGTCTGTATGTGGCCCTGCCACAGACTGGCAACCTGCTCAGGCTGTCAGCTGGGATAGACTCCAGCAGACCCCCCCGATCCTGAACAGTAATAAGCAGGGAAAAAAAAAACTATTCATTGATGTAAGGGCAAAATCAGGAAATTTTAAACTTTATTTCATGTTTCGTGTTACTCCAAAGGCAGAAAAATGTAAGTTTTTTTGTGGACAGTCTGACAGTTTCCAGAAATCTCTCAGGTTTAAGCAGTTTTTTTTTCAACAAAGACACAGGTCTAAATTGATGAAACACATGAATATGTCTTCAGCAGCCAATATGGTGAGATTGTTCTGTAATGTAAAAACAGACATAATAGTCTTTCCAACAAAATACATTTTTCTCCCTAACCAAATAACAATTTTTTCGTCATGATTACCAATTTTGTAATTTACTTTTCAAGACTCGTTCATTCAAGGTTTCCTGTTGGCAAATTCTCTGTATACATTTGTAGATGTTTTCTGTTGGTACAAAGCCTCTGCACAGTGACCCTGTGGGTTGTGTTTGTCCTGCAGACGTTTAATCCTCACTCGGTAACTGCACCTTGGCTGTTTGTGGGTAATCTGTCAAATCAAGTGAAGGTATAATTAACCTTCTGAAAAACTTACAAACACCCTATTGTAATTTCACACCATCCACACTGACATCCGCTCTACTTTTGATAACTGTTCAAAACAGATGACTGATTTTAACTTACAGCTGTGGATTATTTAAATTTATGAATGAGTTATAATCCTTGGCAAACACCACCATATTTGCTCAACGGAACAAATGTTGTGGCGGTGAAAAACCATGGAGAAAATTCTGTGCAGAGAGTGAGAGCTTGTGCTTCACAGCCAATTATGTGGCCACGGGTCAAACAGTCGTTCATATTGCCACCACTTTGGTCGATTTGTTATCCTCCCTCAATATTTCAAGTCCATGTGTGTGTTGTGTGTTTTAGTGCACCATGCCACAGTTCCACAGCTTAGTGGTCGTCTGGCGGTTTTCGGGAGAGAATCTCCACCCCAAGTACAAAGTTGGCTAATTGCCCCCCACAGCCACAACACACACCCTTTTAGAGGCACACAAACACACACAACAGTGTTCTCCGTTGTTCTGCTAGTTTGAGGGAGGAGGGGGAGGATTAATTCTAATTGCAACATGTGGGAGCCTGCAGATAGGCCGGGATTACTAGGGGCTTCTTCTTGATCCACAGAGATACTGATGTTAATGCCCATCCCTTGGCAGCTGCCTGCATCATCTACACGTATGAATCAGACTCAGGCCACTCCCACGCACACATGCAGCAGAATACAGTTTCACGAACACAGCAGCACATAAGTATAGGTTGGTTATCCTGAATCACCAACCCTGGTGATTCACTCTTCCCAGTGCAACTCTAGTCTTTCTGTAACTGTGTGTGACTCTGTGGCCTTGCGTCAGGGCTGTTACGCTGCTGTTTATGTCTGCTGTCGTATACGCAAGCTGCACCCCAGCTGACGCACCACCACCTCAGTGGGGTTAACCTTCTCGACAATGGGATGCGGATTAAGCATTGTCTGCACATTCATTGTAAGTTTGTGCGCTATTTATTACTGAATTTTGTCCACAGCCAAGTGGAGTAGTGTAATTTTGTTTGTACAATGAAATAAAGATTATACAGAGGCCTGGTGCCTCTGTGGTGCCCTGACGTGGTGTCTCCTGTTTGAAGGCTAAAGACTAGAAAGTCTTTCAGTAAGCCTAGTTTTGTCTCACACATCCTTTACCCTTTTTTGTTTAGTTTTTTTCCCCATTTCTTCAGTTATTCAGGTTACAAACATGAGAATATAACATTTTACACAAAATGAACCTCCTGAATTATCAGTCTTTTGATGATAAACTTGAACACAGTTTACTATTTTTTCCCTTCTAATACGGAGCTCTCTGCTGGACCTTTTCTGCCCCATCAGGCCTCTCTGCTATTATAGTAGCCATTGTGAGAGAAGCCGCAGGCCTGCCCTCCTTCCCTAACAAAATCATGTCAAAAAGCAATTAATATCTTAATACCTCCATCAGTGGCAACCACCAACCGCCAAAAGGCCGGACTCTTTGCTTTTTCCGCCTTGGTGAAGGCTCCTCTCGCCTGGCTCGTGGTTTTGTTGGTTTCATCTCCCTGTGCCCCGGTGGTCAGCTGTGGTTTTCCAGGGGGCACGGGGTAGGGCATTGTGGGCAGGAAGGTCTTCCACTCCACCTGAGCATTAAGTACTACTCTTCAGCCCTAAGAGCTCCACTGGCCACAACCCTGACCCCATCTAATGCAGCGGCCCACGAATCAGTCCTGGCTGAAGACACTCAGCCACTATGCAGGCTTTCTGTCCATTAAACATACAGACAGAACATTTTGCCACCTATGATTATTGCAGAGGATTTGATCTCTGGGCAAAAGAAGGTTTTTTTTCCTCATTTGTTGGTCCATTTTTTGAGACTTTGCTGAGCAGTGTTGCCCAGTGGGGAGAGCCACTTTTGTTTTTTTCCTTTTTTCTTTTACATATCAAGGTTGTGTTGTAAAATTGTTAATGATCCCTTCTATTCTTTCACCACTGGAATAAGGAAATGCTAACATTGGCATTAGTTTTGTCTTTCCATGGCTTGAAGTGCGCAAGGCACCAGGTGATATTAACCACACAAAATCATTTCCTATACCTAAATCTGACTTTTTGAGTGTTTTCATTCACATACTCTGTGAAAACAATGTCTGATAGCATTTTGGTGTTTCTTTTACAACTTAGTTCTTCAGAGGGAAGAAAAAGATGAGTTTTGACTTCAGTGCCACGGTTCCACAATATTTTGTTTCTCTACATTTTCATTCATTTCTCTTGGCAGGCTTGACCAGCAACTGGTGGAAGATCTTGGCAGAACGTACAATAAAAGCTTATGATTAAAGAGAGTAAAATAAGTACTGTATATAACTCATGTGTCCATTAACCACTGAGAAAAGAAACAGAGGAAAAGATGTTTTTTTTTTTGTCTGCTGTTGCCTAGGCTTCTAGTCTATATTATAAATGTAAAATATACACATCTTCATCTCCTCTCTTTTCTCAATGCTATATGTGTCCTGTCTAGGTTATGAATTTCTATGATGCATGCACTATATGATCAGATTTGCTCCATTTGCCCCCTTTTCTCCATGCAAACACACTATATACAGATTATGCATATTTCTGCAGCAACACTCCATCCATTCCCAACCAGCAGGCCCACACACCTTGGCCAGCCTGGGTGGTGGTGCCTTTGAGTACACTGTCGTGGTTTGGCCCCGGGCCCCTGCCTGGCTTGCCTCCTCTGGACAGTGTGTCTCGCAGAGCTTTTGGACCTGGCTATACAATCTTCTTTTACCTTCAGCTGAACAGCAGCTGTACAAACACATATACATTAAAGCAGGTCTGTATTAATGACTTTATGTTGGAGCCTCTCTGCTTTGGTTGTTCAGATATTCTAAGAAGTGGTAGCGGTCGTTGTAGTGGTGGTGGTGGTCTTATAGAAATGCTGACACCGGCTGACTCTTTCATAGGCGCACACCGGTGGGGAACGATGGCACAAAACCAGCTGGACCGGGCTGCGCTTCAGGAAGTGGATTTTGAAGGGTGTAGCATAAGCATGAATGCCCTGACGTGGACGATGTTAAGTGCCTATGAAATATTGGGTTACAAGTGATTTGGCTGTGCTGAGCACATTGTCTTTTTTTATAATGACAGGTTTTATGATTACAGGGTTTGAATACTACATCTGCCTCAGCAGCCTTTTTCAGAACTTTGATTTATTTTTGAAGCGATGACACAGTTCACCAATTGAACAGCTTGAGCTGTTGATGTTTTAAAACAGAGGGAGGTTGTTACAATCCATCCTGCACAAACTCTGAGTGGGGCCCATTCTAGAAAAGATTGATTTACTATTTATCCCACTGACAGTGTAGATACGGAAGAGTCATAATTCTGTGCACTGGGGAGATTAAATTCCTGTATCGCTGTCAGCTACATTAACTGACTTCCTGGATCTCAATTCAATTAGCGCAGCTGCATTCTCTAGCATTAATAAATCAATAGTGATGGCCTGCAGATAGGCTTGCTGCATACAATATGTTGAAGATGCTTTCTACGCACATGCATATACACACATACAAACACTTATCTGTTAGAGTTTGTCTCTTAACTGTTCAATAACGATCCCCAGCCCTGCTGTTGTTAGAACACACAACTAGCACATTAGCTGATGTTTAACTATGAACACATGAATCTGTGAAGCACGTTCCTTCAATATAGACATGATTTACAAATAACACACTGACATAAACTCTGGCAATATATGGAAGCAAAGCTCCACACAAATATTCATCTTTTTGATCAATTTACTGTTGTTTACTGCTTTCATGACATCTCCATTTAAAAGACACCTGTGCCTGTTAACAGAGGAGAAGGCACAGGCTTTGTTGTTTTTCATTCTTTTAAATCTCCACAGTTGTGTGGAAACCTCTGAAACATCAGAGGAGGCAGACAGGCAGGCTGTTGGATTTGACCTTTTACACACTTCTTAGCATTCACAAAAATATGATGATATGAGGAGAGAAACACAAGCACATTGACAATTCTGCAGCAGTGTCATTCCTTTGAATTGTAGGCTAATTTCTTTATTGGTTCTGACAGACTCATGCACACATGTGTCCTTTAGCATTGCAACAACTTCCCAGTGCGTGTGGCAGGAGGATCTAACTGTGTGGGAGAGAAATTATCCAGACCGTCTGGAGTTTGTAAAGTGCCGTTAGATCAGCTGTCTGGTTTTTAAATATTGCTTCTGTCATAACAATCTTTTTAAACTTTTTTCATCATCAAGGAAGGGGTTATAAGGCATATTTCAGTATCTTTGTGCATTTAGAGGATGTGATTTTTTTTAATGCTTTATCATCATCTTCATCAGTTCCTGTTACTTGGCATAGTTAAATGTTCTACTCACAGTTTTTCCAGTGGGTGCCCTCATTTCTTAGATGCTGATTACTCCCAATAACCCAAACTGCATCGCTTTTTACATTCCCAGACACTAATTTGCCCAGTCAGTATGATGAGACAGTTGATAAGGGCATTGATTGGTTCTCAGTCTGAAGGAGGGAAGGATTTCAGTGGTACAAAGACATAGGGGTAGCACTGCATTCATTCAGCAATCAGGCCACTATCCTCCCTCCATTCGTTCCTCTCTCCATTTGCCAACTCTTCCCAGAAATCTTTCAATATGGATTACACCCTATGGTGCACACAGTTGTAATTCAAGGTGAAATAAAACATAGTATCAGAAAGCATAGCAAAGCTGAAATCAAGATAGAGGTGATTAGATGTATTTGGCCCTTCATTTGATGCCAAGAACTGTGTACTTTGACCTCTGGAGGCTGATTTGGTAGTAACGGTCCAGTGAGCACGTCCTTAGTCAAGTCCCTGACTCCTCCTCTTTCTGGATGTGATCGCTGTTCCAAAAAAAAAAAAAAAAATCATAGGCCTTCATTATCTCCAGTCAGGCAATTTTGGGAACATAATACTGACTCGGAATTGGAAAGCTTGCCCCCATCAGGGCTGGGACCTGATCAAACCAGTTGCACGGAAAAGGGAAGTTAAAAAGAAGCATGCCTGCCAGTCGGTTCATATCCCTTCAAAAGGCATATGGTGCAAATTTCATCAAATGTGTAAGGGGGAGGGTTCGAAGAGGCATTCACGTTGCTGATGTGAAAAATAAGGCAGGGCTGTAAAAAACCAAATCAAACCATGGTCGGCTCTCTGGGAGTGATTAAAGCCAAAGAAGAACCAGCTGCCGCATCATCAGCCGCATCTCGATCTTCTCAGTGTGCTGGCAGCCTGCTGGCTGGGCAAAGTAGAGGGAGAGGGGGAAAGACAACTGTTCATCCCTTCATCTGCCTCGGTGGCTCTTGACTGCTGAGGAAACTACAGAAAAAGAAAAGACAGTGGGCAAAGATGGAATATGAGCTAAAAGAAAACCTGAATCCTGATACTAAAAGAGGAATAGAAACAAGGATCAGTAGGATAGAAAAAAGTGAGGCAGGAGCAAGGATAGATGGGCGTGCTTCTGCCCTTCTGGGATGTCAAATGGAAGAGTCCCAGTGTGTCCTTAAATATTGATGTGTAGAGTGAGTTGCCTCTCTAATGTTTACTAGTGGCCCTAGGAGACCAAGCCCCCTACAGATGAGTATACACTTCATTTCAAATTACAGCCTATCATTTAGACAAACATTCACACATAATCGTTTTATGGTCATACCTACGCAGATAAAATTGATGCGTCTCAGGCTTTCAGGTAGTTCAGTGTGTTGACCCAGGCTCCCTCAATAGCCAAGTTCTTTCTGCTTTAATGACAGCAGTAACTGAGATGAGGTAGAACAGAAGTCCTCACGCCATCACTGTGACTGCAACCTCATCAAGACCCTAAAAGCCCTGTTTGTCCTCCACAAGGGAGAGGTGTGAAATGGAGCGGAGAGAGTGTAAGTACCAAAGGGACTGCATGCTTTGTATTTCATGCAAGTGCTTCTCATCACCATGAATCATTGAAAATACTCAACAGAGCCATCCAATGTCCATCTTTTCTCCATAATTCTAAGCCATCAGTTTATTTTGTCTATTAGCACAGTCATGAATGGGCTAATACACACACAGACATACAATCAAGTCCAGTTGCATTAATCAATGCCATTACCAAAATGGTCACAGGGGTCAGTCACAGCCCCTTCTCTACCATCCAAAGCCATAGTCAGGTCAGGAGGTGAAGGTCAAGTTGTCAGAGTGACTCTTCCAGCTGTAGCTCAACCACAGAGCAGAAGGCTCAACCTCATGCTCCGTCTGCTTTTGTATTTTGCTTTGACCTGGGCCTTTGTCATGGTTGCAGACCCACTGATTGATTGACCCTTCTTGAGGTCATGTTTGGCAAAGAGGGTTTTTCGACAAAGGAGATTGGGCACAACAAAGACCTCTTCTGTAAGCTTCAGGGTGTGGGGTGCTAAGGGTTGTCAGGAGGGCAGGGTGAATGGATGATATTGATTAGTTACCTTCTAGTCTGAAAGGAATTAGTCATCTGTGGTGAAACCCTTAGCCTTACTGTATCAGACAAATTAATGATACATTTTCTTATTAGCCACGGGTTTTCATATTCAGTCCTGGCAAATCAATATTCTGCTTTATCAGTTTCTTTTCCTTCTTACTGTACAAAAAGATGGATTTATTTTGAAACTCAAAAGAATGAGGATGAAAGCACTTTAGTTGTTCTTAAACCCCAGTGCTATTGTGCATGCTGTCTGTATTATTGTTGTGTCGCCATGGTGGTGTCTTGCTTGTGTCTGTTTGCAAATAGATTACTGCAAACATAAGAATGATGACTTATAGTACAAACTTCAAACTTATAACAGTGGCTCCCTATGAGCACAATAAGGCCAGTAATGTTGCAGTAATATTTATCAAGTAATGCATTCATGTTCATTCATTTTCTTGCATAATTTGGTGCCATAAATTCAATTCAATTTCATTTGTATAGCAACAACAACAAGTTACTTACATGGTGCCTTTCTAATCCAGGAACCACTCAAGGTGCTCATAGTGCACATACGTAGTTCCTATAACAATAGAAACTATCTCTAGGTGCTTTTCAGAGACCCAGGGTTTTAGGACCAAAAGTAATAATCTCAATTTTATCTGAATTTTAAAAACAAAAAGGCCTAGATGTCCACATCCAGGCTTTTTTATGTCCTTTTTTTAATGTAAGGAAAGGCCCAGATGCTACAACCTACAGAGCTTTATGAATATTCAGATTTTTTTAAATTCTGCTTCTAAATTCAACAAACAGAAACCACGAGCTTCTATAAACAGCAGACAAAAATTTAAACAGACAATGCTCCAAAATTAGGAGAGAAAAATGTTTAAGCAGATAGATTTTCAGATAACTGTTTCCTCAGTTCATAAAGTAGTTAAGAAACAACTGTTAACAAGAACACTGAAGACGTTTCTAAAGTTTCTAAAAGAACTGATCGTATATTTAGAACATCCAACCTTCCATTGCAAATTACCTTCTCTAAGATTTACTAGAGTCTCAACTGGTGTTCACTATTCTACTCCGTAGCCATACTTTCAAGCAAGCCCACTCATGGAAGAGTTACCAAAAGAAAGCCTGCTTGTCCAGTAAAGTTTGCATCTAAAAACTGGAAGAGTAACTCTAAACAAGACTAGTGCATTTGGAAAATAACACCTGAAAGTATAAGTCTCATAACATCACACAAACACACAAAGAGGAAGTTTTTATAACATAAGAATGATCTTTATCACACCTTAAGCAATGTAGGCCAAGGGTTTTACAATGACCTTCGCAATTCCCCAACCAAAACATGAACAAAAACAGAAGAGCAGCACATGCTAAACATCTCAAAGATCTCACGATTGCAAGCCTTTTGCAGAGAGAATGAACTAAAATCTTCTTGAGAAGAAAGGCTCTTAACTTACTGTAAAAGCACACAGCGTTGAAACTTTTGCTTTGGGCCATTTCCCATATTGTCAGAGGGCGAGGTAGGACCCAACAGCAGCCCAAACCCAAGGAAGTTGGCTTTTATTAAACACCAACAAGCCAGGAATGGATTGGAGTCAGACTCCAATCTAGAGACTTTGTCAATATGCACTAAAGAATGAATCCAAAAATTTGGCTTTATGACACCAGTGTTTTTTGTTTTTCTTTTTTCTTTTTTTTCTTTTAGGGCTACCCAAACGTCTGCAAGCCACTTTTTCACAGTCACCATAAAGGGTCGTTTGTTTGTTTGCCTGGTGTATGTTAGTCATATTCAGGTGACTAAAAGTTTGCAACTTCGCTCATGGCAAGGTTCTTCCACCTGCGCTGTAATAAAGGACTCACCCTGACCTGAAAAGTAAAAAAGAAAGAAAGTAAAAAAAGTCTGACAGTCAACCCCCCCGCTCTATAACCTTTAGTAATTTTTCTTCCATTGCGCTTCTCTGTATGGATGTATTCAATCAGAAGTCATTCCCACTAAAACATGCGCTTACACAGTGAGTTAGTAAACCTTTATGTAACCGCCAGTGGAGTGGGAAGTTCATTTGATGGAGAGCCCTGCTTGATTTGTTTGTGGCTCCAAAGAGGCTTACGACACGCAAGCTGCCCCTGTTCTGCTCTGATAAATGGTTCTGGTGAGAGGAAGGAAGGAGAAAAAGTGTGTGTGAGACCTCGCCAAAGACTTTGGGGTTTTTCACAGCTTAACTATATTAAGAGACTATCCCCTGCAGACATGCACACACACACATGGAGCCCACACATTCCTCTTCAATTGTTGAACATCAGCACACACACATACAAAATGTTGAGTCATCCGTGAATATCCACCAGCATTCACACATTTTTTTTAAGACATACACTGACACTGGGTGGTTTTCACTGAGGTAAAGGAGCACAGCGATGAGGTACGAAGCTTTTCTGTTCAAACTTCAAAAGAAAAGGCAGTTTCCACCTCTCATGTGAAGCATGTCATATGTTTGCTTAATAGTGTAACACTGCTGTCTTTTTGTCTTCTTCAAGCCAACCAGACAGGACAGTAATTGAATGTTACCTGTCCCACCCAGCCAGTCCCCGGCAAAACACTGCCACTGCCGATTAGTGCACACTGCAGCTATGCTAATGGTCCGTGAACACAATGGGCCCACGTGGAATGTCTGTTCATGGAAGTGTGTGTGAGGGTCTTTTACATCTGCCTGCTGCTTTGTCTCTGTGACTGTTATGTGTAATGAGTATTACCATAGCAACTGGCTGCTGACAGGCCACACAGAACGGAACACACCGGTCATGCAGTTGTCCTGCCGACTCCCCTGTTCTGCCCACAACACACACTCACACACAGACCTCATGTCAAAACTGGGCCGAGAGTGTGCCACTGGAACACACAGATTTGCTTCGGCTGATGGCAAACCACAGCAGTGGAGTCTGTGGCGGCTTGCATTTCCTTTAATATCTTGGCTAATGTACAAAGAGAAGCCAGGGCTTCTAGAAAGCCACTGGATCCCAGCCAGACTTCCCAACCTGCCACCACACCAGACTCATGTCATGTTTTGATCAGGGCAGTAGGCAGGGTTTGGTGTAGGAGATGTAGCTGGGACTTATATCTAGATATGCCAGTGGCTTCTTCACAAATAGGTTGTGCATGATCTTTTGGCATTGCATAGTTTATTTTAACAAAATTTTACTTTCACGTCATCTGACTAGCAAATACCCTTTATTTTGGCAGTCAAGATGTCATGGTGTGGGTTGAACACAACACTCCTTCCTTGTGGTGTTTTTCAGTTTCTGAGTTTAGTCTTGTCTCGTCTACCCTGTCCTAAGTCTACCTTGTTTCCTTTTTTTACTTTGAAGGTCTGTCTTGACTTTGTTGCGTTCTCCTTTACTTCCCTCCATGTATTAACCTGATTGCCTGCACTCGCCTCTTGTTTGTCCCTCTGTGTATTTAAGTCTTGTCTTTCCCTTTCTGTTCGCTGGTCCATCTGCTTGTCTTCCTGTTTTCGTCCTGCATATTACCCTGCTCTTAGTCCTGCTCATTGTCCTGTCATCACCTGTTTGGATTACCATTCTGGAGTTTTCGGTTAAGCTTGGATTTTCGCTAGTGATGGCAAGATGAAGCATCGTGAGGCATTGTACCATTTCAGCCAATTGGTTGGAGAAAGGGTTCATTTCTTGATGCTTCATATGCACATGACACCACTTACTGGTTAGGTTTATAATCACAGCCAGCTGAATCTTAAGATGTGATGCATTGAATTTATGTATCAGTTATGGCTCTTACGAATGACTGTGAATAACAAAATGTGTATGACCAAATAATTGGTCTACATAAATGATCAAGTGCATAATAGAATATTGTTTGAATGTAATCTCTGTTTAATGTGTCCCAAAGTAGTATCATATGATACAGCATGTTGTGCAATTTCTTCCTGTCATTTTAAGAAAATGAACAGTGAAAGTGTTTGTGGAACTACGGAGGCGGCACACTGAATATGCTTGTGCAACTTGGACAATGATGACCATTAAAGGGGCGAATTTATGCATTTTTATTCAGAAATAGTAATTTCTCACAGTTTTTGGTTTTAGCCGATTCCTTTCTTTTAGACACAATCTCTCCAGCCTTGGAGAACACCCTTTCACATGGCACAGAGGATGCTGGGAGGCAAAAAATGTTTGTGCCACCATGTACAAATGGGGGTAGAGTAATTTTTGTTTCTCCCAGTATGTCAATGGGTTGTCCTTCTGGTTTATATTTGGTTCGGCAAGGTAGTGCTGGACCTCCACAGTGGCATCAGCAGTGACATTTTGAGTCCTCCTTGCCTCCATTACGCTGGTGTCCAAATGATGCCACAGTTTGCTACCTAAGAGGAAACCACAGATCATGTTAGTAAGTGTTCTAATAGGAATAACTGATCTCAAAATTTAAAATTATAGACTACCTCCAGTGACATCATGAGAGGTGGAAGCCTGAGGAATTTCCTCTCTGCCTTGAGTTGATCTTATGACAGTGGCACACTTAGAAGTCAGGCGCACGGCTTCGCTCGCTTTTGTTGGGCTGAAAACCCAATAACCTTATATCTGGGGTCCAGGAGTGTAGCAAGGGACATGATGCTTATAGATTGTAAAGTGTGTAGCTTCTCCTGGAGTTGCCTGATAAGCTGGTCTCCTATTTCTAATGCTGGTGGTGGTGGCACTGTCTGTCTCATTTCATCTTGTAGATTTTGTTCAAGCATTGTCATGAGAGGTACCACTTTAGATGCAGACACTTTTTCTTCAGAGGAGAGCTCCACAGTGGCATCATAAAATGGAGACAGCATCGAAAGGCACCCTCCAACAATCTGAAATTCCTCAGGTGTTAAGAAGGGGATGTCATGTTGCAAGCCTGCTAATGCTGCTCCTAATGGCTCCGTCAGCTCAACCAAACGCTGCAGCATCAAATATGTGCTGTTCCATCTAGTGTCCACTTCTTGCGTGAGTTTCATATTTTGCATCCCCAGAGATGCTTGTACTTGTGTAAGCTTCTCCTTTAAAGACAAAAGTGAGTAGGCCGTTAACACTGCAGTAGCAATACAGACAAACTATAAGCTTTATTATATATTGGCATAAAAGGAAAGAGCATACCTTCGCAGAGGTGCTGCTTCTGAAGTAGCCAACCAGCTTCCTTGCCTTTGCCCGGATGCCAGACACCACAGGGTTTTGATCACGTGCCTTCTTAACAACCAGGTTCAGCGTATGAGCAATGCATATATGGTGCCGAAGCTTCAGTTCTCTCACACAGGCGACCGTATTGGCAGCACCATCAGTGACAATACATGTCACCTTATTGGTGATTCCCCATTCCTCCATTAGAGAGGCTTTCACACGAGCTAGCGGTTAGCTAGAGTTAGCAGTGTGTGAATGGGGAAATGCCTGCACTCCCAACATCACTGAATTCAGTCTAGTGTTCTCCTCCACAAAATGGCAGGTTGCTGCCAGGTAGGCATCCATGTTAATGGATGTTCACGTGTCAGCTGTGAGGCTAACAGCAGCCACCTTCTCCACTTTAGCCTTTGCCTGCTCCTTGGCAGACTCATACTTGGCCTCCACCATGGCCTTCAGAGCCTAAAGGAAATAATATACAGTGCTGAATTTTGAGACATGCAAAAAAAAACTACACATTTGATTCATGTGGGTACCCACACATACCTGCCTTGTAGGGAGAACATAATTGGGATCCAGTTTGACTGCCCTGAATCCAATGTCATCCACAATACTAAAGGGCTGGGTATCCTTCACTATCATGGAGACTAGGGCTCCATCCAGCTCTTGTTTTCTGGTGGCTGATTAAAAGAGAATATATACAGTGTCTGTTACGTATCTTTATTTGCACAATAAACAAATGCCTGCTTGAAAATAATTGTGATAGTGAATTTGTAATATTGAAATGACCTTACCTTGACTGGTCGAAGCTCCAGTTTCCTCCCTATTCTCATGGAAGGCACGGTGATGCCTCAGCATAGATGAGGTGTTGTTATTGTACCCCAACACCTCACATTTCAGTAAAAGAAGACAGTGAAAATACAGTTCTTCACAAGCAAACCTAATGCATCTAAAATGATGGCTATTCTTGGCTGTTTGATGAATAATTGCGTTCCAAGGCTGGATAAATAAGTAACTTGTGTTTTAGAAAAGCAGCCTGGGTGAATTTATGAGCTTTGCAGAGTCAGGTCAGCTGTTTTTCCATCTTTGCTCTGTAATTGATTCATTGTATGTTTCATTGTGAAAAAGATTTTTTGTTTATTTTTTTAGGCTGCTTTAGAAACCTCATACTATACTTACAGTGCATACTGATTTTACAGAAATTGAGGACACCGTATGCAGGATGTGAACTGCACAGTTTTCAGTATGCAAAAAAATACCCAGATGTTGTGCTACATCTGGAAAAGTTGGCTAATCTACTACATATATGACACATGCTGTATCTAAAAATGCAATGAGCCACTGCAACAGAAGCAGCAGAGCAGTCTCTTGACTGACTTTCAGTTACGTCTTAGCATTATTATTTTTGGCATAGCATACTATGTACTGTCAACAACTATCAGACCTGCAACACATGCTGTATAGACAGTATTCACATGATGTCACAACAAGCCTTTAGCCATTTTGCGACAAGCAATTCATTCATAAACCCTGTAAGATGCAGTGTGTAGTTAGAGTGTTACTTACATTCTGCACTAAATTAAGCCTTTTGAGGCTGAAATCGCCATTAAAGCCACTATTATGCCACATACATGCATTGTTCATGGCTGCAAGAATAGATTGGATCCCTAAAATCAGAGAATATGAAGGACCAAAGACTAAAGAACTCAGCAGCAGGAAACACGGATTGGATGAGTAAACCACTAAGACTTTGTTCCCTGAGATCATTTTAAAGTGTGTTGAAGGCAAGACCAATGCCCATAATTTTGGTTCTTGATTTAGACGGACATCACGACCAAGCCTAGCCTATCCTAGCCTAACTTAATATAGGATTTATTTCATTCAGTACACATTCACAACTGATCAGAGTTGTTTTATAAATTAATATAAATATAAATAAATGACGAGACCAACATTTGAAAGTAAAAGGATCCCATTCAGAAACCTGATAGAGACTGGTAATATTACCATGGCTACCACTGATGATAGTGACTCTAGAATCAATTAATTATGTAGGTCTAGTCTAAATGTATCGAGGAAACATTTTTGGAGGAGTTTAGAAACAATCAGTATGCTCAAATCGTAAAATGAATTTCAACAAACCTTTCCTGCAGCCACGACATGTCCTGCTGACTGAATGTAGGCCCCAACCTTCACCAGCCAGACACAAACAGATTGCAAACTTCCAGAGATGCCAACGTTTAGGCACTTTTGTCATAAGAAATATAACTGCAGATGTCAGGGTACCTAATGTTGCGCAAGTCTGTTGGATTGTGTGTATTATCCTTTTTAGCCATCCGTACAGGTCAGTTCCACCAGCTGCTGCTATTTTCTCTAACGATATTTCGAATAGGCATTGAGTGTTTCCATATACAATGCGCTTTTTTTTCATTTGCCTCTGATGCAGTTTGGGTCTCCATTTCTGACAACTAATGTTAGTAACATGTGAAACACATTAAAATGAATGAGCAACAAGTGCTGTATTGTGAAGCTTGACGCACAAAATGGCGATGTTGGGTGAAAGTACCAGGATGTGTGACGTCAACACAGTGAATGTAGAAAGGTACGTTTTATAACAAAAAACTAACTACTACTACTACCACTGCTACTACTGCTACTGCTGCTGCTGCTGCTGCTGCTGCTGCTGCAACACTGACTTCTGTTGTCTGTCTGGTCTCAGCACACCACTCCTAAATAAAGAGAGAGTCCAGATTAACAATTCAGAACAGCTGTCTCCATCAGTCTCTCCCAGGCAGTGCTCCCTGTGCTACTGCTCCACATCTCCCCCTGCAGCTGAGCAGAAACCACAACCCGAACCACCACAGTGTTGAATATGCAATATGCAGTAGGCTATTTCAAAAACAGCAGCGTCTGGGAGTTGGTGTTATGCGATGCCTCCTTCTCTCAGATATTCTTCCAGTATTGCTCCGTCTCAGCCCCGGGTGGGTCTCCTGCCATCTTACTATCCTGCCACTGAGAGTACATTTTGGATGGATTGTTCTCCAGCAATCCATCCTCAACACTTCTCTGCTGTACCTCTTCAGGCAGGTAGCCAGAGCTGTGAACCTTTGTTTAGCAGTTTCCAGTACCTCAACTATGGACACATTGCTATATTTCTTAGACAGCTCTTTCTTAGACAGCTGTTTCCGGCTACTACTCCTATTCATCTTGTAGCTAAGCATCTCTGGGATCACTGTTGCCACTGCATATATCAGCCGACTGGTCTCAGAGATGGTCTTGATAGGGAGAGTTTGCAGTGCTGTATTCATGGCTTCCAGTAGAGACTCTGATGGTACTTTGTTATTTATGCCCCCACTGACCTTCCATCCTGGCTCCCCCTTGCCATAACACTTTAATGAACTACATTGTACATCACGGATCAATAACTGTGATAGCAACTTCCTTCTGCAGATATTTGAGCACTAACCGAGTGGTTGTTTCTTTGTCGGAGTTGATGTGTTTTTTTTTTTTTTTTTTGAAGCATCCATGGTTCCCACAGTCTGTGCATATACCCCTTCTCTCAAGGGTTGCTGGTGAAATAGCACCCCACTAACACTATGTTCTCCGCCCTTGTTCCACAGCCCACTTCTTATCACAGTGCTCAACCCCTGATGCAGACTCTTTTGACCCTGATGACGTGCATGCTGGTATAGCCCTATCTTTTGCAATAGCACTGAGGTATAGGCATGTTGCGTTAAGGGCCTTGCCCAAGGGCCAATCTGGATGTCACCTTCACCTGGATTCAAGCCCCTGATCTCCTGTCCCTCTTGTGATGTCCTACACACACACACACACGTATGTATGTTCAAACCAAGCATGAGAATAAGGAAGAAAGGGTATTTCAGACTTTGCTGATCTACTGAGATTTTTATTCACAATGATCTGCAGGGTTTACGGAAAATGGTATGAAAAAGATTAAATAAGTGTTTATCCAGTAAGTGGCAGTTGTGTTGACGAAAAAGCCTTGTTGACATCAGATCAGAGGAGAATGGGCAGACTGGTTAGAGGTGACAGAAAGGCAACACCGGCTCAAAGGCTCAAAGATACAAGAGGCTGTCTCACCAACAGACTTATGCAGACTTTGATGACAACCTGATAACGACCATTAATTAGAATCAGGTGTGTTGAAGGTGGGCAGTCTCTAAAACATGCTGGATAGGGGCTCTCGGGGACCAGGATTGGGCACCCCTGGTGTAGGGGATATTTTCTTTGCACACTTTAGGCCCCTTAGGACAAGTTGAGCATCATTGAAACTCCACAGCCTACCTGATGATTGTTGCTGAACATGTCTATTCCTTTTTAACCACAGTGTACCATCTTCTTATGGCTTCTTCCACCACGATAATGCACCATGTCACAAAGCTCAAATGTTCTCCAGCTGGGTTCATGAGCATGACAATGAGCTGACTGTACTCCAGTGACCTCCACAGTCACCAGATCTCAATCCAGTTGAGCACCTTTGTGATGTGGTGGAACAGGAGATTCATATCATGGATGTGAAGCTGACAAAATCTGCAGCAAGTACATGATGCTATATTGTCAATACGGACCAAAATCTCTGAGGAATGTTTCCATCTTGTTTGAATGTTTCCATGTTGAATCTTTGCCACCAAGAATTAAAACAGTCCTAAAAGCTAAAGGAGGTCCAAAAATAGTGTTAAGTCAAATGTGAGGCAATCTTTCTGACATCTAAAGCTTGACCCATATTTTGTCCTGCAACAATACAATGATCCGAACCCTATTAAAATGCTGTAGTGCGATGTTAAGAGAGCTGTGCTTAAACAAATATCAACAAACTGAAGCAAAATTTTGTAAAGAGTGAGCAAAATTCCTTCACACCCATGTGACACTGATAACATCAGACAAATATGATATTTCAAGTTATTACCGCTAAAGAAGGTTCTACAAAATATCAAGTCACGAATTGCACTTATTTTTTCACTTATTCTTCTGCATTTTTGCTAAGGTTTTTACAACCCCAAATCTGAATAAAGGTTGGGACACTGTCTAAAAAATAAATAAAACAGAATGGAAAGAATGGAAATCTCATAAACCTATATTTTTATTCACAATACAACACAGAAATTGTATCAGATGCTAAAAGAGAGACATTTCATCATTTCATGGAAAATACTAACTTACTTTGACTTTGATGGAAGCAACACATCTCAAAAAAGGTGGAATTGGGGATGTTTACCATCATGCAGTATCCCCTCTTCTTTTAACAACTATATGTAAACATCTGGGAAGTGAGGAGACCAGTTCCTGGAATTTTAGGAGAGGAATTTTGTTCCATTCTTGTGGGATGCAGGATTCTAGTTGTTCAACAGTCTTGGGCCCTTTATTGCTAGATTTTTCATTTTATGATGAGGAAATGTTTTCTGTTGGTGAAAGGCCTGAGCTGCTGACAGGCCAGTTCAACACCTGCACTCTACTTAAACTTAAGACCTGGTTAGGACCTGGTTTTATTGTGTCCTCAGTGTTTCCCCTACCAGTATGTGTGTGTGTGTGTGTGTGTGTGTGTGTATGTTAGATCAACCACCTGAAAAGCTGACAAAAAGAATCTGTGGTTAAGCTATCACTATTTTCAGCAATCTCTCACTCTTAAAGTCTAAACCCAAAGTCCCACAGCCGGGGTTCAGTTTTGCATCAGCTTATTCTGTCCTCAACGCAACCTCATGACCTACAGACAGCGATTCAGAGCGAAGCTTGGCTGGATTTCTGAGACATTATGAGTTTACCCTGAAGGTTTCGAGATCACATGGCAGTTGCACGCAAGTCTGCTAATTTAAAGATGTATATTTTGCCTTGTTTTGTTCTTTCTAGAATTATAGATTTAAAAAGGATGAGTTGTGCCATGAGTGGTGCCCCTTCCTCCCCCACTCCCACTCACGCTCCCTCTACTGTCCATCCACCTGACCCCGCTCCCCAAGACTGTTAACCTAGGGGAAACACTGGTCCTGATATGTCAAACTTTAAAAGTAAAAGAGGGTGTACTTTCTTTTTCACGTGACTATATACACAATATTTACAGGGATCAGTTGGATTCAGTGTAATGCAAATACTGGACCTTGTTTTGGGACCTTGATTTAAACTTTTAACTGTAAAAATACTGTGACGTCATCTCCTATTAAGTGACTAAGGCTCAGTTGTTTCATAAAGAAAGAAGCCATATTAAATGTAGAGTTATAGATTATGTCAGTGGTGGGGGGTGTATGGTAGTTTTCGACCCCACAAATTAAGCATAGCTTCATACGCAAACCTTTTTTGCAGGATTCACAGCAGCTGGAGAAACCACATCTCCTCCCATGGAGTGAAGCCAGGGCCACAAAAGAAAAAGAAGGAAAAAATAGATTGAAATACAGAAAGGGGGGAGAGGACGGTTTAGAGGGCAGCAGTAAAAGGGAGGCTGGCTGCGTGGGGTGTTGGGGCCGTGGAGTTGAGGAAGGAAACCGCAGGAGGATTACAAGCAAGGGGGCTCTGTGTTTCAGTTAAACTTTTCTCCCTCTCAGAAACCGTTATATAGACTTGTTGACCCTCTCTACCTCAGTGAGAACTTCCTGCCCCTGTCTATCATGCAGAACCCCCTCACCCGCTTTGAGCCAAATCACACCTTACAGCTGGACTGTGGCAGTTCATGAATTATTCCACAGAGAAGTTTTTCATTCCTAGACTGACTCTCTTACTTTCTACTTATAGCCAGGGGCCACAATTGTCTATGTTCTAAGTTGAAAACTTGCAACTTTTGGGTTAGCTGTCTCCAAGTCGCTGAGTAGGCACACCTGAGGTTTGCCTGTCTGACAGCCTGGACGTTGCTGCTGCTTCTGGCACTTTGACAAATGGCAAATGAAATATAAGAGTGGGAACAGTAGAGAAAGGCTCACTTACTGCTGCCCCAAACCTGTGTTTTTTCTCCCTTACTAAAACTTCCTGTTGACCTTGGTTATGTGACAGGGATAGTTGCGGCCAGTAGTTATTGGGTGTTCCGGCCTCATCGGGTCAAATCTGTTTTCTCTCCTTAGGCGGGAGGAGCTTTGTTTGGCCCGGTTATACCTGCCCACAGATAGTCGTGTTAATAATGGGTGAACTTTATGGCCAGTATATTTTTATGTCGATGCAAGATAACTGTACCCTGTCCAATGGTTGTCTTTGGACCAGAGCTATATGCAGTGTTCAAACTGACTTTAGTTCTTGGACCTTTTCCATTTCGTTTCTGATCTGGCATTTTCAAATTTTTTATATTATCTTCTTGTTGTGAGAGGTTCAGTGAACACAGCCGCATTAATACAGAAGGATCAATAACTGTCTTCAGTGTTTTGGGTCTTACAAAGTTTACAGTAAGATCCTGACCACCTACATTGTTCAGTAGAAGTCCCAGAAGTCATTCCAGCTGCTCTGTTTTTGCTGCAGCCTTTGTAGTGCAGCAGTTGGCATGTAAGATAAATGCAATTAACACTATACCGCCGTATCCTGTTGCCTCTTTCATTTTGTTTATTTATTCATTATTTTCTGTATTTATGTAGTTTAATGGAGAGTGGAGTTTCAGTGTAGAATTAATGTAACATTACATTTCTGCTCATCCCTTTACAAATCTGGAAGTTGGGAAGAAGAGATGGAGGGAAACATCTGCAGAGAGCGTTGGTAATTACTGTATATTTGAAGATGTGGAGAAAAAGAAAGGGGGGCTATAAAGGAATAAAATCAGAGGGGGTGAGGAGACAAGAAAAAAGTTCTGACTGCGAAATGACTGCCAGATTCCTATTTGCGCGTCTTGAAAAGCCCGTGTCTCTGCTGCTGCATATGGGATGTGGGATGAGAGCCCTGGCAAATCAAAGGCGTGTTGGATAAAGATCTCTGGAAGCCTATGCTAGTAAACAGGCCCATAAAAGCAGCTTGAGGGGTGGAGCATCAAAATAAAAACTTGAACATCTGCCCACCTTCAATAAAGCTGGAGCTTCTGCGAGCGTCAGTTCCAACACTGTGCACAGCCAGGCGTGAAGCTGATGGTGGTTTGGATCCTCATCATTGTATCATATCCTCTGATCACGAGCTATCAGTCATGCAAAGAAATACTGTACCCTTTTCCCCCAACTTTTCTTCTTGTCTTTTATTTTTAGCATTAGCTCTGTTTTTCATCATTCTGTCCACCACCTTGCACGTCAACCCTTTCAGTCTATGTTATGTATGTGGAACACTCAACTTCCACATCAGTCCTGTCATTTTCTGTTATTATTAACTCCCAGATTTCCTCAGTCTAATCCACAAAGCAACATATTTTCCAGCAAGCAGAGCCGGTTCCTGCAGTAACCGTTGTAGCACTAATGCTAGAAGTCCAAAGTAGCTGAGGCAGCAGATCTGCTCAAACTCAGCAGTTGTTTCATTTATTACACTTTTTTGCTGCCAACTGTTGTTGCACATGTGGCCCCTCCACCCCCACATCAAGGATGTAAGTGTTTGTGACACTGTAGCTGCAGGCTGACAGGGGTGAAGGTGTTGAAGCTAAAGTATTTCATTTAAAATAACTCAAACCCGGTAGCATTCCAATGCCAACGACCCCCCTGCAGTCTGCCCAAGAAGGGGAATAAAAAAGGAAAGGAAACAGAAAAGCATGGCTGCAAGGTTTGTGGTGTAGAGGGCCTCATGCTGTGTGGTATTTTCGTGTTATTTATCATCAGTAAGCGAAGCACTTTGCACTTTTTGCACTGAGAAGGGTGCGCTCATCTCATAATTGTACATTTTATTGTCCTTTTTATCACAAGTTTATACTCCCGTGTAAATAAAATGCATGTTTGGAAAGAGAAGACTGCTTCAAGCAATGAGCCCTTTTAATGGGCCTATTGAACATCACGCTCAGTTTTCCAAAGACTATGAAAATTCAAATCATGAAGTCTACATTTGACATTCAGACTATGGCAAATATTTTATTATTGCCTAACTTTGTCCCCGTTAATTCTCCCCTGCGTCTGCGTCCAACAAAGAGCACTCTGTGTGAAGGCAGACATAGCAGTGCCCTCCAGTGGTTCAGCTGCTAAAAAGGGCCCTTCAGAGCCACAGAGACATACACGCATTCCTCCTCGGTCATAGTCAAAGGCTCCTGGCTGACAAAAACACACACAGCAGCTTTAAAAAAAAAAAAAAAAAAGCTGTTTCCACCACAGTCTGAGGAATGTTTATCAGTGGTAAGCACACTGCCCTGGAAGCATATGGTGTGGTTTCACTGCTTTGGGTGCACGAGAGGTGAACTTCAGGAAAAGTCGTATGATCATGAGAGACCTAACGGATGGTTGAACATGTGAGTTTCTAGTAGTAGGTTCTGGTCTGTGTTGTCCTATTTATTTCGTCAAATCACAGACAAAAGTGCAGCATTATTTTTGCCCTTTACATTTCACACTTTGGATTTGAAATGCCCTTAAAGCACACACATGACTCTACACAAATGAAAACATGCACACACGCACATACAGACAGGCTGGGCAGATTGCCTCCATCACAAACTAGATACATGACTTTCTTTTTTTTTTTTTTTATATATATATAATTTTAGGAAGGAATCAAAAAGGAAAATGATTGGAGGTATTGTGTGTATTTGGGATTTTTTTTTTTTTTTTTTTGTAAAGGTTTCACTCTCTATTCCCTGCCAGTGGTAGCTGTTAAACAAGTACCTTTACTCACTCACTTTAACATCGCTACTTTTCAAAATGTGTCAACATTTGAAATTTAAAACATCAGTTTAATTTTAGTAATTTTGAAATATTCTAAGCTCCACATTAATGAGACTTCTTGCATGATTCTTAACTTAAAAAATAGTTGATCAGTAATATCACAACAGCACATCATTTATGTTCTAAGTGAAGATTTTCCGTTTGAATATATTAATATATTGCAGGATTGGGATGTTTACTTACTTAGGCGTATAAGAGGTAGGTTAAAGGCAAACACCTATATCGAAAAACAACAATCCAACCTTTTTTTTTAAATGAATTTATGATGCTTTTGTTCAAGATGTGCCAAAGAATTATTCGTCATAACTTTTCATTTGGAGTTAATTTGTTTATTTGTACTTCTAGATGGCTTTTGAACTGAAAGAATGTCTCTTTGTAACGCCTTGTTTCCATTTACCCTCCAACAATCCACATGAAATATGGAACATGCCTCCTGCTCACAGCATAAGAAAGTACGCTGGTCGGTTGACTCGATGCCAGTAGTGACAATGCCGACATTGCTCGTGCTACCAAGTTGCTGCCATGGGAAAGAATCTATTATTTTTATGACACCCTACACTTGTAGCCAATACAGTTTCAGTATATAGTCAAACACCCAAAAGAAGTTTTATTTTTCCAAAAGCTTGTTCACGCTGTGCTAGTTAGTGCTGGATGCCAGTACAGCCTACACATTCACTATGAAATCCACTTTTTTTCAATGCACATGAAGCAAATTACACTCGGAAAAACGCTAGGAGGAGGTATTTTGCATCTACGTCAGCGATTATGTTGGTTCCGTGAGAAATGAATAGATTTACGGAACGATCCATGACATATCACAGGAGAGAGGAAACAGGGTGTAAATCTGTTAGAGGCCTCTGAGCTCCAGAAGCTGCAGGGCGTCTTTCATTTTGAAAACTTACCAAGAAGAAAACAGATCATTTTAGACGGACAGCATTTTTATCCCTACATTTTTTCACAGTTGTCTCACATGTGTATAAGAGCAGGGTGTCCACCTACAACAGGGGCAACCCTTACCTGTAACCCATACGGGGGCAGAAGTCACATCCATCCAGGGCTGTGCAGACACGCATCTTTCTCTCCTTTGACTTCCTCCAGTTATTCCAGTAGAAGTAGGCAGGATCACCACTCGTCTCGCAGTCGGTGTTGATCTGTTTCTTGCCGGATTGACGGGCATATCACCTGAATTTTCATGTGAGGTTCAGCTTGTCGATATTCTTCCCCGTTTTGTCCATACCCTTAAATCAGCGCTTTCTGAGTCAGTGGGAGTTTGCATAGTTGCTTCAAAAGCAGAAGTCACAACCGGTTTTGACCGGTGCTGCCACCCAGTGGATACCATTTTTGCGTATTTGAGTTGCCCCAGGAACATCCAAAAACATTGATGTCAGGTTAATTGGTGACTCTAAATTGCCCATAGGAATGAGTATGAATGTGTGTGGTTGTTTGTAGCACAGACAAACTTGAAAGTCCAACGGCCAATTCCGATTCCTCCCTTAACCCTTAATCTCAACCCTCGCCCTTAACTCTCAATTTTTGGCCCTTAATCTTAACCCCCGAAATTAAGTGTAAGGCCTTTCTTGTGGCTTAGAAATGGGACACCCCTTGAGTGCAGTTACGTCTTCAGACTGAAATGGATCAAAGTTGTCTCTGTATTCCCTGAAATGACACAGGGATAACATTGAAAAGAGTGTCGTATATTCTCTAAATAATAAAAGCAAATAACACAATAGAGGATACATTATTCAGTCGTCCATCGCTACACAACAAGGTATAGAAGTAACGTGAAGCCGGCGTTCCGGCAGCAAACATCGTAAAGTGAAAAAATTAAAGTTACGCAACAACGATGTTAATCCATGAAAAAAGTCTCAAAGACAATAATATGGTTTGCGTAACATTTATATCTTTAAGAACTACAAAGGGAAGAAGGGAAGAATTGGAATTCACCCCAAGTCTCTCTTGTAAAAGAGATCTTTGATCTCAATGGACTAAACTGGTTAAATAAAGGCTTATTTAAAAATCACAAGACATCAAAATATCAACTTAATTGTAACTGTTTTAGTTTGTTCTAAATTTAAAACATGTTCATGTTGTAGCATACTTAGTTCAGTTTAAAAAGTTGTATTCATTATACAAAAGTATGAGAATAAGCATTGAATCTACCCACTAACTTACAAAGAAAAATTAATTATTCAGGCCTGTTATTTTGGTTTGACCGGTTATGATTATTCTATTCTATAAGATTATTCCACAAGTTCCACATCCAGCACTGTCAAAATGAGAAAGAAATGCAAAACCTTTAAAAGAGATGTATGTCAGTAAGATGTGTGGTTTGTTTTGTTCAAGTCAATTAGATACTATTTTGTTATTCCCCAAAGAGAAATTACATTGTTGCAGTAAAAAGCCAGTCAGCCAATATAATAAAGTCACTAATAGAGTCATTGTAGAAAGTTGTACTGCAGATGTTGGCAGGAATAATCTACTGTACTGGACTGCACTGCAGTGATCCTGATCCTGAAGACTGTGTGTTGTGTTGTAGATGTGCAGTGCTGTCCGTTATGTTTTTCAGGTTCTGCAACGTTTTTCTTTTTACAATCAGCTCCAGGAGTTAAAGAACAGTCCTCAGCACAGAGTCAGCCTTCTTGTTCAACACAGTTTCATCATACATTATTACAGTGTCTGTTTTTCTCACATTAACCATATACTTTTTAATGCCTAACCTTAACTTAGTAGTTTTGGATTGTATAACACAGTACCTGTAACACAGGACTGGAACGATTTATTTTGTAAAATGCATCTTATTTGCACAGGAACTCATTAGAAATCTTTTAAATATATAAAAGTCCAAAAAAACAAAAAACAAACACATCAAACTCAAATGTTTTGGCTGTGTCCATTTCACTCCCTAGCACTTACATATACATCACACTTTGCTGACACAATTAGCCAACATTTGAAAAAACATAAATTACATTTGAATGTCCCTTTTAAAGGCTTCTAATTCTACAAACTCATCATATATATACACAACCTCATAGCCTTTGTCAACAAGACCCCCAGCACCTACATTTTAATGACCGTCTCTCCAGTAGGCCTCATTAACTTCTCTTCAGAACAAATTAGGAGGTGTTACCCATGTCAGAGGTCACTGACCGAGTACGGTCCTAAATTCACAACACATGTTTGCATCACCTGTAACCCTGAAAGGTGTTAACTCAAAGTTCGCCTCCTCATTCAAGCTCATTTTTCAAACTCATTCATTGCCACAGCTCAGTCGGAGCTGATTCTCTGACAAACAGGGACCGTTTAAACAAAAAGGAGACGAATCAGTTTCAGCTACAGTAAGTGCAGGAAGGTTTGCTGGCCAGTGCCACTGCTTGTGACAGGCCGCGGTTTCTCTGTGGTTCACTTAAATAGGACGTCTGCGTCTCTGGTTAGAGAATAAAGGACATTTGGTATTATGCAGCCAAACAATAGAAAGATAGTTGGTGGTATAATATAGATGATACAGAGATGTTGGAGGATGATGTTAGATCAGGAGATGAAATTGTAGACGATGTGGTGTGATGCCACATGCAACCTAGCTGAATTTTATACTGTATTTTTAGATCAGAAGCATCACACATGTTTCTTTGAGCTATGTGGTGTTGAAATAACAGCCTGTGCATCAGAGTTTAATCAAAACCTGTATCGTGTTAAAAGATGAATTTTCCACTGCTTCAACATAAAAAAAAAAAAAAGCATATAAGTTTTTCCAATATAAATCTAATCAAGCACATAGAGCTGTGGCATCTGACTAGGCAGCCAATTAGTGAAATCAGACTCTCTAAAAGGCATCTTCTGAACTCTTTGGAACAAATATACATGTTTATTTTGATTTGTATCCCATGATTTCTCGAGTGGAAGTGTAAATTACATGTCACCACCATTAAATATTAAACCCAGAGAAGCATTAATAATTGATGGGATTGCTTTTTTTGCAGCGGTGGTGCACGAGCCGGTTCAAAGAGGCCCCTTACATTAGGCTCTTCTTGAGGTTAGAGACTGTGGCCACCATGCCCACCCACTTCTTTTTAGTTGGCTGATTGCAGGAAGTTCGTAAAGGAAGATATCCTCCACCAGAACGGCAGCATCTTGGGGAGGGAATGACTGCCTTCTGAGTGGGTGTAAGTGCTTCTTCAACCACAGCTAAGTGTGTTCTGTGGCCCTCGGACTCTCAAGCTGTGGGCACAATGGGTATAATGACTAGTTTGATGAAGCACTGTGTGTGCGTGTGTGTGTGTGTGTCTGCATTCGAAGTAAAATAAATGAACAGTAGGGCTGTTACAAATACAAAGAATACTCAGAGCTGATGGGGTGTGGTTGGGGCTGAGGCTGTCTCTGTATTATGAATTTAGCATTATATTTATGAATATATTATTGCATGTAATACTATTTACATGTAATATATCATCAGCTATAATATATAATACATTATATATAAAAGAAGCTGTTCTACTATTTTGGAAAAATAAATGCATTTAAATAAAATACCACAAACTAAGCTACACAGTATACCTCTTTTTTCAGGCTTGGATTGCATAGTACTATAAAAGCACATTAGTAGTTACTATTACTCTGAACATTTTCAGTTTTAAAGCAACAAGAATCAAGTGTATGTCACGTACACCACGGCTGAGCATTCACTGCAAGTGTCACATGGCGTCTGTAGTGACATCAGGGACACGATAAATTAGTGTGCTAGCAGTTAGTCGCTCGTTTATACTGCCACAGCTACTGACCATGTAGTTGATTGTATTGATCTGATGATCCAGGTGATCTGTCATGACTGTTGTGCCTCTGTGGTAGGCCAAATTGCAACTGCATATTTAGCAGGCTGCCTCTGTCTTGTCACTGCTCAATTTAAAGTGTTAGCACAGAGATGAGGTATTCAGCATGTTGTCTCCTAAACTGAAGCATTACAACGTTAACGTTCACGGCCGCTAATGAGAGAGGGAGAGAGCTGTCTGACTCTGCCCATGAGGAGATTCTATGACATGATTTCCATGAGAATCATTTTCTGCAGTAAGAAAATAAATACCTGTATATTTGAATATTTGAGTGCAACTTGATTGAATTGCCTGATTTTTTCTGATGATAAAAGCTCAAAATCAATTATGCAATTGAAGCACTGATTACTAAAACCCCACAAGTCACATAAGTCACAAGTGTGACTTCTTGCTTCTTTGATATAATCTTGGAGCTGTAATATAAGGATGTGGTGGCCATTCTTTCACTTAGTAAATTTTAGTGGTCTGACCAAACCCTGATTCCTGATCTCATTCCTGCTATCTGAACTCATATGTATTGCGAGTGTTGTAATTGCTGACTAAAAACTTGAGTAGTGTAGAGCTGCTACAAAGACTAAAGAAAGCATGACAGTAAATATGAAGCTGATTGTCCAGCACTGTAAAGTGCAACTTTACATTACTACAGTACGGTGTATTTTAGAGCAGGGAGTTGTAAACGTCTCTCCCTGTACAGTTCAACAATCTCTCCTGCACTCTCAGCTCCTCCTGGCAAGTAATCAATACAGCTTAATAATAAACTATAATCAGTCGCGTCACTGAGAGTGATGGTGACTGATAGACATCTGCTGTCCGCCTCCTACTGACACTAATGCACTGACTGTCTGTGAACAACTGTTTATTACTCAGTAAGGACATTTGGAAATAGCCCCATCAATAATGAATGGCGCTTCCTTAACTCTGCCTGTGTGCATGGAGGCAGCAAAGAATTTACATGTAAACAATATAGGTATAACACTGGTTGTGTTTACATCCAGCTGTTTTTGTTCACATCTTCAAATGTGACATAGAAAAAAAGGAAATAAATAGAAAAATCTGTTTTAAAAAAGAGAAAAATTATAATTTTGGAGCGTAATGAAAACTTGAAAGATAAACAATCAGGACGCAGATATGCCCTCCACCCTACGCAGACACTCCAGTGCACCTACCCAAAATTGTAGGTGACCGCAGACAGTGCCACAGAGAGTGTCGCAGAGAGGAGAGAAAGGAGGCCTCTGATTGGTCAATTCTACATCTGCGTAGAAAAGAGCGCGTCATCGGAGAAGTGAGGAAGTACCCACATCTGTACGATTCTGGTTCTCCACACTACAAAGACAGCACATATTCTAGTAATTCATGGAGGGAGATAGCGATGAATGCGGGTCTAGATACGGCTGAGGCGGTGAGGAAGTGGAAAAACTTGCAAGAGATAAGTTTAGTAAGTTTAGCTAGTTGGTGATTGTCCCTTCATGCATTGTGGCATAGAATAACATAGCGCAGATCGCGCTTCAAAATTAAGCATAAATCAAAAGTAACTGCGGCATAACTGCGACACATTGCCGCGAGAGTATACACAGCCCTTTACACCTCATAAACTTCATAGCGCTCTATTACGCTGTATTACATACTGGCTATTTACACTGCATCCCTTTTACACCAGGCATTTATTTGCTTTGTCAGTACATTATCTTTATCACAGAAAATCTGTGGTAGCACATGCCACTTACTAACATCCCAGTTCCCCATTGGCACCCCTCCCTGAACTGTCTACTGTAAGAAAACTATTCACAGGACCCCACTTTGACAACCATACCTAAAAAGTGGACAAATTATTTATTAATAACTGTACTGACCAGGGCACTAAAGGGGGATTCACACGTACGTGTTGAAAGCATCGTCCGTGTCCATCTCCATAGACTTTGAATGGGGTAATGTCGTCGGTTGCTGAACTGAATCGTGGGTTACGTTCAAATCTTGTTGACAGTGTTGCCTCCTTCAAAAGTTGCAGAATTTTGAAACTTTTCCCACTTCAATACATGTATCAGCCAGTTGAGTGATGACTACACAGCTAGTTGAAATCATACACGGAGGCGGGACTAATTCAAAGCATTTGTGTAGCAAGCAGGAAGAAATTTGATAAGTTGTGTTTGGGTAGGTGAGGAAATGTCAGGAACACCCCCCCATGAGTTGCCACAACAGAGTTATGTGAATCCAGCATACATAAGAAGGTTATTTAATATATTCAAAGATTTAACCTCAGATGAGTACTGTGTCTCTCTGTCATGAGGTGAGAGAAAGAGACTGCACCAAAACATTTTGAAAGAAGAATTTTATCAGTCTGCTGACTGATCTGTGATGTAAAGTCAGCACATTGTCATTTTTTTTTTTTTTTCCCATTTTGCATTTATAAGTGAGACTCTGCTGCTGTGTTCCAGCAAAAACTGACTACAACTTGTTAGGTTTTAAGTTGTATGTCATATAATCAACATCAATAACATATCACCTGCCACATCTTAAGATGTTCCAGTCATCAATATCCTATACTAATCTGACCGAAAAGCATATGCTGTGAAGCAGTTTACTTCATACAAATGTGCAAATTTGTTGTATGTTAAACATGTTTCTGCAAAGTAACTAAGAACAGCTACTTAAAAGATAGTATTCATCACCAACAAAAATGTAACATCTGAAATATAATCATGATAATGAAAAGGATCCAGTCAAGTTGAAATATCGATGTTCTGTAATAGTAAGGCACTTAAAATATAGTCCCTTACTTTTAAACCTTTATACAAAGCTGATCACATGATCTGATTCTTTTAAACATGACCAGCAGTGTGTAAGGAAACGCACAAAAGACAATGCAGAGCTATAATTTAGCTCTGCGGCCTGACGTGGCCCTCCCTCTCAATAGAGGACCATTTCACATGGTCAGAGTACTTTGATTCTGGTCAGTGAATGGTCCTTTTCAACTGACAGTTTCACTTTCAAACTGCAAGGGCGACAGATATATAAACGCGGCTCTTCAGGCGTTAGAAAATATTTTGGGAAACTAAAACAGCCTGATACTTACGAGGGAGAGAAGGACACTTCTTTTTTTTTTTTATGTAACCGAAAGAGCGACAGGCAGTATATCTACTCATTGGAAGGAGAAAATGTTTATTTTTTTTCCATTTGACCACAACTTAGAAGCCTAAGGAATCTGCTGTCTTCCTCTCTCCACCATCTGAATGTTCACTGTGAGTGTTTGCCTCCAAAGTCGTGGGGTGGGTTTGGGGCTATGGTGGGGGGCTGATTGACTCTAAAAGTGGCTGAGGTTTCCTCAGGTCCTGTTTGGACACAGCAAGACCATCCTGTGCTGGGTCCAGCCTAATACCAGAAGTAACCCACTCAGCAAGAGGAGACGCCCCATCGTCTAACCGTCTCTGTCAAAATATTTGTTTGACATGGATGGAAGCTGTGTGTGTGTGTGTGTGTGTGTTTCATAGGACACTCCATGTGTGGGCACTATCCTGGCAGTCTTGCCAGCCTTTGCTACCACACACATTCACTCATCTCACCTTTGCAATAAGAGTGTATGTCCATCCCTGTCCACACACATGCATGCACACACTAACACCACGGTCAGACCACCCAGGCATGTAGAGAACCATGAGAAGGCCACTTTATGCTCCCAGACAGCCCAGTCCAACCACAGTGGCGCCCCTCTAACACCCATGCTGCCGCGATTACCCACAAAGCTTGTGTGCATGTGTGTGCGCGCGCACGCGCATACGCTTCGAGGTCTGTGGGCCCATCCGCCTGCATTGACAAATGTGTGTGGACGGAGTAGTGACTCTTCTCTTTATATTCTGCCAACCACAGGCTCCAGCACATTTAACTGGCTTAATTTAGTTAAATGACTCCAGTGCAACATCAGAGGTTTCACATTTGCGACGTGGCAAGCCTCTACGTGTTCACATCAAGTCCAGCCTCAGTCATTACTCCACAGCTTTCTCAAGCACCACCATTGTGCTGGCACATATTTACTGGTTGGGAGTATGTTGATAGGAAAAGAATAAGAGGCTTGATTGGTGAAAGTGCTGACATTTATCCCGTGTGTTTGTGGCTGTGATGGTTTGGTCGGAACTTGTCATGTGACCGCCTTGACTTTGTTCTATCTCCCTCTGTAGGCCATCACCCGACCATGATGGGAATTACCAAGGACAAATTAGCTGCATGTGTTGAATAATGGTTACAACAATTGATTGAGCACAGCTTGCCTTAAGGGAGTTTCTACTAGACTGTGTGTGCATGTGTGCAAGCGTGTGTGTGTGTGATTGGGCAATTATGCTTGTAGACAATTTATTCAGGTTGCGTGTGTGCAGGGTTTTGTGTCACGCCAGTGGGCGCAGTACCAGTACAGTGTGATATCTGCATATGTTTGTGTTCATCTTCTAATCGATTTGCTGACAGTGATTAACAATCAGCCACTGACATCCTCTCTGATTGCCGTGACATTCCTGATGAGGGAGGAGGAGACATGAGGGAACTGCACCAACAAATCTGGAAAAACATGAGTCATTTTCTGTGATGCTTTTCCAAATAAACCTCCCACCACGTCACGCAAACCTTGACAGACTTTGATTGATGACTTCTCCTATTGTCGGACTTCATGCCTGTGATCTTTTAATAAAGTTTGTTTTTGCACCCAGAAAGTTGGTTGGACTCGCTACACTGCGGGAATGTTGCTACATCAAAAGCAGCACACACTTATGAGCTCAGCTGATGAGCCTGTTTAAGCCCCGCTACGATAATATATTTTGTCTGACAGTGTTGTGAAAGAGCATACCTTACTATACTGATAAATAAAGGAACAGTGCACCAACTTGATACATTAAGCTCAGTTTGTCTGTTATGAAAATCCTGCTTGTAAAAGCAGTATTTGAATTAATTGAAAGTCCACATATCTTAGCCTCTGCTGCTTTTAAACCCATCTCAACTCTGTGATGCACAGTGATTTTTGTTTATAAAGCATTTTTACCAGACCATAATGACATTTCATGCACTGCATTTAAAAGTCATCAGCACTGGAAAAGATGAGAATCAAGGAGCAGCAGAGGAAAAACGTGAAGTAAAAATATTCTTAGAAACACTGTCACCATCTTACCCGAGGCACCAGAAGGATGTTGAAACCACCAGTTTGAGCTGTCCAGTGAGGGACAGAGCCTGCTGTTTATTTTCCTTTCCTGTCGCCTGATTGGCCAGCGGAGGTGTGTGGACAATGAGCAGCAAGCTTCCCCTCCAGAGCCTGATGACAGATCTAAAGGATAGTTCCCTATCCCCCTTGTTTCAAATAACTTCCTTTGACATGCTTGGGCACGCTGACAATGTTTTGATTGAAAACAGCTTTCAGGGTTGGATGGGATACAAGCTTTCAACCCCTAGGGTGGGCTACTTCTTCAACTGTTGCTTTATCCCTCTGAAGAGAGTGAAATAGAGCAAAAGGGACCTTAGAGACATAGACAGACCCCAAGAAAACCAGGGATTATGGACTCCACAAGACAGTGAAGTGTGATGAATATAAGAACTCTGAACTGGCATTACATTGGGACACAGGCCTGTTTTGTTTTCTTTCACGCTGTCAGTGTTTTAAAGACATGCTGGAGAAGGGAGGGGTTAAGCTAGTGCTGAGGTGTGTGCCATTGTTGACATAGACGGAGAAGAATACCTGGACAGTTTTCCTTTGTTTCTATGACTGGATCTTCTTCTGGGCTGTGCGTGAGACCGTTTCAGGTCGTTACATATGATCTGTGTCATGGACTCAAGCTTCATCTCTGCTCTATGTCCTTCAGGTCTGATGTCAGTGAGCAGAGCACATCCTACTTCTGTGTAGAAGTCACAAAACTTTTCTTTCACTCTCTATGTATTTTTAAAAAAGTAAAAAAAAAAAAAAAAAACAATTGTGTTGTATTTCTTCCCAGTGTGGAAGTGGAAACAGGATGCTATCACAGTTAGCAGCCCTCTCTTTTGGTTTATTGGTTTTGGGCAATTTACAGAAACGCAAGCAAATATGACCCCACTTATGCAATTTTGTGTGCCAAACAGATTGGTTAGTTCCAATTAATTTTTTTCTTAATGGTGAAGGAGGCTTTGGGAAACACTGATGCACACCTTAGCAACACTTTACAACAAGTATGGTTGACAGTCAGAAGAAATGTATTTTAAAGCAAATAATGGGGGAAGTAGGGTTGCACTCCTTTCTTGATCTTAATTGATCAAGCAAGTGAAGCCTGATTTATGGTTCTATGTAGTAACTATGCATGTGGCCTACATATAGGAGCTATTTTGTTGTTAGCATTTATGCTTGTCCTTTATCATTTATGTTGCTCTGTAATTACAGCACCAAAGACTCAGAGGTGGTTCAGGTTCTTCCTGGCAGTGCTGCTGCTTGAGCTGCCTTTTGTTTATTACCTTTCTGTAGCACAGACATAGCAACTGAGCAAGTAAGCCAGATCATATGTGAGTTAATTAATGATTGCTGAGCAACAGTAATTTTTATTGACATTGCAACAATCTTTCTACCCTGCTTGAAAGCAACAAAGAGGAAGTAGTTCCGGGGAAATACATGTATATAAAGAATACAAAGAAGTAGATACTAAGCAGACTGATCACGTTTGCTGCAAAGTTGGAGATTTGAAAATGGGGGACCTCTACTGGAGTGGATGCTTCAATTAAATTTAAACACATTAAACATGTGTATAGATATAGTACTACCGTATTTTCTCGACTATAAGCCGCACCTGAATATAAGCCGCACCCATTCAAATATAAACAAAATATATATTTTTTCACATATAAGCCGCACCGGACTATAAGCCGCCGGTATCCAGGCTGAGAAATAAGATATTTACATCAAAAGATGTTGTACCATAAGTGTTTATTCATATACCTGAAATGATTTTTCCTCCTCCTGTGTACTGAAACCACCCCACACAGCAAAGACATCCAGAACAGACCCGCAAAATGGACCCGTATCGGAGTCCACTTGCACTCAGTGCCGGATCCGCTTTGGAGCCGGATCGTGGACCTGCTGGCTCCACGCTGTGTCCGGTCCGCATCTACAATTAAAACCTTACCTCTGCGGCGGGTCCGCTCAGAACCCTGAAATCCACTGGGGAACCGACAAACTGACTGGACAAACTGATCAATCCAGGTGTGTCCGAGTAGTCACAATGGTCAGACACACCTGGATTAATCAGTTTGTCCAAAAATAATAGGTATTGATGCTCACAAAATGAATGTAGAGAAGCATAGCCAACATAGGCTACTTAACAAAAACAGAATAGCCTTTAACTACTTGGTTTGTTTTTTGGTTTTTGCACTTCCTGCTAGAGCGCCCCCTGAGGGCTGAAGAAAAGTTCATAGAAAAGCCGCATCTCTGTATAAGCCTCATGGTTTAAAGCGTGGGACAAAAGTAGTCCGAAAAATACGGTAGTTTATAGTTCTGGCAATTTGGGTATTTTTTGACAAGTTTAAAAAATAGGTAATTGGTTCCTGCTATGGCGATAATCCTCGGACCTGGTGGTGGACACCATGGGTAAGAGGCTGTCAGGCTGAAGAAGGAGTCCTATCAAGCTTGGTTAGCTTGTGGGACTCTGGAAGCAGCAGACAGGTATCAACAGGCCAAATGGGCCACAGCCTTGGCAGTCCCTGACAAAAATTTGGTCGTGGGAGGAGTTCGGTGAGGCCATGGAACACGACATTCGGTCGGTACCAAGAAGATTCTGGCAAACCATCAGGTGGCTCAGGCAGGAAAAGCAGTGCTTCACCAACACTGTGTACAGTGGGGGTGGGGTACTGTTGACCTCGACCGGAGATGTCGACAGGTGATTGAAAGAATGCTGAGAAACCAGTCCACATGTGTTTTGTGGATTTGGAGAAGGCATTTGACCGTGTCCCTTTGGATGTCCTGTAGGGGGTACTCCGGGGATATGGGGTACTGGGTCCATTGCTACGGGCTGTCCAGTCCCTGTACAAACGGAGTGAGAGTTTGGTCCTCATTGCCAGTTGTAAGCCAGATTTGTTTTCAGTGAGCGTTGGACTCTGTCACGGGCCGCCCTTTGTCACCGATTCTGTTCATAATGTTTATGGGCAGAATTTTTAGGCGCAGCCAAGGAGCAGATGGGTTCCAATTTGGTGCTCTCAGGATTTCATCTCTACTTTTTGCAGATGATGTCGTCCTGCTGGCAACGGGACCTTTAGCTCTCACCTGAGCCACTCACAGTCAAGTCTGAAGCGGCAGGGATGAGAATCAGCACCTGCAAATCTGAGACCATGGTTCTCAGTCAGAAAATGGTAGAATGTCTTCTTCCGGGTTGGGAGTGAGGTTCTGCCTTAAGTGGAGGAGTAAGTATATGAGTATCTCTGGGTCTTATTCACGAGTGATAGAAGAATGGAGAGGGAGATCAACAGGCAGATCAGTGTAGCGTCTGCAGCGGTGAGAACTCTGTACCAGTCTGTTGTGGGGAACAGAGAGCTGAGCCAAAAGGTAAGACTCTGTTTACCAGTTGATCTTTGTTCCAAGCCCTCACCTATGGTCACGAACTGTGGGTAGGCACCTAAAGAATGAGAGCACGGATACAAGCAACTAAAATGAGTTTCCTCCACAGGGTGGCTGGACTCTCCCTTAGAGATATAGTGAGAAGTTCAGTAATCCGGGAGAGAGAATAGAGTCGCTTCTCCTTTACATCAAGAGGAGCCAGTTGAGGGGGTTCGGGCATCTGGTCAAGATTTCCCCATGACGCCTCCCTGCAGGGGTGTTTTTGGCATGTCCAAGCTGGGAGAAGACCACGAGGCAGACCCTAGGAAACACTGGAGAGACTGGGAGCACCTTGGTGCTCTCTCGGAAGCGCTAGAAGAAACAGCTGGGGAGGGGGAGGTCTGGGCCTCTTTGCTTAAGCTGCTGGCCCCTCAACTCGATTAAGGATAAGCGGAAGTTAATAGATGGATGGATTCATGTATCATTGAATAAGAAATATTCTCAATTAAGTTTCAGGTCATTCAAATTACAAGAAGAGAAACAATGAAACCGAAGAGTACCGGGAGGGATTTTCAGATATGAGAGGAACATGGGAATCAGGATTTTTGGAAAAGAGTCTCTGACTCTGCCTGAATGATGCTCTAGAGCTTTATTTGAGCTGTGGAGCTTCTAAAAATAACTAAGAAAGTGATAAAGTAGTAAATCATAAAAAACTACATGCTGTACGTATCGCACAACAGCAAATATCTTGATAGAAGTATTGTCAGTAACTAAGAGGAGTAGTGCTTAGTTAAATGTCAATTCTGGCGACAATCTGCCTTCTGCCCTTGTCTCTCTTACACTTTTACCTTCTCTCTTTATCAGACGTCCTTTGGGATGAGTCTTCCTGATCCAGCGATCGGAACACTGTTATGTTCTCCTCAATTGCCTAATCAGAGGAGATGCTGAAATCAATGAAATGGCTGGATCCTAGCAGGAATTTGAAATAAACACCCACACGTAGGATCAATGAGAGTCTTCTGTGTGTTTCTGTATGAGGGTGTGAAGGGCTGAGGAGGGTCGACCTTCGTCAGGTCAGCAATTTTCACTGCTGGGGATGGATTGGGTCACTTTTGGGAAATGATGGGGGGGAGGGTGTTAATTAAAAGGTTTCGGCTACCTTGAAGTCTCTTACTAAAATAAGAGCTTAATATTTAAACCAAATCAATGTATTTGTTGTTTGAAAAAGATGACTGATCCTGTGAAATCATTCATAGCAACAATTAGGGATGTGTGCGTTAAAGTAAAAAATATTGATTTAGTTACTGCAAATATAGTGATAACCAAAGACAAAAAACATATCTTTGTAGAGATGGAAGAGGATAGCAAATCCCCATGTTCTGAGGGATAAGATAAGCACAAAACTGAAACAAAACCACATGTAAAACAAGTTAAGATAAGTGGCCTGCCACCATCTCTTGTCCATCTGGTCCCCATCACCTCTGCCATGACTCCAGTGATGTCACTCTGAGAGGAGATGGTACCAATTGGAAACCAAATTGGAGACATCTCCTGAAGAGGGAGATGTGGGCTCTGTCTGCTAAAGTCAAAGGGTCACACATTTTAAAGGTCATCACCTTTACCACGAAGGTTAAGTGTGCTTGTTTTAAGGCTGCAGTTAATTCATTAAGTACTGATCTTTTCTTAAAAGAGTAAATTGTATTGCTTGTATTCATGTGACTCAGCTTTGTAGATGACTACGGTTGGGAAAATTCATCAAACTGTAAATTCCTCTGTCACCTCAGAAGCAAGATGAGCTCCTCTTTTATTTTTTTTTTTTATCAGGGCCGGAGACAGTTCAGGCACTTTCCCAGAATCTGTCAGGGCCGGGCGAGTGCAACGCTTCATCCATCACAGGAGCCAGCTCCACAGGCTTTTCATTTTGCTGTTGAGGCCGACTTCAGAGGCCAGGGCCATTAAGGCATCACATCCGTGTCCCAGGGCCTGTCATTTGGCTCACATCAACCAAAAACACTCCTTCATTCTCACTGTTTCTCTTTTTTCATAATGTCCCATTTATCTTTATTTCTGAGTCTATTCCTTGCTGCCTGCCATCGCTCCAACACTTTTCTCACTTCAAACAAGAAAGGGACTTGTTTTGAAAATAATGATGTGATGTCAGTGCTGAAGTTGAAAATGAAATGCACATTTCAAGGATGTGTGAGGGCTTTCAAAATAAAACTGCTGCAGTTTATGCATGCCTTTGTGCTCTTGCCATGGATCCTCCATGAAAACAGAGCACCAAATTGTAATTGCTGGTTTAAGAGAACGCTCTAGCATATTCGTGAGGTGAAAACAAAAGAGTGAAAATGGTCCTATCTTCCTCAGCAGTCAAGCATGACATATCTGGAATCTGGCGAATGGCTCTCTTGACCATCCAAACACTATCAGGTTCCTGCTCTATTTCCTCTTCCAAAAATGCATGCCGTTCAGTGTGTGTCGTTTTGGATAAACCAGATCACAAAATATCATTGATGACAGTCAGATTATGCCTTGAAATAGACCTGATACCTCAGTCACTTTTCCCTCCATCTTCTCTGACTATTTAATAACTGGTTCTGGTATCCCTGCCAGTCATTCCACAGACATATTCCCGAAAAGGAATCTGATGACTCAAAGCATCGCCCTTATTCTGGCTCTGGATGAAATTGTTGTGAGGCCGCAGATTCATTTGATCTCAAAGGAGCCACAGAGGAGTCTCTGAACAATCCCTGTAAGGATTCTGTATGTAACATAAGGATGCAACACTTCTAAAGCTACAGCTATATATTGAAAATGGGTTTAAAGTGCAGACTTAGCTTCAGTCCAGGGCTATTCACATCACAACTGTCCTTGATATGTACAATCCTCTTTTTCAAAGGTTCAAATGAACTTAACCATAAATTAAATGTTGGCTCTTCGAAACTGTGCTAAGATTTTTTTTTTTTTTCAGCAAGCCAACCCAAAATCTGGAAACCATGAAAATCACCACAGCATGGTTCCCTACTTTGTCATGCTTTGACATGCCTTTACGGCTGCTGGCTTCAGTTGTTGTTTATTTGTTGGTCTATAGTTTTCGTCTAGGCAAAAGGCAGCTTAATGAAGTTGAGATCAGGTGATTGAGTTGACCATTGCTAAATATTTACACTTCTTCACCTATCAAAACTCCTGGATTGCTTTCACAGTGTATTTTCTGCCATTGTCCGACAGTACAGCCAAGCAGCATCCAATCAGTGTTGCTGCATGTGGGTAGATCTGAGCACACAGTATTTCCTTAAACACTTCATGAATGTTTACAGCTTGTGGTGAAGCCTCTGTTTTTTCTCTTGTGAGCACTCTTTCATGTTAGACTTGGATAATGATATGACAGCCTCCTTCACTGTCCTGTGATCATCCATCACTATTGTCTTCTATCAGCAAGCATGTCTTTCTATGCTGCCAAACTCACTTTTAAGAACGTATCAGTCTATTGATTTGTCAATCCCAATGTTCTTGTTATCCATCAGATCATTTGTGGACGGCTTGTTTGGCTTGCTTTTGACTTCCTTGGCTGATTGTTGTGGATTAACACAAGCCAACGTGCAAATACTAATTCAGACCTTTTCTCTGCTTAATTTATGATGAAATAACAAATAAATGGCCCACTCCAGTCTTTGAAGCACCTTTCAAATCAATTAATCCTGTGCTTCTGTGTAGAAACTACACACATTTCGTTCTACATATAGGACAAATGTTGCTGTTGGCGTTTTGTTGTCCATTGTTCTTTGCATCACTCTGTAATTGCACTTTCTTACTCTGTAATAAATATGGGAAGCTTGCAGTGCTCGATGCAGAATCATAAATCAGGCTTTACTTATGAGTTTCTAGTCCCTTACATACATTACATTCATGGAAGAACTCCAGTGCCAATTTTCCACTTCATTTGTGTGTGGTGTGAACAACCCTGAGGTGGAATGGTGGGGCATTTTTGTTTTGCCTCTGTTTTGCTGTGGGAGGTAGCAAACAGAGACAAAACAAAACGGAGATTATCTCTGTGAAGAAAGGGTACGCAGGGGTGCTACATCTGTCCCTCTGGTTTATACACTGCTGGTGCGGTATTACGTTTAATGTTCCAGCGGAGCAGAGCAATCTCATGTCATGTGACTAGTCCAGAGTGCCGGCATGCTGACTAAATTCACACATGCTGCTTTGTGATTAGACAACTTTTAGCTTGATAGCGTGTGATAGCTATATTGGTCCACAGCACAAAAAATTGCAATTAGTACAATCGCAAACAACCAACTTCTTTCAGGTTTTTCCTTTTTTAGGGGTCACCATACAGATCATCATGTTCCGCATATTGATTTGGCATAGATTTTATATCTGATGCTCTGCCTTACACAACCCTTCCATTTATCCAGATTTGGGGCCAGCAGTATGAGAACATTGGCTTGTGATCCCTACTTGTGATACTTTAGCATGTGATGGGGCTGCTGTTTGATCACCAACCTGACAGATGGAGGTCAACAGACTACCGATTATTCCATGGCTGCTCAAATAAAGGTTTAAAAAATTGTACAATGATATTTTACTGATTCTCTTCCCTCTCTAAATACAGTGCTGCAGCCTTATTTTTGCTACATGATGTGATCCACATTAGAACACTTGCAATGAGACAATGTGCATGTTAGACGTATCGCAACATGATGACATTGATGCTTGATATCTTGATAATCTGTGATGGATCCTCATTTGACATCTTGTTACGTGATGACGCATTCATGACGTTGTTGATTTGGCTACTAAACACTCAGAGAGAAAGAAAAAGGGGGGCAAAGACATTGACTATGTGACAAATTGCAAATTCAGTACCCATCTTGTGATATATTTTCCACAATCCTTTTACTTTTTGACTTCCTTCCCTCTCATCAATGGTCAGCTTTTGGCATAAAAATAAATGTTTAGGCTGGTAGAAATACACATGGTTAAGGCTGACATATTTCACTCTTCAGTGTTTCCATGATGTCACATGAAGACTACCCTGCACAACTGTCTACAGATGTGTTGCCATGTAACCATTTCCATTAATTTCTGTCAAATCTCACTATTGGTGACAAGCTGCATTTTAGAGATGTGGACAAACATACCTTCTACATGTTTTCATGTGAGACTCAGCTGAGAAGAGGGTTTTACATGTGAAGGAGATGTGATTCACTCGGCTCATTCTGAGAATTTCTTCAGAGCTTCCAATCATGCATAGCTTTTTCTTCAGTTTGATTAAACTAAGAAGTGCAAAATCATTAGTTCCACAGTACACGGCTTCTCAGCTGATTTAAAAAGAAAACCAACACTTATGCTAAAATATTAAATTTCCCTCCAGCTATTCATTGCAAAACATGCCACACAAGGATTTAATCTCTTGTAGTATTTCTGTAATAGGTGCTGTGATTGTAGCCACAGCTCCCAGTTCATTATACATGATCAGACATGACTTGGGTTGGGTTTTGCCATCTCATTTTCATATTGTCATCGTAGCTGTGCCAAGTAAAAATTTGTGGCAATCCACATCAGACTGTCAGCAGCATTTAAAGTTAACATGCTGAACATTCCTGTGTGTTGTGATTGTGGTAAAGTGTGTTCTCACACGTTTTTTTGGCAGACTTTGACGCACGAATCACCCTCCGTTAACACTCAACAGTTAAGTTCCAAAGTGAGACTATTGATTTGGGGTCAGCAGTCAGCAGGCAGTTTATTTACACTCTTCTGCAATTTGAAGGGAGGAGCTCACAAATTTTCTTGAACAGGCTCTTTGTCACTTTTGACTTGTTTTCTTCTCTTATCCGTCTCCACCAGTTGCATCTCCATCCAGGAAGGAAGCAGTTGTTGTGAAATGCTCGGCTGGTCAGTTCCATTATCTGCCAGCTCTGTGAGAAACTGCCACAAAGGCGGAGGAAGGGTTGATTTAATAATGTTTTATCTATTCCCCTGTCTGCTTTCTCAAACTAAAAACTTAGCTTGGAGACCCTGGTATATGAGTAGGATTTCTTTAAAAACTCATATTTACTCTCTACATCTTCTCTAGTTCTCTGTCTTCCCTCACTCTTACACCTCCTTAAGGTGTTTACATAATGAACATATTGAATTCGTTACTGGGCTTGAGTCTTATTTCCACTTCACTCTGGGTAAATAAAAGGACAAACCCTATATTAAAACATATTTTTCAAATTATATGATAATTAAACCAATTACATGTTGTTTATGGGCCTGTGCTAGGGTTATGGCCACTTTGGGCATGCCATTGAACAATATGGATCTTGTTTGGCTGCCTTTTGAAGCGGTTTGGCTGTTTGGAGGGTCCCGTTAACTGGAACGTTTAAATAGCTGCTTTTTGAAGGTCTGTCATGTGCTTGACTCTCTCCAATCCACAGGCTCCTGGAAACCCGAGGGAAACATTATCAAATTTAACACAAAAACACACATTCTGTTTCATATTTTGTCAACTATATCCCTTTTGCTAGCCTGCCCTATTAAAAAAACACTAATGCCTTTTTTCTGCAAGAGCTCCACCTACTGCATTTAGGCATTTTGTGCTCACTTGCAGGTTTTACTGTTGGTGTGTGTCATGTTGATGAATCATGTGGAAGCAGCTCCCTGAATTACATTTACACAGTACAGACCTCAACTGTATTGTTACTTTTTTTTCCCCATAAGCCACTTTTTACATTAAAACCAATGTTACATCTAAATTCACAATCTCTTACTAACAAAACAACACATTTATACATATATATTTTTATTCCTATGTGTTGTATTCAGAACATATCATTTTAATTGTCAAACTTCATCATCTCCCTGCTGTTTAGGACACAGCAAAGACACTCAAGAAGCTGTGCATCACAGCTCTCATGTCAGAGAAGGCTTTCACAAACCACTGGTAAAAATGTTTGTCTCAAGTTAATGGTTCTCTCTCACACTTGAGACCAAACAGAACAAACAAAAAGCACTTATGTCAAACAACATCCTTCATTACATAGGAAAGAGAATGTTTTATTAACTCTAAATAAGCCCCACACCTATCGTAAACACCTATATTACTGTAATGCTATCATTAAATGAGCAAGAGGAAGCCTTTCAGTCTGATAAACAGCAAACAGCTCTCCATTTGCCTCTGACTAAAATGATTTAATGGTCAGATTGAATCAGTGATATTAAGTTGTTGGTTCAGTTGCAAGCAGCATTACCACTGACAATAGGAACTAACTGTGACTCTTACTCGGGGTGGCTATAACTTCTGAGTGTTTGCACTTCCTTGCTCCAACACTTACATGTGTAGAAATAAGCATACCAGGAAAGTTAAAAAGAAAAAAAGATATATATATATATGTATATCTATATATAGTGTAGCCATGAGTGTAGCCATTCAGAGTGAAAACAATCTGAAGGCCACATTTACTGGACCAAATGATATTCCATGCACCGAGCAACTGTGATTCATTGTTTTCATTCATTTTTTGATTTAGGATTTTTCACTTTTATCCAGACTAAGATTATTGGTGTTAAATTACTCCTGGACCATAGCCAGGATGATCTTAGGTCCCAAAAAGAATCAGCATCAGAATCAACTTCATTAGTAAGGTTTGCAGACACAAAGGAATTTGGCTTTGGTTAACTTGCTCTCAATGTACAGAGGATACATTTCAAAAATTAAAATAAAACAGGTTTTAATTAACAAACTACTATATACAAGGGATAGTGTAAATAGTAGTTCAAAAACAGAAGATGCAACAATACAAATAGTATTTTTAGTCAAAAAAAAGATGAAGAAATTGCAGTAGTAGTGCAGAGTGGCAGGATGCTGTTATAAAAAGTGGTGTCAGTACTGGATGAGAAGAGAGATGCCCTTTTTATCACAAGATGGGCAGTATCTAAGACAGCGCTGGACAGTAGCCTCTACCATCAGATGAAGAGTGGGTGACCACATCACTCAGGACTTCACCTGGACACTAAACACATCACATCTGGTCAAGAAGGCCTCAACAATGGCTGTATTTCCTGAGGAGGCTGAAGAAGTTTGGCATCTCGCCCAAGATCCTCTACAGCAACTTCTACAGCTGCGTCGTTGAGAGCATCTTAACCATCTGCATCACGCCGCGGTACGGCAGCACTACTGCTGCGGACCGTGGTCGCCTGCAGAGAGTGGTTATGGCTCCGCTGCCGTCTCTGCAGAGCATCAACCACCACAGAGTCCACAGGAGAGCTGCCTCCATACTCAAAGACCCCACCCACCCCCAACATGGACGGTTGTGGGTGGACTACCCTCAGGCTGGAGGTACAGAAATGTGAAATGCAGAACCTCCAGGCTAAGAAACTCTTCCTTCCCCTCTGCCATCAGACTCCTGAACAGCTGACAGGAATTGCAAACAATGTCTACCTCACCACTGCACATTTGGACACAATAACCTGCATAACTTGCACATGTAAATAAAAAACACTTTGTACATTTCTTCTCTGCCTTTTTGTTTTTATATTTATTGTATTTTTATCTTGTCCTATTGTATTCTTTTTATTTTTTATTAGCATTTGTGTGGAGAGCAAAGCAAGAATTTCAGTGCTCAGAGAACTTGTTTTTATGTGCATATGACAATAAACACTTTGAGTCTTGAATCTAACTTAATGGTTCTCAACCTTTTTTCAGCGATGTACTCCCCGTGAAATATTTCTTTCAGTCAAGTGCCTCCGAAACATTTTTGGCTGAAAAAAAGACTTAACATAACTCAATGTCTGACTGATTAAACTTTGCAACTGTGCATAACATTGCTCATTTGTAGTGGTCTCTCTTGAACTATTTAGAAATGAAAAGATATAAAAATCACTTAAAAACTTATTTACTTAATAAACTTAATTATATATTTAAAAAAAAAAAGATTTTTGCTCATAGAAGAAAATGATCAACTTAAAGTGCCGTCTTTGGGATTATGATAAAGATCTGTTCTCACACTGAAGTCATAAACCTTGTAGTAGCTTTCCACATTGTTTGGAAATTACATGAAAGTGTCCTCTTAAAAAATTCAGGCGGCTTACAAACATGACTTGCATGTTTTGTCTTGAGATGCTGCTGAAGATGTGCTGGCTTCATGCCACTGCTGGTTTATTTCTCCTCAGAAAAACACACAGCACCTTGGGTGGGTTGCAAGTTATGGATGCAAATGCTATTCAAACACATTCTTCTGACTGCTGCTGGGATTTTTGCCAGCTCTGGTTTCACCTTTTTTAAAAACTTGTTCTTGCATGTTTTTAGCAGTAGTTGCTTTACTTCAACTACAACTCCAATATTTAAGTTCTCAAAGTGACAGTGATTGACAGGTGAAGCAAGGTGACGCACACCGGGATGGGTTAAACCATGGGGGAGGCTGGGAATTTTGTGATAATAGAAATCAGTTTATGAACTTATATGTGTATTTTAATTGAAATATTTGTAAAATAACTTTGAAAATAATTTCTGAATTTTTGCTATTTTTGAAAAAATATATAAAATCTCACGCACCCCCTGGAGTGCGTGCAAGTACCCCCAGGGGTATGCATACCCCACTGGAGAACCACTGTTGGAACGAGCTTATGACATGATTAAAAAAAAAGTTGTTTGTGGGCCGCAGTGGTTGGAGCAGGTGGCCCATGTATAGAGGCTACTGTTCTCCTGCAGCGGTTGCAGGTTCAACTCCCAGCTTGCAACCCCTTGCTGCATGTCTTCCCTGTTCTCTCTGCCCTGATTTCCTGTCTCTCTCTCTCACTATGAATAAACACCACAAAAAAAGGTGCTTGTATCTTATCCTTTAAAATAGAATGTAGCTCATCTCAGTTGACTCTTTGGAAGAAAAGCTGCTCAGGCCCGAGGGACTGCTCGGTGCACCTGCAAACACACCACAGTACTTTATATATGAATCTGGTTGTGTTCTATATCTGCTGGCTCTGGAGGCAACACCCTGAATGTTTCCTCTTACACTGGTGTTGAAAAATAATTCTTGGCCTGGAAGCAAAAAGAACTCTAAACAGCTGTCTCCAAGCACCAATCTGTAATGACTTTATTTGATTATTGTGAATACTCTCATTGTTAAACATAAACCCAGATAGGAACTGATGTCTTTGTGATGAAAGCGTTGAGTAGTTAAAGCAGCTTCCAATGAGGCATCATTCAGTTCGGAAGGCTGGGGTCTGCTCCCAATGTCAGGCATCACAAGACACCCCCGCATGTCCTGTGGATTTTCACAATACTGCTCTTGAATTTGATTTTAATAGTCAAATCATAATATAATTAATTCAGAAAAAGGTAAAGAGTAAAATAAATAAAAGTGTAATTTCTTAAATTGGTTTGCAGTTAAAAGAGAGGAATTAATCCACATCAAAATTGTAAAGTTCTTTTTATACGCCAAACCTATTATTAATAAATGTAGCCAAATATTTTGGATACAGGTTTTATCTAGAAAGTTCTTATTCACCCATAAATCTGTCCACTGTCTCTAATATTCCTAACAGGGGTGCACTCCTTTGCAGCATCATTGCAGCATCACTCTGCACAATAAGATCTTGTTTAATTTTAAATATCAAACAATTTCATTCGTGCCAATAAAAAACCCACATGTCTTCATATGTGGGAAGACTCCCAGGCTGGTACTCATGCCTCTGGTTAACCTTTATCTCACATCAGGTTTAGCATGCTCGCCGCAAGCCAGATCAGTCCCAACAAAAAGTGGTTGATGTGAAGAGTGTGTGTGCCCGGACGAGCCACACAGGTCGGCTCCAGTGGATCAGCAATAGCTGCAGCAGTCGAGTGTCCTGTAGAGTATTTTTAACTGTCAGCACTAAATGCCTCATTCAGCTCCTGCATACCCCCCACCCACCTCATAACTTCAGCCAGAATACTTTCACTGTGTACACTGCACTGGGTAGACTTGCCAGCTGTTTGCACATGCACACACACCCTCAGACATACACACATTCTTAAAAAGTGCAAATATGTAGCAGGCTCCCTCTGCTACAGTACTCATACTCATAGATACAGATCACATCTATATAATATCAGTCTCCATGAAAACATATTCATATTTGCAAATAGACTTCTCTGCTCAGATTACACACAAACACACATAGGCGCATGTCATGTGATTTGGCCCGGGCCTGTCCTGTTGGCGAATTAGAGCCACGGAATGCATAAGAAACGCTGTCCACACAGCGGAGCCGCCAACCAGAGCTCGGGTTGCAGGGAGAGGGGAAGTCTCCCAGCTAACAGCAGGAGAGGAATGCAGACATATAACTTGTCTGTGATAAACAATACTGCAGCAATTAAACACTCTCTTTCATACCTGCTGTCTCACTCCTCCTTACTGTTAGATCACGGAGATAATGGCTGTTACTATTCAATGAGATGGGACGTCTTTGAGCCTGCTAGAGAGCAATCAATCATTTTTGTCAGACAGTTTTACGACGTTAATGAATTTCTCCCACGCCACCACCAGCGTCAGATTTTCAGTAACTGCCAGAAGATGTTTTTGCATCAAGACTAATATCTAAAGGCATTTATCAGGAAATTATCTGATGCTGCACTGACTCATTAACATTTTTCATTAATCTGTCTAACGGTATACATAATATAATTACAATAAAATTACAAACATTGCATCATTTGCAGTGATCGCTCTGCTTTCCCCGTTAGATACCCAGTCTGCTCAGTGCTAATGAATGAACGAGGGGAACTGTGGCTGAGCTGCTCTGTATTTTTAGGGCTGTGTGCCTGTGGTCTGTGTGGCAAGCCCTAGTCGTAGGAGCCATGGGGGGATATTTTTGGCCACAGGCTAAGCTGAGTCCAGGCCCACACAGAATCGCTGACAGATGCAGGCAAAGAGGAAAGAGGGATGTTTTCCTATTGGGAGGAAACCAAACCTGATTATGGAGGGTTTTAGAGAAACCAAGAGAAAAGGCAGATGACTGTATATGAGTGTCTACAACAGAGATGATTATGGAGATGTTTTATTTTTTTCCTGATTGCCACACCCTTCCTCTTTGAATCCCACATACTCTGAAATTTGCTTCGAAATAAGAGAACACTCTTGGATCATGTATTAATGTTTATTGGTTAACATTTACTAGTCACACACACACATACACACACCAACCACATACAGCCCTACACCATAGTGTGATTACATGCAAAATAATCATTAAAGTAACTGCTTTTCAGTTTTATATGTTTTTTTTCCCCTCTTTAGTTGGCTAAGCCCATATTAATGATATTAAAGATGACTATCGTCTTATTTATACAACTCTCCAGATGCTATTTCAGTTGGCTCACTGATTGGAGCGATTTGCATGCTCCATGTAATGTGGATACAGCTCTCAGGCTATGATTCCCCATATTAATATTTAATTGCCATCAAAGTGTGTTTTCAAAGTATTGGGTGACGCTCCGGTCTCTCAGTGCAGTCACGATAGAGCTGATTCTGGAGCAGGGCGAGGAGCATAGTGCGGTTCCAAAGAGACGAGTTTTTGGTCATCTTATCCCTCCCTCCTCGTGCGTTGGCACCTGTAGCGCCTCTCCAGCAACAGTAAATCACGTGACCATTTCCTCGCGAAGAAATCCTAATCCTTGTGCCGGATCCGTCCAGGCGCAAGCAGCTGCCTCGGCCTAAGACATATTGAAACCCGAGGCAGCAGCATTAAGAATTAAAATGCTAGAAAGTGGTCCCTGTGCGCGCCTTGTTTTGTCATCAATGTTCCATTAGTGTCACTTTATTCTGCACCTCCCCTCCTTCTCCCCTTTGTGTGTTTGAGTCAATATCGGGAAAGCCTGCCCGTTTCTGCCCAAATGGTTACAATATACCTTCTTCACGCCTAAAGAGCTGACAAAGGTTATTAGACTGACTTGGATTCTTAGTAGCGGAAAGAGCTAAACAGATAAATCAGAGCTGCAACAGATATGTAATCTCAAGCCCTGGGAATTTGTCCAGAGAGTCAAAGTGTGAGGGGAGCATATTGATGTACATTAATGATTATAAACGTACGAGTAAATCTTAAAATCTAGACATAATCGCACACACACGTTTGTCAATAGTTCCCGCTGATGCAGTTACCCTTTAATGTCCTTACAGTGGTGCATCTTACTTCCTGGACAGTGGCCTCCGTGTTTAGAGGCCCTGTCCTGCAGCAGGAAGTCGCATGGATATAATACCCATGTGTGGCTCCAGCCAGTGGCCAGTGTGGTGATGTTGATACAGAAGCAGACCTGACAGACAGCTGTTGTTTATGATGTGGCTAGCCCAGGTGGACGGGCCATAGCCACAGCCCAGCCTAACCTCGAATCCACAGATCTATAGTCCTGACCAGAGTTGTTTTGGAGAATGTCAAGTTAGGCTTGTCCCAGCAAGTAAAATCCCAGCTCCTTTCAAGCAACTCTTAGGAAGGTGTTTAGTCTAATCCTGCTGCAAATTACAAAATAGGTGTTTTAGGTAAAAAAAAAAAAAAAAAAAAAAGCATTTCCTCTCTCATAGTACTGAAATGTAGATCAAGTCCCTTGAAACCACTGTGATGTAAAATTTTGTCACATATTTGTTAGAGGTTATAAGATGTCCAGTTACATTTATAAACTCTAAGACTTGATCAAATATTGTAAGACAGTCAAAAGTAGCCAGGTGATGATCAATAAGATTCTAGCTATGGTCACACTGCCGCCCCAAATCCACTTTTAAGCACATACAGATTGTGTCTAGGTGGATTTTTTTTTTTTTGGCAGTCTGGATATCCAATGCAATTTTTATAAATACATTCAAACCTTATGCTGAGGTGATTTCAAATGCAACTTCAATTGGATTTTCACAATCTGAATGGTCTGGTTGCTCAAAAAGGATTTCAAATAGTCTTTTTTGTCATTTGCAACAAGGCACACACAATAACTACATGTACCAGAGTTACAGCACTAACTGCCATTAGTTAGCCATAGTTGTTTGTTCACTAGCAGCTTTCACACTGTAATGACATAGCGATGAGTGGAGACAGCAGCCCAAAATAAAGCAGTGCACAGAAACATCCTCTATCTCTGGTGCTTTTTTGTAACTTGTAGAAGATTTGCATCACAGCTCCACATAAGCACTTGTGACAGTAGCAATGCCAGTTCACCACCCTCCATCTTGGTTTGTTTTATCTGTTCTATATCGAGGTTACCATAACAATCATGTGGATTATTGAACATCAGCAAGAACACACTGATCATACATCCATCCATTATCCATACCTGTTTAGTTCTATGCATGGTCACGGGGATCTGCTGGAGCCTATCCCAGCTATCTTCAGACCCTGGACAGGTCCCCAGTCCATAGCAGGCACACTGATCATATCTGATCATTTGCAGTATATAACGTAAGTGTCCAGTTAGAAAAGTTAGACATTTTTGCTAGTCTAGAGTATTCAGGTCTGTGCAAAATTCCGAGGAGGAAAGACATCAATAGCTGTCTCTTAGAAGCAATTGTTGCTGCTCATAAATCTAAAAAGTGTTGTGTGGCCATTTCCAAAGAAATTGGAACAGATTATTCTAAGGTGAAAAAAGATTATTCACAAGTGGAAAGCATGCAGAATAGCTACCAGTCTTCTTAGAAGTGGACAAGTGGCAGGAACAGATCATGGACTGCTCAGAGAAGAGCTGCATCTCAGACTCTAAAGGCTTCTCTTAGCATGTTAAATGTAAAAGTTCATGAGAGAACGCAAACTTTAACAGAAAGAAACTGCACATATATTTAGAAAAAAATTGCAAGGAGAATGCCTATTTTCTCAAAAGAACATGGTAGCATGGTTAGATTTGGACATTTGTCTCTGAACAAACCACAAGATTTCTGGAGCAATGTCATTTGGAGAGACTATACCAATGTGGAAGTTGTTTGGACATAATATATGGATGCCAGACCAAATACAGCATATCAAGTCAAACACCTCATACCAACTGTCAAATGTGGTGGTCGAAGTGTCATGAAGTGTATTGGAACAAGTTTTGTTTCAGTCATTAAGTTGACCGTGAACTTCTCCATATGCCAAAGTATTCCAGAGTCAAATGGTAAATAGCAAAGACAATTTTTTTAAAATGGCGAATTTCAAGAAGTAACAAAAATAGCAGTTCCTCAACTGGCCATCAGGTACCGCCTGGTGCAAAAGACCATGTTGGTCTCTTTCATTAGATTTTACATCGATGACAGCTGTAATGACCAAATGGCTCAAACAACTCAAACCACCACATATTCATCTATATGCACCGCACCACACCACACCACACAAACTCACATACAGTGCCTTGTGAAAGTAATCAGCCCCCTTGAACTTGTACACCTTTTTACCACATTTCAGGCTTTAAACATAAAGATATAAAATTTCAATTTTTTTGTCTAGCATCAACAACAAGTGGGACACAATCATGAAGTGGAATGAAATTTATTGGATATTTAAAACTTTTTTAACAAATAAAAAACTGAAAAGTGGGGCGTGCAATATTATTCAGCCCCCTTGCATTTATACTTTGTAGCACCACCTTTTGCTGCAATTACAGCTGCAAGTCTCTTGGGGTTTGTCTCTGTCAGTTTTGCACATGGAGAGAATTAAATTCTTGTCCATTCTTCCTGTAAAACAGCTGGAGCTCAGTGAGGTTGGATGGAGAGCGTTTGTGAACATCAGTCTTCAGCTCTTTCAACAGATTCTTGATTGGATTCAGGTCTGGACTTTGACTTGGCCGTTCTAACACTTGGATAAGTTTGTGAACCATTCCATTGTAGATTTGTCTTCATGTTTTGGATCATTGTCCTGTTGGAAGATAAATCTCCGTCCCAGTCTCAGGTCTTTTGCAGACTCCAACAGGTTTTCTTCCAGAATGGTCCTGTATTTGGCTCCATCCATCTTCTCATCAATTTTAACCATCTTCCCTGTCCCTGCTGAAGAAAAGCAGGCCCAAACCATGATGCTGCCACCACCATGTTTGACAGTGGGGATGGTGTGTTCAGGGTGATGAGCTGTGTTGCTTTTACACCAAACATATCATTTTGCATTGGCCAAAAAAGTTTGATTTGGTTTTTATCTGACCAGAGCTCCTTCTTCCACATGTTTGGTGTGTCTCCCAGGTGGCAAACTTTAAACGAGACTTTTTATGGATATCTTTGAGAAATGGTTTTCTCTGCAGTTCATCCAGAGTGATCATGGGCCTCTTGGCTGCATCTCTGATCAGTCTTCTCCTTGTTCCAGATGAAAGTTTAGAGGGACGGCCGGGTCTTGGTAGATTTGCAGTGGTCTGATACTCCTTCCATTTCAATATGATTGCTTGCACAGTGCTCCTTGAGATGTTTAAAGCTTGGGAAGTCTTGTTGTATCCAAATCTGGCTTTAAACTTTTCCACAACAGTATCTGGGACCTTCCTGGTGTGTTCCTTGGTCTTCATGATGCTCTCTGGGCTTTAAACAGAACCCTGAGACTATGAGACTTGATTACACACAGGTGGACTCTGTTTATCATCATCAGTCATTTAGGACAACATTGGATCATTCAGAGATCCTCACTGAACTTCTGGAGTTTGCTGCACTGAAAGTAAAGGGGCTGAATAATATTGCACGCCCAACTATTCAGTTTTTTATTTGTTAAAAAAGTTTAAAATATCTAATAAATTTCATTTTCACTTCACGATTGTGTCCCACTTGTTGTTGGTTCTTGACAAAAAATTAAAATTTTATATCTTTATGTCTGAAGCCTGATATGTGGCAAAAGGTTGAGTTCAAGGGGGGCGTATACTTTTGCAAAGCACTGCATACTACACCACACATATTACACACACCACATCATCACTGTCTGTCTTATGTCTTTTGTTTAGTGTCTTTATCTGTCCTCTATCTGTCCTTTTTGTGCTCCACTGTATGTGATTTAAGTCCTCTCTGGCAGAATCGAAGTTTAAAGAGTGAATAAAGCATGCTAGATTTGATTGTCAAAGAGGACTAGTAAAGGACATATTTGTTATCACTCACACTTACGCACAAGAAAACTGACACCTGCTGCAAGATTAAATTGTGTATATATGTAGGTTTTGCCAGATTGTGGCATTAACCATCAATATATATGCAGACAGTTGTTAAAAAAAATTTGAAAAGAATTGAAAAAGTGTGTTTTCTTTTTACATGATAGTATAAAAACTGTATTTGTAAATTCAGTATGTACCATGTTAAGACAGCAGACATATGAATGTTTCAAGCATCTGTTTGTCTAATAAATTATGTTATGCATTTATACGTAATCAGTATCCATTTTCACACAGTCACATTCAAGGTCCTGTGTGCATATACACAGGTAGAATTGAGACTTGAAGGTAATGCTGATATCCCTCTGAACCACAGATTTTGTGTGTGTGTGAAGTATGTGTACAGAGACAAAGCAGTTTGCAAACTGAGTTCATAAGAAGTGGTCTAAGAAAATATTTTTCTGGAATGACCTGTCAGGTTGACTGAGGCAGACTGAACTGCCATTCATTTTGGTAACCCATGGAAGATGCTAAGTGTTGAACAGTTGTTGTACCTTTATAAAGTGAGGATGTCAATGACAAAAACAAAGAAAGCTGACATTTTTCAGAAACAGCAGGGACATGCCATTTTGTACAACCAGGTTTTTGTAAGCTTTTGTAAATAGATATCAGATGTCATAAATTGAATACAGAGTGGCTGAGCTCAATCCACAGTAAGAAATGCATTTTTTTTTACCATTCCTATTGAATGGACTGCGCCAGATTCAGGTGCAGTCCATTTAACAATAAGGGTAAGAAAGCTTTCCCATGTGCAGGTGCTTGGTGTGCTCTCATATCAACCTCATTTGGACTGGATTTTTAGACTTTCAGTTTAGGTTGGACTAAAATTACAGGTATGAAACGTCCCACGGGTCATATTCTGCACCAAACAGCTGTAATTTGGTCTGGCAAAGAAAAGGTGGTCTTGGTCTGGATTACACTAAACCATTGTTCAGTTTGTACCTGGTGTAAAACATTTAACGGAAGGTTTAGAAGCTAATTAAGGTTTTGCCAAAACCAGCAAGAAAACAGCCGGCCTCAGTTGCATTTGGAGATGAGATCAGCCTTATTTCAAAGCATCGGAGATTGACTTGCACTCACCTTAATGGTCTTTTCCAGAACAGAGTTTACCAAAGACAAGCAAGGAGTTGGCACCGTAGCCTTCTTACATGTACCAGTTTTAGGATATTCAAATTCAAAGTCGCCCTGAATGTGTGGTGTCAGTCATTTTCACTCCATTTATTAATGGGTGTCTGTCCCCCCCGTCCTGCACACAAACACAGTCTTACAGCTGTCTCTAAACCAGTCACTGTAATGCATTGAGCGGTGCAGATCACAGGATGACAGCAGGACTCAGTTATGTCATGTCAAGTCTTTTGACAACTTGTATTGACTTATTATTCAATTTATTAATTTAGTAACTTGGATTCAGTGCCCCAAAATGTATGTTTAGTATGTCTAATGTATGTTTAGTTTACCAAACATACATACACTCAGCGGCCACTTTATTAGGTACACTTGTATCTGTATCTATCCAGAAATCACCCCACACTGTGACAAATGCAAAACTGCTGAAGCCACATTGGTCCATATGTACTGGTCCTGTCCAAGTCTGGTCAGTTCTGGACAGATGTTTTTCATACCCATCTCTCCCCATCTAGGTTCCTCAGAGTGGCAATAACACCTCATCCTCTCTTACCTCTGTTTGGCTACAGTGGTGAGGAGTTGCCTTTACCTCTAAAAGACAAGCGCTGTTGTTTTGCTCTTTGTTAGCGAAGCGCACAGTTCTGACCAGGTGGAAGGGTGTTGCTCCTCCAATTCACAAGCAGTGGTTATATGACCTCATGTCGTGTTTGAAACAAAAAAAAAATAGATGTTCTCACCACCACTCAACTGGGAAATTTGAAAAAACATGGGGCCCCTTCCTTGACATGTTTCAAAATACACAACAATACAATAATACACAGTACACAATAATACTTAAAATGTGTTTCGTACCTGCCAGGGCCAGGGGTGTAACGTGTGGACCTACAGAACAGTGACCTGGGTGGGAGTAAATGGGGTTGCTTTGCAGGGAGTGTTTTTTGTATTTTGTTTTATTGTATTGTGTTCTGTGTGTGTTACAGAGCACATGAGCGGAGTGGAGCGGCGATAATTTCCGCTCCTCGCTCACAAAGGTTGTCACCGCTCCGCTCTTCCCTCAAAGTTGGAAAATCGCCGCTCCACCCATAACCGCTCAGCGCTCCAGTAACACTGCACCCCGCTCCACCCCGCTCCGCGCTCCGCTCCAAAAATGTTTGCATGCATATAAAATGTACATGTTTACCTGCCGGGCATACACTGTGCGATATTTTAAATCGTTTGAATCAGCTCTATCTCACACTGCACGACTTGATCGCTGAGTTCCGAAGTTCGCAGCCCACGAGTAACGCTCTCACACTGTACGGCCCGATGCTCTGATGCGACTTGACACTATACGTTCATAACGCACCTAAGGGTGCGTTCGAAATGAGCCAGGCCTGCGCAGAATCGATCACTGGCGGTCGGCGCACAATGCAGATAAGAACACGTTTCATGCAACAGGAGGATCACTTTTATTTTAACTTCAATCAGCGATCGAGGACACTTTATCTAAGAACGTGGTCTGCAAACTAACATACAGGTGATCTAAAGTAAGTGTCTCCTCCTGTATGTGCTGGAAACTGTCCGACGTGACTGCAGCTTTTTGTCTCCACCTCCTGCTGCGGCCGCCTGATCTCGTCTACTCGCCAGGCGAGCCGCAGTTCATCTCAAACGCACCTGCTGCTTCTACTGTGAGATACCTTCACGAGGAGCGACCAGGATTTCAAACAAGTTTGACTTTCTTGCGAGCACAAGACTTGTGATCGGGAGCTCGTCGGGAGGTGTTAATCTCTCGTCGTTACCCCACGTATACTGCACGAAGCACGACCCACGATAGGGTCAAAATTCGGCCCGATCCAAAAAAATACTCGCACGACTGGAAAATCGGCTCAAAACGAGCCGACAGTCGCACAGTGTATGCCCGGCCCGCAGAGCCGACAGCCGTTTAAAAGTCCAAAAAATAGATATTTACTGACAAGAAAAAATAAGAAAATAATTTCACCTAACGGAATTAGCTGGTTTAATACACTTTTGTTTGTTATTAACCTTTCCCGAAACTATTTTTCATTCACTGTTCTCCTCCTATTGTTATACTTGAAGACCGAGATATGAGCGGTAACGGAGCGAAACTGGAGCGGGATGACGCCCCGCTCCACCCGAATCATGCTAGAAAAAAAACTCCCGCTCTGCGCTCCTTTCAAAATTCGTCCGCTCCGCTCCTCGCTCGCTCACGCTCCGCTCCGCTCACATGCTCTGGTGTGTTATGGCAAATGACCCTTTGTGGTTGCAGGCATCTGCATGTATGTTATGGAGCATCATTACACCACAGACTAGGTAAGAGTAGGCAGAGGGCCAGCCAGCACAGTGAGAAACAACGACCCCTGCTTGGTCTGGTCGTCGAGGGCAAATACATCCCCAATTACATGCTCCACCAGCTTGATGCACTTCCACCTGTGCAGGGCACAGCTGAGCCAGATTGACAATCACCAGCTTTGGTTAAATAGACCAAGGGTCTCCTCCTCACTGTGTGGCTGGCTCCTGCAGGAGGAACTACTCTGTCTGGCATTAAGTGTTGCTCCACTATGTCTGAACATCATTTGTTTGTTTTTGTGAGATACTAATGAGCGGAAGTTCTTTGAGTTTTCTACGTTAATCTCTTTAATTAAACACCATGCTTTGGTGTGCCAAATGTGACTGTCTGCCTGAGTGTCTTACCTTGACTGCCCACATCACAATTGGTGAAGAATGCGGGCATAGCGAACCATACCAGCTACCCCATGGATACAGCACTAACGGCTCTCCTACAAAGCCAAACCGAGCTACAGAAGGCAGTCAAGGAATTATGTAAGAGACTGGAAAAAGCTGAGAAGGCCCCCCGAGCACCTAGAAGTGCTCACCAAACTGGGACCTGATGAGGATGTGGAGGCGTACCTAGAGCTTTTCGAGCATACAGCCACAAACGAACGTTGGCCAACGACAGACTGGGCTGGGATCCTTGCACCCTTCCTCACAGGGGAAGCCCAATGTGTCTGCAGAGACCTGACGGCGGCCGACACCCAGGACTTTGTTAAACTAAAGGCAGCCATACTAGCCAGCCAAGGAAACAGTCTCTCTGCACGAGCGCAGTGATACCATACCTGGACTTACTGCGCCTCCCAGCCGCCATGGGCCCAGGTTGCTGAGTTAGTGCGCTGCACCCAAAGCTGGCTCACAAACAGCGCTGGCCTGCCGTGGATCAAGAGACTGGTACTGGACAGATGTATCCGCTTCCTGCCGCCTGACTGCTGTAGATATGCTGCACAAGTCAGCCCCACCTCCCTCGACACACTGGTGGCATTACTTGAGAACTTTCAGGTCAGCACGGAGATGCTACGGAGCACCGGGGCCGGGCTTGGCAGCCCCGCCCCAGTGGAAAGAACAAGCCGTGAACGTCGGCGGCGCTCCGTCAATAACCCACCCCAGGAAGCCGCGCCGGAGAGAGCACCCAGACCTCCACCCCGGAGATGCTATGTCTGTGGCGACGCCAATCACCTCTCCTGGGCCTGTGCCGATGGTGGCAACATCTCCATGCCCTCTACAGCCAGCTCAGATACAGCTCGGCCCTGTTTGGACACAAGGGATGCCGGCCACCAGCGCACCACTATACCAGTACGGGTTGGAGGCGCAGACACCCAGGCACTGGTTGATTCAGGAAGTGTTGTCACCTTGGTCCATGCTGACTATGCTGGACCAGTAGGATCTGGGCAGGTCCCCGTCACGTGTGTCCACAGCGACGTACGCCGTATCCGGTCACCAAGATCCGGGTCCAGACACCCCGGGGTGACGCAGTCATGGCTGCTGGAATCATGCCCAAACTGCCGGTACACCTGCTGATCGGCACGGGTTGAATCCTCTTCCAGTGGTACTGGGAACCAGGCCCCCAGTCAAGAAGCCCCCCGACACACCAGACGGTGAAACCGTCGCCTGGTGACAAAGACCCCGCGAGCTACCCCACATTTCGGGCATCAACGGAGGAAGTCCCCGTCAAGGGTGGTCTGTCGGTGGGGGGTTAACAGCGGAGGAGAGACGCCATCCCCCGGGGAGGATCCATTTGCTGAGTTCCCACGGGTGGACGTCAAGTTTAACCGACCCCCGGGGGAGTTCGTTACCGCCCAGTGGGCCGACCCTATCCTGGCAGCTCCCTGTGAAAACATCGCCAGTGTCGACGGCCAGCTGTGTTCCAGGGTGAGCGATCTATCCTTTCCTCACTTCTCGGTGAAAGCGGGACTCTTGTATTGCTGCTCGAAAGCTAAGGGGGAGAGGTTATTGAAGAACTCTTGGTACCAAAAAGCCATGTCACCCGGGTGTTGAATCTAGCGCACACACACCAGTTAGGGGCTCACCTGAGGGCACAGAAAACATATGACTGGGTGGTGGCTAAGGGTGCAATGGTACAGGTGACTCACGGTACGGCCGTACCGTGGTTTTTGTGTCACAGTTTCAGTACGGATTCGGTACAGTTTCCAACCACCTGCTACCCTAAACCCACGATCGCAAGATACCGAGTTTGCGGAAAGCGCAACTCGCATGTCCGCACGTAAAAGAGCGTGTCCAAATGAAATAAATGTGCATCAACCTGGTCACATGTGGACGTGCACAAACGGCTCTACCTCTCAATTACGCATCACCATATTACTTGCATACGTTTTTATTCTCTTGAGGTCAGAGGATGTCTGGTCAGCAGTTGTGGTGGATATGGGAATAGTCACGGCCAGACACGTCAGTCTGTACAGCTGTGGCAGCTCTCATTCAGATGTCTGCTGTGGAGGAAACCAAGGAGATCTTTGTCTCTGGTGTCAAGCTGTAAAAGGTTGGATGCAGGAATTTATGTCCAGTATGTCTGAAACTGTTGGTGGTCAAGAAGGGACAGGAACATTAATTGTTTGTGATCTTTAAATGCGCATCCAACGATTCATTCTGCAATATTTTAAAAAGCACATCAGTTGCACCAAGACGCAGAACTGGTAACAACTGGATCTTACGCAGGAAAGATTGCATACTGTTAACTGTTTTCACTCCCTCGCCGGTGTATTCAAACGCAAAACCAAAATGCTCCCACACCGGTTTTTCACAATTTCTCCGCTACCGCTGGCCATGCCTGCTTGTTTTTTTTTTTTTTTTTTCTTTTTCTGCGTCTATGAGCTGCAGCCAACGTGTGATAGGCTGGTCTCTGTGAGTGAGTGGAGGCTAGTGGACATTGACATGCAGTGGTGGGCCTGTTGCCTAAAAGGCACACACGCTCACGTGCAAGTCCAAAGCAAAGTAATTGAAACATAAATAACGCGGGACATAAAAGCGTATTGGCCCATGTAGGTCGTACCGAACCGGACCATATTTTACCGAGTACCGTTGCATCCCTAGTGGTGGCATAGTTCTATTGGCCTGGGGTGAAGCGTGCCGTGGAGGACTTTTGCCGCGCCTCTCCAGAGTGCCAGAGAACAGCTCCACAACCGTTCCTTCGTAACCCCCTTGTGCCCCTACCGATCACTGGTACACCATTCTCCCGCATAGCGATGGACATTGTGGGGCCCCTACCCAAGTCTGCTCGCGGTCACCATTATATCCTGGTCATACTTGATTATGCCACCCAGTATCCGGAAGCCATTCCTCTATGGGTCCCGAGTCCTAAGAACATTGCACATGAGCTTTTAATGCTCTTCAGCTGGGTGGGCATCGCCGACGCAATCCTGACAGACCAGGTTTCTAATTTCATGTCTCTGGTTCTGGCCACTGTATACAAATGGCTTAAGGTGAAGTGACTCAGGACATCGGTTTACCATCCCCGGACTGATGGATTAGTGGAAAAGTTTAATGGGACATTAAAGAAGATGTTGCATAAACTGGTTGATGTGGACGGAAAAGATTGGGACCACTTAATCCCCCTATGTTTTGTTTGCTATCCGGGAAGTGGCCCAAGCCTCCACAGGTTTCTCGCCTTTTGAGTTGCTCTATAGATGGAACCCACGTGGCCTCCTAGATCTGGCTAAGGAGGCCAGGGAAAGCCAGCCCTGTCCCCACCGGACTGTCATCGAACATGTGGAGCACCTCCAGAAAAGAGCGAGGAAGGTCTGGCCCCTTGTCCGAGAGCACATGGAGAAGGCCCAGGCGACCCAGGCTCGTACGTACAACAGGGGCACCAGACTAAGGGAGTTCAAGGTGGGTGATCTGGTCCTGGTGTTAATCCCCACCGTGGAGTCTAAATTCTTGGCCAAATGGCAGGGGCCATATGAGATCGCGGAGAGGGTAAGCGCCGTGAACTATCGAGTGAGGCAACCGGGCTGATGGAAGGGGTTACAGCTGTATCACGTGAACTTCCTGAAGCCTTGGCACACTCCCCCTCCTTTGCCAAAAGTCGCCCTCCTAACCGACCTCTCTCCCCAGAAACCAGCAGTCAACATTGGAGGGGAACTCTGCCTGTCACAGGTGCAGGAGGTACAGGAGCTCCTGAGTCGGAGCCAGGACGTGTTCACCAATACCCCTGGGAACACTCACCTCGTGGAGCACGATATAGAGACTCCCCACCCCCCCACCCCCTTGTATCCTCTCCACCCAAAAGGTGGAGAGGATACAAGGCTGGCTCCAGCCTGTCACCAAAAAACAGGTCAAATCCTTTCTAGGTTTGCCCTCCTACTATCAGAAGTTTATGAGGAACTACGCCATGATAGCCGCCCCTCTACACAACCTGGACCCACCAGAAGTCCCCCAACCATGTTTGCTGAACTGATGAGACAGAAGCCGTGTTTGAGACGCTGAAGCAGGCTCTGTGCAACGAACCTGCACTGGTGGCCCCGGACTTCACGAAACCCTTCATTCTACATAGGGATGCCTTCGGCACCGGTATTGGAGTGGTCCTGGCACAGACAGTGGACTCAGATGAACATCCGGTGACCATCATCAGCCGTAAGTTACAGAAACACGAGAGGATCTATTCTAACATGGCGAAGGAGTGCCTAGCCATGAAGTGGGCCATCCATCACCTACGATACTACCTGTGGGGAAGGCCATTTACCCTAGTGATGAACCATGCACCCCTCAAATGGATGGCCACAACAAAGACAATAACTGTGTCACCCGATGGTTCTTGGACCTCCAGAACTATAAGTTCACAGTCGAACACCACCCAGGGAAGGACATCTGTCACGCGGACGCCATGTCCCCCCCCCCCAAGGAACTTGGGGGGGGGGGGACATGGCGTCTAGGTAAGAGTAGGCAGAGAGCCAGCCAGCACAGTGAGAAACAGCGACCCCCTGCTTGGTCTGGTTGATGCACTTCCACCTGTGCAGGGCACAGCTGAGCCAGATTGACAATCAACAGCTTTGGTTAAATAGACCAAGGGTCTCCTCCTCACTGTGTGGCTGGCTCCTGCAGGAGGAACTACTCTGTCGGGTGGTAAGTGTTGCTCCACTATGTCTGAACATCATTTTTTTTTTTTTGTGAGATACTAATCAGACTTACCTTTCCTCCCGTAGGCATTATAGGAGCATATGTGAAATCCTGAGTGGAAGTTCTTTGAGTTTTCTACGTTAATCTCTTTAATTAAACACCACGCTTTGGTCATGCCAAATGTGACTATCTGCCTGAGTGTCTTACCTTGACTGCCCACATGACAATGTATAAAAGAAAAAATTTAAATAAAAAGACATTGATTAAAAAATAACCTCTCGTTACAACCGAGGTACACAGAAGAGGATCTCTGAACGCATAACACATCGAACCTTGAGGTGGATGGGTAACAGCAGCAGAAGACCATACCGGGCGTGCCACTCCTGTCAGCTAAGAACAGGAAACTGAGGCTACAAGTCGCACAGCCTCACCAAAATTGGACAATAGGAGATTGGAAAAACGTAGCCTAGTCTTATGAGTCTCAATTTCTGCTGCGACATTCGGATGGTAGGGTCAGAATTTGGCGTTAACAACATGAAACTGTGGATCCATCCTGCCTTGTATCAACGGTTCAGGCTGCTGGTGGTGGTGTAATAATATGGGGGATATTTTCCTGGAACACTTTGGGCCCATTAGTATTAACTGAGCATTGTGTTAGTGCCCCAGCCTACCTGAGTATTGTTGCTGACCATGTCCATCCCTTTATGACCAGTGTACCCATCTTCTAATGGCTACTTCCAGCAGGATAACGCGCCACGCCATAAAGCTCCAATCATCTCAAACTGGTTTGTTGAGCATGACAATGAGTTCTCTGAACTCCAAAGGCCTCCATAGTCACCAGATCTCAATCCAAGAGAGAACCATTGGGATGTGGTGGAACGGGAGATTCGCATCACGGATGCCATCATGTCAATGATCTCTGAGGAATGTTTCCAGTACCTTGTTGAATCTATGCCATGTAGGATTAAGGCAGTTCTGAAGGCAAAAGGGGGTCCAACCTGGTACGAGCAAGGTGTACCCAATAAAGTGGCTGGTGAGTGTATATCAAACATTTCCAATTTAACAAAACCATAAACTTGGGATGTTTCAGTTTGAAGAATATTACTGTTGGATCTAACTTTTCCCACTACCGGATGTACAAAGTGCAGGCCATTATCCCTGTACAGTTTTTCTGGTATTCCCATAGTTTGGTATTAAGTTTTCAGGTCTTTGCTACTATTAGTGCATCATCATCATCATCATCATCTGCATTTTTTGCCATTTTTTTAAACATGAATACTTTTACATGTAAGTAATGAAAGTATGTACATTCTAATCTTTGTTCAATCCAACTTTCAAAAATTTTCTCATGAATATATATATTTTTTAATTTACAGCTTCTCACCACCTTTTGTCCACCTTTTCACTCCCTTTTCCTCTGGAACAAGTGGTTGAGTGTATGACTCTTCACTAGAATTATTAAAAAAATGTTCCTGTTCTTTTTGTCCATGATAATTAGACCACTATAACATTTCTGAAGAAAAACTGATTTGTAAATAAATATTTTCAAAGCACTTTCCATGAGACATAGGATCTTAATAAAGATGCTTATTTGTTGTTTCAGCACTGCTAAAAGCATTTCTTTCCAAGAAGCTTTCAGCAATGCAGAACATTATAACTTTCATGTACTTTTCCTCTCAAATTTATGAGATTTATGAACTCAAAATCCTAAAACACAGTTAATGTCTGATGCCTACATGTGCAGTGCATGTGCTGGGTGCCACTGATATGCATCTACACACAAAAACAAAGGCAGTAACAGAACTCTTTCCTCCCTAGCCTTCACGTCATCTCCCTACATCAATAAATACAGCAAAATAGCATTAGCAATAACTTCAACTATATGACCAGGCTCTAATATGATAGAATTAGTATCAGTGTTTTAAGGTTTGGCCATTTAGGTGAAATTCTAAGCCAGGCAGGGAGTAATTTGGACACAGGGAAAATTGATTTTGACCATCAGCACTTTCTCATTTTCAAACAGCGCCTGCGGCTAAATGGGTTAGACTGTTAAGCACATTACACAGGTAGCCTCTCTTTTCCTCCCCAATGATTATGTGTCCACCTTGAGCAATTGATATTTCTTGCAAATAAGAAAATTATCATATTCCATGACTGGAAGGGCCTGCTGTTATAGAGTGCAGTCTCTGAACTTGGAATCGGAGGCTGAGGTACATTTTTCCTTTCTTTCTTTCTTTTTTTTCTTCTTTATGGGTGGGGTGTGTATCGAATGTCCTAAGCTATATTAGAATTGGGGTGCTGTCAGGCCTCATCAATAAAAATAAACAGTGATAGACTGTAAGTGGAGGAGGGAGCAAGGCGTGATGGAGGGGAAGTGAGACAAAAAAACTGGTTTCAGCTCAAACAGAGACCTGGGAACATGAACATTACAGCTTTCCTAGGGGTGTATTTTAAGAAATTTGCAGTATAATCACAAATCAGTGCGCCTTAATTTTACAAAAAAAAAAAAAGAAAATCTCCACTTTTTTTTCTTTTTTAGCTCCTGTTTTTTTTTTTTTTTTCCTGATCATCTGTAGTACTTTTATAACATTAGAGACAGGTCTGTCAAGTTCAGTGGACAGAAACACATTCACTTTGGGCTGTAAGGCACCACAGAAGCCATTAGGCAACAATGAGGTGTGTGCCATGATGTGGATTATTGAGCCAACTATATATCCAGTCACTGGGGCCTTCCTGTCGTGTGGCCCTAGAGGCTGTCTGCAGACTGAAGCTGGAGCCCCTGGCGGACTAATTGAAACCATATTGGAGAACCTGATAGTGGTGCTTCACGGCCAGAAGAAAAGTTAACCTGGGCAGCTCCAGTCATGAGAGGAATGGTCAATGCTGGGCCTGATCCTCATTTAAACAATACGATCATGTGGTGCCATCATGCATGCGAATATACATGGAATATGTAAAGTCACTTTCATATCTGAACAGAGATACACTTTCACTCATTTCCACACCTCATCCATCCTACAGCCTCCAATGGTTTCTGTGGCTGCAGTGCCCTCAAGAGTGGCCAACCGATAAGCAGCATTTACCGGTGAGCTAGTCAACATGTGAACACTAAGCACGCTAATGGGAGGGAGACAAAGCCACAGGCCACAGACATCAAGTAAATAGCAAACCACAGTCCACAAGATGAATGCTCTTTCCTCCATTTGACCATGCAGGTAGCAACCAAAGTTGTGACTTCCTAAAGTCTTTTGTGTGTTTTTCCACTTGTGTGGCTTGGGTAACTTGAGTAACTCCTTACAGTAGGGTTGCATAGACCAGAAAGAGATCTGCTACTGTAGGATTGCAGTGTCATTAGGCTAGTTGTTCTGTTGCACTTTTAAGGATATTTAGCCAATGGGTCAGTTAATTGGAAAAATCAGTCGCTCTGTGTCAATCTAATGTGATCTGCGCCCATGTGTTTCCAGTTAAGCTGGTGCTCCGTGCTGAGCAGAGGTTAAGTGAAACTACCTGCTCCTCTGTGTCTGGTGATTATTTGCTTTGTCCGCGGCACTGCCAGATCATAAAACACTTGCGTCCACTTTCCTCTTGCCTCCCAATCCCTGGGGTTCATTACTGTTACGCCTGGATGTGTGGCTGTACAAGCCTACCTTTTTAATGTCACACTGCGACAGCCCAATGAGGCTTTCACTAACAACGTGAACCTATATTTCATGAGCAAACTATTATTCACTTCAATCTTTATCCTGGAGGAATTTTGCCCCCCTCTCATTTTCACAGTATTGATGATTTTCAGTCTGGAAGTGATACAATAAATAATGAAAAATGAGGTTTCTGCAGGCAAATGGGATGAGACATGAAAGTGGAATGGAGTGCTGGTTCTGGTTTCCTGTCTGAATGGTTGTTAATTAATGGAACAGACGAAGGCCATAATTCTTCACTGGCCCAAGATTGCCACAGTGCCAGCCAGTTCAGCGATCACAGTCATCCGCATGTTGCTTGGCGTATGCTTACATTATTGAAGCGCTGTTTTTTTTTGTTTCAAAGATTATTTTTTCCTTTTCACACCCACCCACTTGCAGAGGAGATATGCAGTCTACAGTTGCGGTGATCGAATAAAGATCAAACCATTTTCTCCCCCTATCAGTATGGAAAGCCGGACCATCCGAAAGGAATTTCAAAAACCGCAGGTGATTTGTCTCTGTCTGTCTCTGACTTCATTTACTGAATTCAAAGATCAAAAAGACCTGCTGCTCCTCTCAGATGAGCTCTAAGTGCTTGATCTCCAGCATAGTCATTAAATACAGTATGGATGTCTCTGCTGCAGTGGCAGATGAAAACAGTTCGCTGAAAAGCAGAGAACAGAGAATAGCAGACGCTATTCATGGAGAATCATAGGCGCCTCCCAGAGACTGTGATTAAAGCAAATGAATGAAATAAGATACAAGGAAATTGAAATGATTAGCTTTAGAACAGGAATGTCTGAGCCAATAAGGCAATTGGATTTAACTGCAAACAAGAGGTTAGGCAAGCAGAAAGGAACATTGCAGAGTAAGACAAAAATTACATTGATTGTGTATTCCAACGCATAGATTCTTCTATGAAATATGCTCAGCTTTCAAACACGGCTGGATTTCAGAGGTATAGTCAGAAATCAACTGAGCAATGTCTGGTTACGATCATTGACTTTAACTCACGTCTGTGAGGCGAGAGCATAATCTCCACCAAAATACCTTGTTAACGTCCATTTGACTCGGCAGCCTACTCCTCACATATACAAGTATTTATTTAAACTGAGGTTTTTTTTTCTCCTTTGATCTCAGCACATAAAAATCATATTGTCAAAAGAAATTACTTAAAAAAGACATGAGAAGATATAAACAGAACTATAATGTTGTCATGAGCATGTTGAACCACCAAGGGCCCTTTCGTTTCAGCTTGGTGTTTTATGTGGGATCGCAATAGTAGCCTTTAAGTATATAATGCCACCTGTTGTACCAGAGCAACCGTGACATCTAAAAGAAGGAAATGAATGTGCATTTTTACATCCCAAGATGCAAGCTATTGTTTACACAACACTGCAGAGTTTCTGATTATCTTCATCAACAAGGCAGTTTTCCAAAAGTTAGAATTTATAAACACACAATCAGGATGCTGCAGGAGAAGGTTAGTACCCTGAGAGCAAAGCCTAAATAAAATAAGTATGAAATTGTGCTATTTGATAAGACTGACACAAAAAATAAAAAAAATTTATATATATTTGTATTTCATAACTGCATATTCAACATTTGATCAGCATAAACAAACTTTGACACACTGTCTTTCAGTGTGATATGTTGTAAGCAAACTGTTGCATTTTTGCACATTTATCAGTCACACACAAACCCATGTCCATGCTGTTTTTGTTTTTTGACTGGTGGACCCTGTTTTGCACAGTGAGTTTCACTCTTCACAGCTCCTTATTTTGTGTACTTTTACTCGTCCCCTGTCTTTAAGCGTGGGTGTAAAAGGAACCACATTCCCCGTGGGGACAGTTAAGTCCCTCACCAGGGGAAGCAATCAGGCCCAAACCTCCAAATGATGAGTGTCGTCCTCTTCCCACCCCATCCGACCGGGACTGTGAGTGGTGGTTGGTTTGTCCCATCCTCACCACCACACTCTGGGCTGGGGTTCTCCACTGAGAACCCACACGCCTGACTTGGAAGTGTTGCAGTAATGAGACACTCTGGGGACAACAAAGGCGTCTGCCCCTCCTCTTTGTCAGATTTCAAGTATGAACAGTATATGTAATTCTCAACCTTAAATACAGAATGCAAAATCAGAGTTTAAATTGTAATGCAAATGACGTACATTGTTCAAAGTATAGCAGCAGGTATCATAGAATATGCTTTGCAAGTACACGTGAGGTATGATTTAAAACTTCAACTGAAAGTACAAATACCTCGCATTGTCAAAATGTTGCATAAGAACTGTTTAGCTTTTCTGTTTATATTTTCTGTTGCATGTTGTTTGCCATTTTATGGACTTGTAGGAAATTAAATACACCGTCTAGCATTTTAATAAGTGTGTTTTAAATAGCTTCTTAACTTCAAAAAAACATTTTTTAAATTAAAAAAACTTTTGAAATGGTAAACCATGTCAGACATGAAACATTCTTGATTTAAATCAAAGCTCACTGTGCATTCTTTCAAAGTATTATGACGAAAAACAAGAACTGCACCACCTCTCCAAAGGTGTTCCCCAAGGTCTGGTGTGAGGTTTGGTCATCAGTTCATATGGCTTTTTGGACCTATTCTGTGCAGATGACAGCCAGATTACTTACTTAGATATATATATATATATATATATATATATATATATATATATATATAGATATATATATATATATATATATATATATATATATATATATATATAGATATATATATATATTATATATATTATATATATATATATATATATATATATATATATATATATATATATATATATCTATATATATATATATATATATATATATATATATACACAGTGGAGGAAATAAGTATTTGATCCCCCCACTGATTTTGGCAGTTGTCATACTAAGAAATAAAATAAACAGTCTCAGACTTCTATGGCAGCTTTATTTTAACAGTTATTGAAAGAATATTGAAAAAAAATTTGAGAAAATTACATGAAATGAAAAATAAAAATCAATTTGCAAGTCATTGAGGTAAATAAGTATTTGATCCCCTAGCAAAACATGATCTAATACTTGGTGGCAAAACCCTTGTTGGCAGCACAGCTGTCAGACGTTTCTTGTAGTTGCTTACTAGGTTTGCACACACATCAGGAGTAATTTTCGTCCACTCCTCTCTGCAGATCATCTCCAAATCCTGAAGGTTTTGAGGCTTGCGCTTGGAAACTCGCAGCTTCAGTTCTCTCCATAGATTTTCAATAGGATTAAGGTCAGGAGACTGGCTAGGCCATTCCATGACCTTGATGTGCTTCTTATGGAGCCACTCCTTTGTTTCCTTGGCTGTATGTTTTGGGTCGTTGTCATGCTGGAAGACCCATCCACGACCCATTTTAAATGTTCTTGTGGAGGCAAGGAGGTTGTCACCCAAGATTTTGTGGTACATGACCCCGTTCATCTTCCCATCGATGCGGTGAGGTCGACCTGTCCCCTTAGAAGAGAAACATCCCCAGAGCATAAGGCTTCCACCGCCATGCTTGACAGTAGGGATGGTGTTTTTGGGTCATATTCAGCATTTCTCTTCCTCCAAACATGTTGAGTTGAGTTGAGGCCAAAGAGCTCAATTTTAGTCTCATCTGACCACAGCACCTTCTCCCAGTCTCTTTCTGAGTCATTAATATGTTCGTTGGCAAACCTGAGTCGGGCCTGGACGTGAGCCTTCTTGAGCAGAGGGACCTTGCAGGATTTTAAACCATTGCGTCTCAGTGTATTACCAATAGTTTTCTTGGTGACTGTGGTCCCAGCTGCCTTGAGATCATTAACCAGCTCCTCCCGTGTAGTTCTCGGCTGATCTCTAACCTTTCTCATGATCATTGAGACCTCACGAGGTGATATCTTCCATGGAGTCCCCAGCCTAGGTTGATTAACAGTCATGTTGTACTTCTTCCACTTACAAATAATTACATGAAAAGAATATATATATATATATATATTAGGGGTGTAACGGTACATGTATTTGTATTGAACCGTTCGGTATGACGTGGTCGGTTCGGGACGGAGGCGTACCGAACGAGTTTCCACACGGACATATTAAGTAGAGGACCGCATGGAGCACAACAAACAGCAATTGTAGTTGACGTCGTGGCTAATGCTAATGCTGCTAGCATTGGTAATAAGCCTCCCGCGACATAGTGTTAAATGTGGTGGGAAGCTGTGTTTGTACTCGGTCGTCTTTCTATTTTTGTAGCGATATTCACGCTGGGGTGGTGCCGTTTCAAATGAGTTAACAGGTTAGACGTGTTGCCAGAAACATACCCGTTCTCGGATGAACAATGTCGGCAAACCACTTTGGTTTTATCAACTTCTCTTTGTCCCTGTTTATATTTCACCGGGGAGCCGAAGTTGTGTTTTAGCTGCAGATTTAAGACCCTAATCACCCTAAACGCTGGCTTCAAACACATGATAAAAGTAATTGAGCCCCGAATCAATTACCTTCTCGTCCACATTTTAGCCAGAAAATCATACCGGGACTTTATGAAAAAATACAATGTTTTTAAAGAAACAGTCTGAGCCTTATTCATGTTATTTAATCTGAGCAACAACTTGAAACTGTTCAGTGTTGCAACTGTTCAATTTTGCACATCAGATGGATATTTTCTTTAAGAAAAAGTCTGAGCCAATATTATTTTATTTTGTTCTTCAAAATATCTACATTTCAGAATATTGTATTTATATTTTTGAGCAAAATTCTAGCTTTGTATAGGCTAATGTTCTTATGTTTTTAAAAGCACAAAAGTGTGTAATAAAAACAACTAGCACATTTATATTTTGCATTTTGTTTTCTTACTGTACCGAAAATGAACCGAACCGTGACTTCAAAAACCGAGGTACGTACCGAACCGAGAGTTTTGTGCACCGTTACACCCCTAATATATATATATATATATATATATATATATTATATATATATATATATATATATATATATATATACACACATATATATATAACTTCTCTAATTCTCTGATTATCACCTTAACAAAGTTTGCAAGGAAACCTGGATGTCATGACTTACCACCACCTTTTCTTCTTCAATTCTTCATCTGTCTGTAGATAGATGAAATTCACTCTGTGTCGAACATTGTCTGGTCTTTGATCAGCCAACAAAGACACCTCACCCCACAGTTCACTGACATCCACAGGGTAGCAGTGGTTTCCAGAATCAAATCCCAGTCACTAATGCTGGCCTGCAGTCTGACTGCCAGTTCTGCACCCAGCTATGTAAACTCAGTTCTACAGGCTAGTCTCTGGCTTGACCACTATGTTCCTCTCAGGAATGTTGTCTCATTCTAGACTTTTCTCATTTGATGTTCCACAATGGTTGAAGAAACCACTAAATGCTATCATAGCAATTGTTTGAGGTCTCGCCACTTCAGAGATCACCACTTTTCCTAACACCTCCAGCATTCTAACCTAACATTTCTCACCTACATTTATTTGCACCTCTGTACCTGTTCCTCCTGTATTGTTGTTTAAATAGATTAGCCTTAATGCTTTTGCCAGGGTTTCTTCCTGTACATATGCAAGAATGTTGTTTTTCACTTGAAAGTCACTTTGGATAAAAACATCTGAAAAATGACAAAATGTGTAAATGTTTCTCACCACTACTTAAACATATCACACAACCACCACCATCACCCTCCACTCCCTCTCCCTGCTCTTTGATCCAAGGCCTGTTATCCACTCACCCACCCCTCAGTACCCTCTGTCAGCCTCCTCCCACCTGGTATTAGAAGAAAGACTGCCACTAAACTCAAGGGAGAGTGGGCCAATCCTATCAGGCATATTGCCATGCATATACAGTATTTCCACATTCTCTCACTGCCTGTTCTATGTATCCTCTCCAGAAGTCATACAAGAGCGATTGCTGGGCCTGTGCCTTGCCCTGCCTTTTTTCCGCCTCACAAGAAGACTACAAAGTCATTGGTTAAATTACGGGAGAGGAGACGATGCACAGCGTGACAGGGAAAGAAGAGAGGGTAGATATTTCACATCACTGTATTAACAGTGATCAAGTAGAAATAAGGGCATAGTCTAGAGCTGCATCAGTGAAAGTAGGTGAGGGTATGGATGCCGTGGCTGATTGCCAAGTTGGAAGCTTCGGGCCTGCCTAGTAGTGCACAAATTGTTGCATGCACCAGTGGCCAAACACAAACCACCATGACCAAGCGTGGAAGTGACATCATTCTCTATGGCTTGGCAGGCAAGAATGATGGCATTATAATAGCGATGGCGTCGCTCTGGTGGGACATGCCAAGAATTGGTTAACCACTGGGAAAACGCATGGGGCCATAATAAATTAGATGAAAAGGTTTGGAGAATTAGCCTTCTTTGTCAGGTGAAGGTCATCATCTGATTTTAAGATGTTTCAGTCTTTGGCTAGACTCTAACACCAATAGTTAAATAGGATTATTTGTATGTTATGCACACTTGACCAATAAAGCTGTTTTTTTTTTTTTGTTTTTTTTTTTTTTTTTTTTTTTTGTCAACCAAATACCAATTCTGGGCAGCCTTATTAAATAGCACATTTCACATTTATTTCATTCAGGCTTTGCTCTCAGGGCACTAAACTTTCTCAAACAAGTGATACTCCAGCAGCATCTTCAGTGAGTGTTTATAAACATGGCTCAATATTATTGTGATGTCTGAGCTGAATTCAATAGATTCTTTCTCTGTCAGCTGTGCTTCCGCTGCAATCTGATCCGAAATTACATTCAACAGCAACTGGAGACGAGCACAGCTCATTCTGTCTGTGCCGTAGCACTCCTGCCCCCTCACTAACTTCATCATAGGGGCTCAGCAGGGCTCATGAGGGGCCATGGGAGTCTGAAAACACCCTAGTCCATTACTCAGAGTGAGAGGCTAACCTGGAGTTAGAGTGTCTTGGCTATCTCCATCAGAGTCCCATGTCTGCCTAGAAATGCTCCCTTCGTGGCTTTTGGCTTTAATGGACTCTGCTAAACTCATTCTCTCTGAATATTACCTTTAGGATTGCCCCATATCTGGTTTCTATATACAGTGTTTACACATGGCTCAAGCTTGTTCTGTCTAATGCTCCCTCTCTTTCTTTTTCATCCCTCTATTTCTGCAGATATTATTAATTTGCCCTCTGCATTTCTGTTTTTTTCCTTGTTCTTAGTGTGCACACTTACATACAATTTTCCTTTGCATGTGCAGGATTTAGAAATTGACCTCCACTCTAGAATTTGCACTGGATATTTTCTACAGTACTCCGCCTGCTCCTCCCAAGAGGCTCAGATTATAGCCTACATTAGGAGAAACACTTCATTCATTCACACACATAACCCTACATCACTGCAGATCGTCTGGCTGAGACGGTCTATTGACTGTGAAGTATCTGTCATTGTTTTCTCTCTCCTTTTCAGTGCTCCCACTTGTGTGTCTGGTTTTAATGACTGCAAATCACCCATAGTCCTGATATACTGTAAGTGGATAAACCAAATAGTGCAAATACCACTCTGGAGACTTTTGCATTTTGAGAATACTTATATTTTCAGCCTTTCTATAACTGCCTTAATTGCTTTTGTCATTAATTGTGTTTGGTTTCATGGTTTGGTTGCGTGCCATGGCTTATGACTGTATTTTCAATTCCACACTAACCTCTACTGTTGCCTCACCAGCCCACCGGCTCTCATTATTTTCTCCTACAACTCATTCATTTTCCTCCCCAAAACTACTTTCACAAATCATCACAAGAAAAGAGCTATTACCACCATAGACTGTACACACACACACACACACAAATATATATTTATATTAGGGGTGCAACGGTACTCGGTAAAATACGGTAGGGTTTGGTACGACCTGCATGGGACACGGGACAATACGCTTTTATGTCCCGCGGTATTTATTTTCCAATAACTTTGCATTGGACTTGCACGTGAGTGCCTTTTAGGCAACAGGCCCACCACTGCATGTCAATGTCCACTCCCCTCCGCTCACTCACAGTGACCAGCCGATCACACTTTGGCCGGTTGGCTTGCAGCTCATGGATGCAGAAAAAAAAAAAAAACAAGCAGGCGTGGCCAGCGGTAGCGGAGAAATTGGGAAAAACCTTTTTTAGTCACCTGTGTGGGAGCATTTTGGTTTAGCTGTTGAATACACCAGCGACAGAGTGAAAACAGTTAACAGTTAACAGAACGTAATCTTCCACCTCCTCAAACCCGTGATCTTACCTGCGTAAGATCCAGTTGTTACCAGTTGTGCGTCTTGGCGCAGCTGATGTGCTTTTTAAAATACTGCAGAACGAGTCATTGGATGTGCATTTAAAGATCAAGAACAATTAATGTTCCTGTCCCTCCTCAACCACCAACAGTTTCAGACATATCGGAAATAAATTCCCGCATCCAACCTTTTCCAGCTTGACACCAGAGACAAAGATCTCCTTGGTTTCCTCCACAGCAGACATCTGAATGAGATCATGCCACAGCCGTACAGACTAACGTGTCTGGCCGTGACTATTCCCACATCCACCACAACTGCTGACCAGACATCCTCTGACCTCAAGAAAATAAAAATGTATGCAAGTAATACGGTAATGCGTAATCAAGAGGTAGAGCCGTTTGTGCGCATCCACGTGTGACCAGGTGGATGCACATTTATGCCATTTAGACGCTTTTTACGTGCCGACATGCGGGTTGAGCTTTCCGCACCAAACGTACCAAAAACCTGCGATCACGGGGTAGCGGGCGGTACCTGTAAAAACTGTACCAAATACGATATACATATATATATATATATATGATATATATATATAGCTGCGATACGGTACATATATATATATATAACAGGTTTAGCTGTTTCAAGAGTCACTACCAGAATGTTATTCGGACTAAATAAGTTCTGCTGGACCTCAGTATGATGAGAGGTTCTACAGCAGAGCTCCTTGACTGAGCTCGGTGAGAGGAGAAGTCCCAGGGTCCCGGGGCCCCGGGGTCCGGCTGGCAGCTGAGGACCCCTGTTGAGTTTCACTCAAAGAGACCAGTCAGGATGAATTACTGCAGGTCCCAGCGTAATTTGGCTTGTATGACTCTTGAAGTGATTCACTGTGATCTGCAGAGCTCCTTCAGTCAATCTGTCAATGCCAGTTATGTATAAACATAAACATGTAAGGGAACGCACTATAGGTCCACCATGCCTGCTTACCTGGTTTACTTGAGAAATTCATATATATCAATGTAATTTGTAGATTGGCACTGAGTTTTACTGCACTGCTGTTCCGTGTTTCATTAGTCTATATAGATAGATAGATAAACTTTATTACAGACTCAAGGTCCAAATATATATATATACAGTCAAGGAATAAATTATTAGACCACCATTTTTTCTTCACTTTCTTGTTCATTTTAATACCTGGTACCACTAAACGTCATCATGTGACTAAAACAGACAGAAAAGAAAACACTAAATGCATAAAAGCAGTGTTTTTGGCAGTACAACGCCATAGCTATTGATGTAAAAACTTAAGTGATTTAGGTTATAATCAAGAAAACCATGGAAAATGGTAAGATATCAGCTCTTAAATAAAACTCTTATGAGCAATCTTTGTGGTTATCGTTATGTTTGTCCAAACAAATGTACCTTTAGTTGTACCAGGCATTAAAATTGAACAAGAAACTGAAGAAAACAAGGGTGGTCTAATAATTTTTTCCATGACTGTATATATGACCTTTTAACGCAAAGGTTAAAAGGTCAGGATGACCAGTCCATTCTTTGTTTGGGATGTCATATTAATGTAAATCATTAAAAAGCTCCATCTTTTCAAAATTGCACTTTCTTGCATTGGCAATTGTCATGGTACACTGTTTTATCACATGATGATACCCACCTGTTCTTGACTTGTGTTCATGATTTGTGCATGCTGAGAGACTGAGAGTTGGGAAAAAAATGTTAGCATTGTTAAAACGTGTTTGTGTCATCTTCTTAATTTGTTTGTCAATGTTTACATTTCTTTTTTAATTTATTTATTTATTTATTGCTTATTAAAGCTAGGGTAAGAAATTTCCTTCCCATCATGAAGTCCAAGCCCCTTTTCACTTAATGCGCACAAGCACAAACCGTTTCCCTGTCCCCTGGGAACTGACTGTTCTAACAATTCCACTTTACTGGGACAGGGCTTTATATGAATATAATTTATATGATTGTTTTGTTTTGTTTTACTACAGTAGACAAGATGGACAGCTAGCAGATGGTGAGATATTCACTAAATGTGGCAAAAAGTGTTCTCTATTAGAAATTGCACAGAATGACTTACTTTACTTTTAACAAGCACATGACAGTAACCTATCCAGGATGTAACCCCGCCTTTCACATAAGAGAGCAGGGGTGGGCTCCAGCAGATCCCTGCACAGGAATAAGCAGGTATAAAGAATGGATGGATGGATTTTCCTGTTGTAAAAGACAATTCTTGAAGTACCGACAAGACCTTTTAGTAACAGGTGTCAAACCTGATTGATGCTTTTTCATTGAACCAACAATGTTTGTACTTTGTAGAAGACTGCAACAAATGAAACTGGCCCACTTCCTTGCATGGTTCTTTGTGTTTCTCACTATTACTTCATCATTTTCAAATTGGGTAGAAACATAGATTGTGTCAACGTCAGTAGAAATTTCTGTTACATTTATCAGCTTCAACTCATTTAAAATATCATTTATTTGCTCTGCTGCTATGCCTGCACTATATGTAGGAAGTAAAGAATAGAGAGCTCAGCACTGAAAGCTGCAGACGCAAGCAACAAGGACAAGTATAAACACTGACATAGGCATAAGCAAAGACATTGAGTCCCGTAGGTAAGCTACATCTGTGGTTGTTACCATAAATCACCCTACAACACTGATGGTGTGGCCATGTCCTGATTTTGTTTTATTTACCACCTGCAACTTTTTGTACATTTTGTACACCTGCATCAATCTTTTTTTGCCGCCATAACAGTGAAGTAACTGTATTTTTCTATTTTAACTGTCCCTTTCATAGCTGTTTCAGAGCTTTTCTCTTCCAGTGTTTTTGATGCGGTTATGACTGCGTGTGTTTTAAAGCTCTACAGCTAAATCTACCTTGTGGTGAATTTGTTTAGCAAGTTATTTGATTTATTTCTGTAAAAATATTACATTTTCTCACTTCGCAAATTTAACTTCTACATGATTCCCAGGGGAACATGCTCTTCAACTAAATTACTAAATTAAAGTTTTCTGCCTCACATAGTAAGTTTGTTCATGAATCTAAAAGACCTCTTTAAAGTCTAAATGGTTAAGAGAATAAGCCATATTGCCCACAAAGGAAGAGCTCTTGTACCCTTCAGCTGCTCACAGTACTGTTGTTGTTGACACTTTTTTTAGTTCCTGGCACCCATTTGTTCATCGTCAGATTTGAAATTAGATCATCGGTGCCTTGAACCCAAGATGAAAGGAGCCACTGCTGTTTAAACAGATTGTGAGTTCTCTCAGAGCAAAATTGGGTGGGAATGAGAATCACTTTTTGTGTGTGTATGCCTTTGCACGACCTCATGCATTTTGACACGTGTGTGTGATACCGTGTGAAGTTATTTTATCTGGCAACTGATTTTGCGTGTCATGCCTGGGACAAATGGGGATGACTGTTAGCCTACACAGCTGCATGTCCAGAGGCTGTTGAGTGGCCACATCTTATCACAGCCATATACAACAGCGTATTGTTTGGCCAGATGAGAGCTTTAGTCTCTCATTAAGGTCACTGGGTAAGAGGATGGGAACTCAGAAGCGGAAACCCATGACACTTTTGGGCCCCGCTCAGGGGAAAACACTTGTGTTGAACTTGTGTGTGGGTATGGTGGTGAAGGAGTACGTCACGGCAAATATATGAGACCCAGTGCTTTCATGTTGGGGTGATTGTTGCCATGGTAAACAGGGGTCAAGTACCTTTTGGTTACAATGAGCATAGAAATGTGGCCTTGTGTTTTAACATTATCAGTCAGAGTCTGGTGACATATGAAGAAAATGGCTCCCTCTTGTGTTAAATGGGAGTGATATGAGAAAGTAGTCTCAGTCATAGCCTATCATCACCTCAATAAATCCTCCTCAGAATGAACATCTCACAAACAACTGACAGTCCCACTTGGCCCCACTTACCGGAATCGCTCAAACTTTTTTCTTTTTATTACAGTCCTCTGAGTTTATATTGTTGTTGCACTTTATTTAATTTTGATCAGTAATTATGATCATAAAGTTTGTGGATCCGTCTGAGTTCCTTTGGATGACAGCACAGGAGACATCTGTGTGCCCACAATGTACAGGCTGTGGAGCTGCTCTCCCTGCGGTTGCTGCTTGGAAAACCCATAATGGCCTTTAATTGGGACTTTAATTGTGTGTGGTGGAGCAAAAGCATTGACTACAAAACTGGTGGTATTTGAGTGCATACATGCATCTTTTGTGTAAGTATATGTGTGGCTCACCAGATCTCCTTCTTTCCCTGGCCTGTGAATAGCTTCAGTTGGAATCAGAGCAGATAACACCATGTCAAATCACATAAGTCATGATCTACATGATATTAGCATTATTTTGCCTACAGGGGAAGATGTTAATTGGTGAATCAAGGGCAGCAAGGAAACATACCCTGGCAAATTTGCTGACACAAAAGAAGCATTAAGAGTGGGGGTGATCATCCAACTAGCTCCCGTTTCACGCCAGTCATAGATGCCCTTTGGATATATATGTTATGACTAATGGCAGCAGCCGCTCTCAAATCAATGAAAAGCCCTTTGAACTCAAATGATGGCTGATAATGACATATTGTGTGAAGTCCTTCTGATTAGAAAAAAAAAATTAAATTCCAAGAAGACTGGTGAGTTTGAATTCTGAGTACAATTATAACCCTGATTTCAAAAAGTTGTGATGCTGCGTGAAATCTAAATAAAAAAAAACAATCCAATGATTTACAAATCTCAAAAGCCCATATTTTATTCTTGATAGAACATAGAAAACATAGTAAGGAGATACACCACCTTAAGTTTAAAAAAATGGTCATTTTGAATTTGATGGCAGCAACAAAGTTGTGACAGGGCAATGATTAACACTGTAACAGTCCCTCTTCTTTTAACAGCAGTCCATACACAGCTGGGAACTGAGGAGACCAGGTGTTGGAGTTTTGAGAGAGCGGTGTCATTATCATATAGGACTTGAGCTGCTCAACAGCTCTGGCTCTTCTCTTTAAAAATTTCCTGTGGCAAATGTTTTCAGTTCATAAAAGTTCCTGAACTTTAGGCAGACCAGTGCAACGCCCAGACTCTTCATCTACAAAACCATTCTTTTGTAACAGGATGCAGTATGCAGTTTAGCATTGTTTTGCTGAAAAAAACGTAGGTTTGCATAAGTTGCTTGAAAACTTGTATGTACCTTTTAGCATTGATGTTTCTTTTCCAGATGTTGAAGCTGCCATGCAAGTTTTTGAGCAGAGGGAATAACAAGCAGGACAAGCCCAGTCCTCTTAAGTCTTGAGGCCGTGGCATTCATGGTTTAAATGGATGCACCACAGAGTTCGCTCTGTTCTTAGACAGCGATTTACAGAAGAGTTCCTGAGACCATGGAGGGATTTTCATTAGAGGTATGCCTAACTGTATTGAGATGAGTTGCTATAATCAAATTCAAAATAAATTCATATTTTTTACAACATGGTAAAATGTCTTTTATTTTATGTTTTATATGTGCTCTTGTGATAAAGATATGGATTTATGTGATTGGCAAATCACTGCATTCTGGTTTTATTCACATTTTACACAGACTCCTAACTTTTTTCAGAATTGGGGTTGTATTAACAAATACTCTCTAAACATCTTATCATCACTCTGAAAGTTGCTTTAACAAGGCCACTGCCATAACAGGCATGGGAAGAACATCAGTGAAAGGAAGTCCATTATAAACGGGGTGTTGGGTGTTGATGCATGTGTCGAACACACTGAGAAGCAGAAGAGCAAGAACAGGAGCGAGGAAGGGGGTGAGGGTAGTAGGGTGAAACAGGATAAATCTGGGACCAGTTGGGATATTTGGAACAAGATTGAAGGCCAGGTGCCATCTTGTGTGTTCCACTCATGTCTGCTGCATCCTGCTTCTGTTCACTGTTCATGGCCACGCAAATACACACTGAAAGAGCGGGGAAGGAGCTTGTGGTTCAAGTCCAGTGACAGCAGCCTGTAGTCAGGGTGGCGACGCTACAGGAGCCGTTCCTCGTATTGGGGAAGCATGTTTGTGTTGGCACAGAATTAATAACTTTTCATTTACTGCGGAAATGACAGGAATAGTAATTAAGGAAATGGAATGATTTTATTGGCCATGATTTTTATATTAAGTTCCAGATGTGAAGCAGCTGCCTGCTCAGCAAGAAACCCTGCCCCCTGTGCGCTATCTAGAGGAACTTTTATTAAGAGCAAGATAACAGCGCCAGTCAAACTCGTGCCTGTGTACGAAAACATAGTATCTCATTCACAGGATATAGCAAACTCAACTAAAATCACGTAATATTTGATTAATGAGAGGCTGTTATAAAGCAGTATGAGGTCTGCTTCAGATTTATAAATATGCCCCCAAAGTGCAATTTATTTGCACATATAAAGTTACTCCATTTCAGGCCTGATTTGCTTGACTGGAAAAGTTAATATTATAAGGTGACTGTTCAGCATTTTTGGGTGGCCTCAAACACATGTGAAATCCATGTCATACTGCTCTAAAGTTCAGTTTCTTTAAATGGTAATGACAACATCAGTGAGATCCTCATACTGTCTGTCACACATTCTGTCTGGTTTTCCAAAAAGGAAAACTTTGACTCTTTTAGCTAATAAAGCTGTTGCAAGCGAATAAAATTAACAAATATGCATTTTTTTCTAACTAACTGGAGAAATAATGTAATGTGTATTTGTTTTAAACTTTAAAAAGATGTTAGACTTTCTGTGTTTGTTTATTTCTCAAGTATTGCATTCCCTTGACTCTCATTGTAACCACCAACACTCTTTAATCTTTTTGAAGCCACATTAAGTTATTTATATAATATAAATGCTACTGTACGTTAAAGGGGACATATTAAAAATGTATATATAATATGCATATTATATATATATATTATTATATATATATATATATATATATATATATATATATATATATATATATATATATATATATATATATATATATATATATATGTATATATGAAATTGTATTATTTTATAAGTATATTTTGTGTGTGAAGTAACTACCAACATAAAAACTAAAGTAGCACAACCCTGTCTTTTGTTTTGAAGCCCAAGTCTAAAAAATATGCCATTAACTGAGCCCTTCAGGTTTGCAGGGTACTGTGACATCACAATTCCAGACTTCAGGACCATTCAGACTTTAATCCAGCCTCCCCTTATTTATCTACAGTACCCCCCCCCTCCCCCCCCCCCCCCCCCCCCCCCCCCCCCCCCACATGCCATAAATAAAGGTGTGAAGACATGGTTTTTTAAAAGGGGTGCTTTTATATTTCATCTCTTTTTTGCCCAAAGCATGTCACGGACTTTTCATTATTACCTCAGGAGAAAAGGTCATAATGTGTCTCTTTGAATAACAGACAAAATAAGGGACACACACAGTTACTTATTTGTTTATTCGAAAACAAACAAGATGTAACTGCTAGACTAGATAACAATTGGTTCATTCAAAACTCCTACTCAAATGTAGAAAAAAAGTACTAAATTTTGTTAAATCAATACTAAAGATTACAGGACCAACTGCAACTTCACCGTCACTTCGTTTAGAAAGGAGTTACAGGGTTGCTATGTCCAATTTTAACCATTTTAAACATACTTTGTCCCCCTGTCAATTAAACTCATTCCTGCCTGACAGTCAGAACAGCAGAAGTGAGACGATAACTGCAGGTGCTGGTCAGGATGTAATACCAGAAGAGCTGTTACTTTTTAACTTCTCAGGTATGATTCAGACCTTTAAAGAGCTGCTTTCTTGTATTTCTGTAGGATTTCAGTCTGTATGGCTGTGACTGACTGTGACTAATATGTTCCATTTCATGTGTTTCTCCAGTTTGTTTCATTATGCATTTGTGTTGTTATTAATGCCTCAAGTCAGATGTAATTTCTCCCATGGGAGACAGTAAAGAAAACACATGATGAATAACACAGCTGCTTGATCATTTATGAACTGTTGATAAGTATGACCTAACAAAAACAAGTGAAGGAATATATTGTGCATATTGATAATTTATCAAGAACCCAAATGGGAGATTTTAAATGAATGAAATAGTTAGAATGGATGTTAATTTGATATCTATGAACTGAACTAAAACAAACTCAACTAAAAACAAAATCTTGTATCCCTGAACGTGATGCGTTCTTGCCACCACCATGCAACCTTTCTGGCTCCTTTCTCTTTCATTTCTTTCTGTTCACAGTCAACAAAGAGCACAACCTGTTACAACTTCTGAGAAAGTGAAGAAGAGGGGAGTTAACAGATGGAAATACTTGAGGACAATGAAAAATGCATGGGTGACATTAACATAGATTTACTGCTACCAAGGAAAAATAACTCACCCAAAATGCATATTGTTAACTCAAATGTTTGTTCTTGGATTTATGTCTGAAGATTTAAAGTCATAACCTCCATTTAAAACTGTTGTACTCATTGCCATCACTAAAGTGAATGAAATGCACATGAAATTATGTTTATCTCATTCTCTTCTTACATCGCTCACTTTTTCTCTTAATTATTTGAAAGTCATTTATTCTGAAGATGTTTTCCTCTTTGGATGGTAAAACATCACTGGCTGCCCATTACTGCAGCCAGTGATGTTTTGCTCTGTTGCGATGTGCTCCCATCTGGTTTCCAGTGAAAATGCATCACTCCATTAACATTTCCTGTGATCAAGAGGATGCTTTAATCTAAGACTGTAAACTCCACTTAATTACATCCTCTAAAGGAGCTCTATTAGTATAATGCAATCAAACAGGGAGCACATCCATTTTGGCAAGTCAAACATGCTCAGATGACTCCTGATAGTGTTACTTTCCTCTTCTGATCAGATCACAATATCATATTTGGAGGTCCTGTTTTCAAAGGCCTTGATTGATACTTGAGTGTTTTTGAGTAAAATTAAAATGTAATGGTAATGCAAGTGAGATGCCATTTCTTGCAGCAAAAATGACCATAACAGCCATGTTTAGGAAAGTCTAAACACACTCTCTGTGTGTTACACTGATGACTTTATGCTTGACCTTTCATGCATTTCATTTTATAACCGCGACCCATATTCATAATTACTTGAGTTTCTGTTTGTATCATGCGAGTCTCCAATAAAGTCAAGCAGGATTATTCTGTGATTTTAAACTTAAAAAAGAAGAAAGATACAGTGATATTATATATATATATATATATATATATATATATATATATATATATATATATATATATATATATATATATATATATATATATATATATATATATATATATATATATATATATATATATAAAGTTATATGTAAATAAAGTAAAATCAAGTAATTATGAGTTTCTCATGATGCTGGTACAACAGGTTTGACTATTTTATATTCAATAACTTAGTGCTCCTTCATGCTGATTTATAGATTTTTTTTTTATATATACTTGACAGTAGCTGTTTTTAAAGTACCTTCGTCATTGAAGTAAACAACCACTATATCAAAGCTTTGAGCTGAATGTTGAACAAAAATAAAGGTCAAGGTCTGAAATTTTGATGTTATTTGAAATAGGAAATTGAGAGAATAACTAAGAATATTATCTGATAAAACTATGACATTCGTAACAGTCTTTGGTTTCTCTTTATCTAATGCAAAAGGTCACTGAATACAGCAAACAAAGAAAAAAAAAAATATATATATATGTGTGTGTGCGCGCGCGCGCGCGCGTGTGCGTGTGTGCGTGTGTGTATAATGTATATACATATAAATAGATTTTACAGACGTACAAAGTAAACATTAAAATATTTTTATTTTATTTTATTCTACGTATTTTTTTCCGTGATATCCGGTATCAATACTAAACTTCCGGTCTTCTTCCTTGCTTTAGCAAAATAATAATGGCGTCTTGTAGTGAGGTTAGTTTTATTTTTTATGGGACATTGTCTCTGTGTGTGTGGGGGGGATAAATATAAGATAGGTTGTATTGTTCTATTCTTTTGAGAAAGATGTTCCGCCAGAGAGATTGTGTCTCGCTTCCAGCTATTATTTAATATCGTCTAGTTGTGCCGAGCTAATCGCCATTAGCATGTGTGCTAACTAACGTTTCATCTCTCAGGTGTTTCAGGCTTGAAAGAAGTATAAAGTACTTCATAATGAACTGTATTTTATACCGCACTTTCCGTAGAACCTGATAAGTGTTTTCACCTGCAGGAGCATGTCACAACAACTGAAGAGGAATCGTGTGAGACGTTGGTCTCCCAGAAGAGAGAAGCCAGACTTCGCAAATTCAGAGAGTTACATTTTAAACGGGTCAGTTGTTTTTCTTTTATCAGGTTAAATAAAATACACGAACGATTCAGTCAAGAGAGACATAGTTGCATGCTTTGGAGTATTATTTAAAGTGTATTCTTGATGATGGTAGGCTAGACTTCGACACAGCTCATATTATACACAAGTTGTGCTCAAAATAGCTTTTATTTCCAAACACGCAAATTCACTGGGAGCACTGCACAATTTTTCCCACATCAAAATTTGAAGAAGAATGTATCACATTTGTTATTAATTTACATGTGATGAAAGAGAAATATTAGACTTAAAAAAAAAAAAAAGAAGTGTGGAATTCAGTTAGTGAAGTCATTCCTTCTGTGAAAAAGCAGGTGTAAAACAGATGACCCTCATTTAGGGAGGAAGGCAGCAAATATACATTCTGGTTATGGTGTGTTTCTCTGAAAATCTGAGTAAAATGGTTCTTTCCAGACATTGTTCAGAAGAACACTGTACTCTGATTAAGAAGTGATTGGAGAGAGGAAAACATGTAAAGAAGTGCTGAAAATGAGAGGCTGCTCAGCTGAAATTATCTCAAATGTTTATAAATGGAAACCAAAACCATAAACAAATGGAAGAAGATCTAAAGCTACCTTTTGAGTACTGTAACAACCAGAAGACACCTATGTGAAGCCAAGCTATCCTAACCCCTGCAAAGTCCCATTGTTGAATAATAAAAAACGTGCCGAGGAGGTTACAGTTTGTCACAGAACACCTTGACTGGCATAAAGAGAAACAGCGCAACATTTTGTGGATGGATGAAAGGAAGATTGTTATTTTTGGGTCTAGGGGCCACAGATGGTTTGTCTGATGATGCCCAAACACTGAATTCAAGCCACAGTACACTGTAAAGACAGTAAAGCATGCTGGCACAAGCATCATGATCTGGGGATTCCCAAACTATGGTGTCATTCCTATTTATTGCATATTCAAGATCATGGATCAGTTTGAATACATACAAATACTTGAAGAGGCACATGTTGTCTAATGCTGAAGAGAAAATGCCCTTGAAATGGGTTGTTTTAACAAGACAACAACCCCAAACGCACCAGTAAACGAGCATCATCTTCATTACAGCCCAGCAAGATTAACAAGTGACCAGCCCAATCCCTGGACCTTATTCCAATAGAAAACTTGTGGGTGACATCAAAAGCTGATTCTGAGGCAAAACCAAGAAATGCAGAGGAGTTGTGGAAGGTAGTCCTGTCGTCCTGGACTGGAGTACCTAAAATCAGGAGTTGGTCAGCTCCATGCAACACAGATGTCAAGTAGTTCTCAATCACATTGGTTATACAAAAAAAAATATTAGTGATTTACAGGAAATAGAAATCTTTGAGCTATTCTCATCTTATACAGTAAATTACTATTTGTCAAGAAAAATGCAGACACTACACAGTGGACCAGCTCACTGGTGACAGATCCAAATGTCTATGTTTTTGTTATTTGTGTTAACTTTTACTGCAGAATGAAGCTCGTAAACTGAATCACCAGGAGGTTGTGGAGGAGGACAAGAGACTGAAACTTCCTGCCAACTGGGAGGCTAAAAAAGCCAGACTGGAGTGGGAGCTTGCTGAAAATGAGAAGAAAAAGGTATTTTGGTCTTTCATTCTGTTTTTGTGGCCATTATTTAAAAAATCTTGTTAAATAAAGACTATTTTTAATCATAAATAGTTATTTAGGTTAAAGCCTCAAATTTCTCCTCCCATATTCATCACCTTTCCTTTACATTCTCATACTTCAATTCAGGGTTATAATAGTTTCAGATTTTCCATTAGTTTTAGTTTTTAATTTAGTTTTTCAAATTCAGTTAGTTTTAATTAGTTTTTAGAGCAGTTTTGCTAGTTTTTATTCTTTCTTTTTTTTTATTTTTTGGAAATGCTTAGTTTTAGTTTAGTTTTCATTTTTTTGTTTCAGTGTTAGTTTTAGTTTTATTTTGTAAATCAAATTGGTTTAAGTGAAGCACTGAACTTTTTGAAGGCTATCGAATCACATAGTCGTGTTTACATTCCAGTCTCAATAAACATATTTATCAATGCGTCTTCCCACTTGTGGTGTTCCTGCGTATTTACTGACCAGCAGCTATTTGGTCGCCTGTGGAAACAGTCCATTGTGGTTGCTGTTTTCTCGCGGTCCTTCCCAACGCTGACTGGCCTGCAGCTGTAGCTGGAGCTTCTCTTTCCAGGGAAGAGGGCAGCGAGGCTAGCTTATCCAGGTAGTCTTGGTTAGCCTTCTTGTGCGAGCTTTTCAAATGGACTTTCAGGTTCGTGGGGTTTTTCCCCTTGAGAAGTATTCCACACATTATATCACCTGCTTCTACAACAAGGCACTTTTATCGTTAACACAGTCATAGTCAAAGAAATCCCAAATAGGACTGTGCCGCTTTCTCCCAACTTTTGCTGCAGCCATCACTTCTGATCACTAGGTTTTTTTGTTTGTTTTTTTTGCGGTTGTTGTTGTTGTACGGCGTGGCAAAGTTAATAGATTTCATGTAAATCCCAAGATGTCATTTTATGTGGGAAAAAAAATTTACAAATACGAAAACGAAGGACGTTCTTGATAGAATTATAGTTATTTTTAGTTCATTTTATAAACACATAATACAGTTTCAGTTATCTTTTTTTTTTTTTTTAACTCTAATTTTTCTTTTATTTCTGGTAATTAAAATGTTTTTTCGATTGTAGTTTTTGTTATTTCGTTCGTTTTCGTTAACGATAATAACTTTGCTTCACTTTCACTTTATTTATATGAATAGCACCAATTTACAGCAAATGTTATCACAAAGCACTTTACACAGAAAGTGAACATTCAGTACGGTACAGTTGTGTTGAATCCAATTCAGTCAAATTACATATATTTCCAATTCATGGTTCTTCATTTCATCTAATTCAAAAATAATGCCAATTCAAACAAAACAGCCTAGCCGAGGAACCTAACTCTTCACTTCATTTCAGCAAAGATTTACTGTATGTGTCTAGATAAGATGTAGCATGGATGAAAACAACCGCGGTTGTCCTGGCAGACGTGCAAGAAGTCACGGGAAAAAACACATCGCCGCTAATGGCGCACCGGAAATCACGGCGATGATGATGATGATGGTGGTGGCTTTGAGTTCTTGAGAGAAGAGTAAGAGTATCAGAAGTGGAGCCTGAATTTTGATGAGCCTGTTGGTTATTATAGAGACAATCTGACAAATTCTGAGCCCATTGATTTCATCCCTTTTAAAAATGATGAGTTCTGGAGCCTCATCACCAATCAAACAAACAGATATGGCCACTAGTTCTTTGAAAGGGAAATATTGAAACCAAACTCCAGATTTCATGACTTTATGATGATATTGTTTCTGAAATGAAAGCTTTCATTGTGCATGGGGCTTGAGGAAAAATCTGAAGTTGAGGACTACTGGGCAGGTGATGTCACAATAAACAAATTAGATGACAAATCTACTTCCATTTCAAATTTTGGTTAATACTGAAGATATTTCTCATTTACAGTATGAATTTTTTTTCAAACCACTTTAAAGTTATAGCCTTTTGAAACCTTGATATCAAAATTGAACATTTTCCAATATGGCCACCACCTTGTGATGTCATAATATGCAAATTATATGAATGATTTCACTCCCATCACAGACTTTGAGTCATACTGAACAATTTTCTCCTTGACAGTATATCTTTATCTCAAACTGTTTTCAAGTTATAGCCTTTTGAAATCTTGATATTAAAATTGTATATTTTCTTGAAAAAACTCCGGTGCCTAAAGGGTTAATGGCTAACAAGTTGACCCTAAAATAGCAAATGAACAACAGGTTCCCTTAGATGCATGAATTGTATAAATTTCTGAATCAAACGTACATGAAACACCAGCATATGAAGCACAATTTTAGACTTGAGTTTCTGGGAGACCACCTCTTTGTTTTCTTGTATCTTCTTCTTTGGATGATATAAAGAAGATTCGATTGCATACACCTGAGTTGATGTCATGCTGCACAGCATCAAGGTAGATAAAGAAATTGACTGATGGGATAGATTGTAAATAGTCCTTACATTTTTTGAGCAGTGTTGTACATGTTGTTCTTTGTGTTAAGCGTAACACTTTTCTGTTAGGATTGTGCTGCCCGTGGGGAGGACTATAACAGAGTGAAGCTGCTGGAAATCACTGCTGATGATGCAGAACGATGGGAGAGGAAGAAAAAGAAGAAGAATCCAGACACAGGATTTGCAGGTTGGTGGCTCTGAACATTTAGATTTCAACTGTTTTATAGGAGACAAGTATGGAACTAGGAAACAAAAATGAGCAACTTGTCAGGAAGTATACTGCATTTGCAAAATTCACTCGTAAAAATGAGTCCTTGCTTGAACTTTAAACTGGTGTCATTGCTCTACTCTTATTTCTCAAATTATAAGCAGAAAGACAAAAGTAGGAACATTATAAAGTTAGCCGACAACTAATTTTAAAGAGATTTTGTGATAGTTTTTCATTTAAGACAAATAAAAGAAACTACATATGTTTAATTCCTAGATAAACTTGTTTCCAGTCAGTTACTTACTCGAGTTACTTTTCAGCTAAGTGATAGACTGAATGGGCATGTCTTCCATTAATCTGAGTTAAACTGAACATGTGAACATATGGTCTGAATGAGGTGCTTTTCAGTTACAAATTGATCATAAAAGTTTAGGCTATGGAACATTTGTGTTTATCTCAACATATTGCATTTCTAAGATGCATACACATAAATCCATTCAGACTACAGACACCCTTTAAAAAGCACTCAGTATTGTTTGCCTCTTCTGAAACCTTTCTATTCTGAAAAACCTGATTTCTCTGGTTACAAATAAATTGATTAGAAAATGTTAGAAAAAAGTTTTAAAAATGTAGAAACTTTTACTTTGCAATAAAGCCCATCAGCCCAAAAAAATCATTGTTTATTATGTGACTTGAAATTCAAGTCCCGCCTGAGGCTAAATGAACATCATATCAGGCTTCAAAGTTAAGAAAAAAAAAAAAAACTAAATGGGCAAACCACAGTCCAGGCCTGAAAGATAAAAACACATGTTACATCATCAGGTCTTAATGAGTTAATGGGTAGAGGTGCAGAGTAGCACTGAACTTAAATTTGGCACTTTTTGAGGAATGTGATAGATTGAGTGACGCTTAGTATTAAGATGGAAAAATTGCTGCACCGTGTTTTTTCTTTCTAACATTATACGAGTGTAATGTCTCAGTCATTTAACATAGTGCTTGCGTCAAAGTAATAGAATATGTTACGATCATCACTTTAAGTGTAAAAAATACTTGGAATCATTGGATCTTATTTATAAAAGGTGAGCAGAATGGATTTACGTATAAACTGTGGGCAGAGTGAAGTTTCTTGTTTTTATATTCAAGAAAGTGTTCGTAGTTCCCACCTCTTCATAGCTACTAACAAAACCTCCTTCTGATCATGACCATGTGTAGTGCTTGTGTAAATGAGGACCGCACATAAATATTGCTGTTCGTCTCAGACTTTACAGCGTTAATGCTGATATGGACTGTTATTCTCACAATATACTTTTAAACCACATGTTTTAAACATTGATAATACATTTGAAATATAACATGTTTATCTTAATCGATGGACATTTCACATGTTTAAGCTTAAATTGTGTTTCTTGGCAGTATTGGCGGGTTGATTAAATGGATTTTATCTGCTGACCTGTGTCGTGAATCCGTGGTGGATTCCTGTTGAATGTTTCTTAGATAATAGAAATGTTGAAGTTGTCTGCAGCAGAGTTTTGCTGATGTAGAGAAATGTGTGATTTTTTTTTTTTTCTTCCAAAGTCGTATCAATCAACTTTTATTTCACTTCTTGAATAGTCTGCTTTGTCAGACAGAAGATGCAGCATTAAATATCTGCATTAAGTCCAGGAAGAGCCATGGTCCGCTTTGTTTTGTTTTTTGTTTTTTTTTTTCTCCTATGAACTTAGGTCTCACCAGGAGAATTTCAAAAGCAGAGTGCTTGCCAGCACTTACTCCTGGGCTAGATTTGTTTGATTACAAGTTTAGCCGAATGTTTTGAGATCACATGAATCACCTGGTAGTCTGCACTTTTTGGCATCTAGGTGGCTTTTATGCTAATCAATGAGCTTTGTGAACATGCTCCCCATCTGCAGTCATTTGAAATTCATTAACTTACATATGTTCTTCTGAAAACATCTTTTCATAAGAACACAGAACTTTTTTTGTTTTACGCAGCGTTCATGAATCCAGAGCAGATTTTTAGTTAGGAGGTAGTTTTATGTGCAAATCTGCTCACAGATATACGAAGGCTTTTATGAATGAGACCCTTTGAGTCCTTATTTAAACAGAAACATCATTAAACATTTGCTACCGTTTGCTGCTGTTTGTCCCGGTTTGCTACTGATATGTGTGACTTAAGTCGTAAAGACAACCAGACATAACTGGTTAAGCCACACATACCCACTTGCACACAATTTTTGCTACTGATTTATCATTTGGGGGAACCAGAAGGATACCATTTTTGATTAGACAAATTACCAGCCATATATTTAATTTAACAATGAATTCACTGTGAGTCACTTTAGTCTGATGTAGGCTACAGACAGTATTCAAGCTCCAATTGATAGAGATGTAATCTGACCGGACATTTCTTTGCCAGTTAAAGATGTTTCACATCTAACAAAGTTATGGAACATTGTGTAACACACTGGAATAGTCATGAATTAATCATTCTATCATTTGGAATTCTTTGTGTTTATAGCCAAATCGGGAAGCAACACTGAAGCAAACAGCAGATGGATCAAAGAGTTTTATTTTAGGCATGGGTAACCCTCCTGTCACGCCACATAACCTCAGCCTATTCATTTAGTAAATAGTAATCTAATACAGCTAATGCTGAGGAAAGTACCCCACTCAGTTTCTATTCTACCATTTTGTTTCATTGTGCTGCAGTATCTGGTGGTGTGAGAAGTTCCTTAACAGTTTTTATTACACAGATAAAATGATAATTGTAAAGTTTTAAATGCATCAATCAAAAGAGTAGTAGACTATTGAGCAATGCTGGCAGCATGTTAGAGCATGAATGCCAGTTACTTCAAATGGCTCCAAATTCAATCTGCTGGGGGGAAAATTGCTGTACCTCCTGAATATGGCTGCCATCTGCTGCATCATAACCTTCCGTGAATTAAAACCTCTGGGAGAAAATGATCACCTGAGTGGCTTCGAGAAAGGACAGGAGGAGGAGTGTGCCTATTTAGCCCTCTTTAACATACCGCAAACTGTGTTGCTGAGCCTCGTGTCTTGTTTGTGGTTTGTTTCACTAATTTTTTTTTTTCTTTGTCTCTCACACAAACACAATGGGCTCAAGGTTATGCTGAGGCCCAATTTCGACAGTACCAGCGGCTCACCAAGCAAATCAGACCAGATTTAGAAAGTTATGATAAACTAAGGGAGGAAAGGTAAGTCGAACCCTGGTCCTGCCCTGTCCTTTTTTCTATTTTTACTGTATTTGTCACATCATCCAGATTGGAAGTTCAAATTGTAATGAGATGGCATTGCTTAATTTTTTTACATTAATTTTTTGTCCTTTTTATTTTAATATGGCATGGGCATAACATCATGATTATTACTGAAACATTTTAACAATATTTATACTAACTAGGCTTTGCTTAATTTTTGCAAATCTTTCAAACCATTGTAGAAAGTTGACCCTTAAGGACTTTTTTTAAGAGTGTAACTGTGAAATTTCAAATCAAGTGAAATGAATTGTAAGGACCCAACTGATATAATCACCTCATGATTCACCAGTCACATGTTCATAAAGAATTTTCTATATGTTCACTTATACAGTCCCTAATTTGTGTTGACGTTGTTACACAATCCAGAAATAATTTAAAGATTTTTAAATCGGAAATGGAGAGGGGATGCATACCAAGGTCAAGAAATTCATTGCCTGGAGGTTTTTTGCCCTTTAAAAGCTGCCTCATGTATAAAAGCAAATAATACACCATCACAATGTGCCCCAAAGCTATGTCATTTTCTTTCATTTGGATGGCTAATATCACAATGCTGGAATAGAAAAGTCAGTTTAAGTATGTTAAAATGGTGATTATCTTTAGTTATGTATTTCTAATTCTTTTGCTGGTGCTCCACAGTGGTGAAGACTTCTACCCCACTTCCAATAGCCTGATACATGGCACTCATGTTCCTACAAAGGAGGGTATTGACCGCATGGTGGAGGATGTTGAGAAACAGTAAGTCACATTCATCAGAGATTTTTAGAAAAGATGCATGATTCTTTTCTAATCCTTGGTTAATCTGAGCGTCTGCCATGTTTATCCCCAAAAAGACAGAAAAAAAAGCACGAGTCTGAGCTGTGAAATGAAAATCTAATGAAGGAACACTGCAGCATGATTCTATTAAAAAAAAAAAGCAACAAGGGAGCTGCTCAGGACTGTTTAGTCTCAGTCCTGATTGTTATGATTGACCTAGACACTCCAGACAACTTTTTCTTTCTAATTTTTCTTAGAATGACAATGGGTAGAGTTGGATCTCTTTACCATAACTGGCATACTACAAACAGTGTGAAAATACATCAATTGTCAGCAAAGCAACAGTCTCAGTGTGTGAACCAGGGTCTATTTAATCTGAAGGAAATCAGCTTTGTGTGTAAGGGAAAAAAATAAAAGAAATCTTCATACACTGTTTAATGTTAAGTGCAGGCGGTGCACTTCTGCAGCTTACAAATTAAAATAAATTCTCAGAGTCAGGGCATAGACTTATTCTTATTTTGTCTTACAATTCTGTTGATGACATTTTTCTCAAAGTGCTCTATTAATAGAGTTGGAAGGAAACTTGTTCAAGCCCACTGCATATTAGGCTTATTGCCATAAGAAAAAGTGTGGCTCTGTGCTCTAAACAAATAAAATGCAGTGCAAGCTGCTCAATACATTTGATATTTCTGGAGTTTTCTCTACATTTCAACATAAATTGTGACATTAAGTGTCTACTAAAATTGCAGAATTATTCAACTTGGTAATGAGAATCATATTGAGGAGCCACCCTTTGCTGTTATGGCCTGCTGCAAAGTAATTGCAGCAGTTTAGCTTTAACCTTCCTGAGGAATTTTAGTCCATTTCACTTGAGCAAATGTGCCCAGTTCTGTGATAATCCTGGGTATGCAGACAGCAACAGCCCATTACAAATTTCACATTGAGAATTTTGATAGAGATCAATCAGGGTGACTGTGATGGTCACTACAGAATATTGCACCACAAAGCTTTGGTAGAATCTATGGATTCTTGGGTTCAAAGAAGCCCCGCTAAAGATCACTAGGTCATCTCCATATGTCACTGTGGGCAAGGTGATGTCATTTGCGTATCAAGTTTCCCTCCTCTAGACATACCATTGATCCATATGTCCAAAAACTTCCAGTTAGCCCTCATAAATCCATAGAACAGTATCCTAAAACTTAAATCCTAAAACTCAGATGGTTTTACATGTATAGGAAACAATATTTCTGAGCTTGTGGGTCATCAGTAATGGTTAAAATCTTGCAATTCTTGTATGTCAATGTAAAGTGTGTGCCTTGTGGGTGATTTATGCGTCTACATCAAACCCATAATGTATATCCACCGGAGCTAGCTGGAAACCTTACATCATAATCTCCACCGTAACCTTATGTGCACCTCCCCAGAAATGTCACTATGCTGGCACGGGCCTCAACAAATGTGATTGGCCCACTTGCTAGCAGTGCATTTCCTTCTATGTATTTTCCACTACTACTACTTCTTCATTTTCTTGTCAGATATAAAAGGTAAATTTTCAAATTTACAGTAAAAATTACTGTTGCTAAACATTATCAGCTCTAGCTCACATATAATATGCCTCACTTGCTCCATTAAGGAAGTAAACAAAATGAAGCTCAGCACTGCAAGATACAGCACTGCAGAAAAGAACCCGCATCTGCACCTAGGATTTTGTGGTGTAATTAGAGCAACCAAACCATAATGGACAAGTATAAAAGGCAACTAAGACCACAGCCTGTACATAAGTTATGTGCTACATAGAAGAATAAAACTGTCAGCTGAAACTTATGCTGTCACCAGACCTTTCAGTAAATTCTTTGCAGTCACTGTGGTTTTTATCCACTTCTCATTTAAAGAATCTGATTGTAGTTGTTGCTAACATTCTTTTTCTGTCAAGCTCAGGTACTGTAGTAAATTTACCTTTTGTCCTGAATGTGGAAACTATGTTTCCAGTGTCATGTCTTAAAGATTCAATGCAATTAATTACAATTTTCTTTGCTTGAGTAAGGCAACAATCTCTCACTTTCTTTTACAACTGTTCCATCTTAGGCATAATATTGTTATACACTAAAATTTACTTTGCAGGTAAAAACCTTATCAGAAGGCAGTTTTGAGCTCCTGTTGCTAGCGTTTTAGTTTACAGGACACTTGGTGTATTTAAATAAATAAAAAAAAAAAAAAAAGCACACTGAGCCAACCTTTATACACTTATGGCAGTAGTTTAAGTTGAATAAATGTTTAAGTCTGGTAATCAGTAGTCACTAGCAGGCCGGGCCATGCTTCAGCACTCTGACAGCCCCACTGTATTGCCTTTCTGACCCATCCATAATGTTGCATCATGCTGAAAAATGCCACAGCAACCATTTCTTTAATTGGATGGGATAGTAGTACTGTGTGGGGCACAAATGAAAAAATGAAAATCTAAAAGTGTGAACCAGTTAAAAATCATTTTAAGTTAGTCTCCATCTCCTACATTCAGCAAGGAAACTTCTACAATGTCAAAGTTTTTAAGAGAAATCTGCATTTTGTTGAAGCAACAGCATTTGTTGAAGTAAAAAATCATGAGCCGAGAAATGAGCCATTCAGGAGTGTCTCAGTTCAGGGAGTTAAATATGCAGAGTACTGATCAAGTACTGAACGATTCCATGAATACATTTTTCGAGCATTAAAGTGGAAAGTTGTTGAATTGAACTGACGACGGCAAAGCAACTGGCCTAACTTGGCATCAGTTGGGTCAGCTTTGGCTCAATAGTGGGAAAGCAGCTGACAAAAGCACCGAGATGTGTTGAGCTTTGGACTAAACTCATCCTATGTCATATGTATTGAGCAGTTTATAATGTCCTTTGTGATTCCTCGATAACAGTTTGAAAGTATTATATCTTAAAGAAAAAAACCTAATGTGCAGTGGATGTTGGATCATTTTATTGTCAACTGTAGCTATTCACATTGTCACTGTAGTCACAAGAGAAGGGAGTCTAACAGTATCTTTGTCTTTCATTTTTGACACGAGTCTGAAACCTTTGTGAAATATAAGTCTCTTTAACCTTTGATCATTAGTCCTTCCCTGAGCCTTTCTATATTTGAGACACTCAGAGCCCAGTCAAGCCCTGTTAGAGAATCAAATTTAGGGAATTAGACTAGGATTCAGTTGTCATGGTATGATGCACAAAAATGATTTGAGCACAGTAAATCAAGAATAAGAATAGGAGCTTACAAATTAACATTATTTTCCGTGTGTGCGCATGTGTGTTAGATTTTTCATTGCCACTGTACTTGCCGAATATAAATATCACCCATCCCTAACCTCTGCATTGCTTGGAAGTCAAACTATTGATATTGGATATGCAATGAATACTGGCCATGCTAGTTTCTGAAATCCTCCATGAGTTGCTTTTATTTGCAATTGTCAGGATTGAGAAGCGCTCCAAGTACAGCCGACGCCGTGCCTACAATGACGACGCAGACATCGACTACATCAACGAGAGAAATGCCAAGTTCAACAAGAAGGCCGGAGCGTTTCTATGGCAAATACACAGCAGAGATCAAACAGAACTTGGAGAGAGGCACAGCTGTCTAGTGGGTCCATCCACCTAAGTACTTTACTGCTTTAAAGATGTCTTTTTCTTCTGGCTTCATATAATGCTGGTATCTATAAGCAAACATGGAATTTACATTGTAAATCACTTTTTTATCATGCTGTGATTATTTTAGGATCACACATTTCTCTAAAGTATGTAATATTTTTTTTTCTTTCTACATCATTAAATAGTTAAAACATCTATTATTATTATTCCTTACCCTCATTTTTAGTCAGCCCAGTTCTAATTATCCAGTTATCTTGCGTACTTTAGCTCTTCTGAGGGTTTATCGTGTGTGGTCTCATGATGAAGATATTTTGAGCCTGGGAATGAACCATTATCAAACCTCTGGGCATGTTCAGCAGGGGATGTCTGCCAAAAAGATTTTTATTGTAGGTACAACAAGAGACAAGCACAATTTCTAAAGCAATGCAGTTTATCACCTTCATCTTGGTGCTCAGTTGCCTGAGGCTGCGACATGAGCAGGAAAGCCTTGTGACTGAAGCAGAGATGAGCAAGCAGGTTCCAGTGCAAGTTTTTATAATCTTTAAATGAAGTGGCACTGCACCCTCTGCAGGACAGACAGCTAATAGTTTTCATGAAGAATCACAAGAGTTGACCAAGATATCCTTTTATTCATTTTAAATGTATTAGTTATCTGGTGAAGTTGTTTTTTTCTCTGTTCACCTGACAGACCAATTAATTTGGAAGGGGAAAAAAAAAGCTGAGTATTATCAAAGGTATTGTGTCTCCAGTACCTCCAATATCACTCTACTGTTAAAACTGAGGGGTTAATTTGGTATTGATGCATTTAAAGTCTTATCTATTAACCCGAGGACATTAGCTGGATATAAAATTACTGAAATGTGTTCCAGCATGACATCTGACACTGACTTTGTCTGCTTTTTCTTAGTGCAGCAGCATGAGCCAGTGACTGAAAGAAGCTTAACAGTGATTACATTAAAGAAAGAAATGTAGCTATGCTGAGAACTATTCTAGAGGCCCTGAAGCTGATTGTGCAAAGAGCAATATTACACAAGCTGCTAAACATAATGGCCAACAGTGTGCATCCGCTACAGAACACCATAACAAAACTGGATTTTACTTCAGATGCTGCTTTGGGTTCAGTAGACCAGTACAGGGGACTATAGTTGCCCAAATGGTAACCTTTCACATTAATATGCTCTGTAGTACCGCATAATTGACTTAAATGCTACTTTGGAAACTGATGATTAAGAGTCCCATAAGATAGGCCACCCCATGGCGCAATGGTTAGGGCAGGCAACCCATTTACAGAGGCTAGTCCTCGACACAGTGGTCACGGGTGCTTGCAGCATGTCTTCCCTGTTCTCTCTCTGCCCCCTTTCCTGTCTGTCTTCACTGTCAATAAAGGCCACTTGTGCCAAAAAAAAAATAAGTCCCATAAGATTAATTTATGCATTTCAGTGAATCCTGATCATACCTTCATCCTGCTCCAGGTCTCGCTTCTGCACAAGTTACATTAAGGCATTGGATTTGTTTTAAATCTCTGTTTTAACAATCAACCTGATTTGTTTCTACCACTAAGTTGATACCCTCAACCATAAATGTGTCAAATTCATTTGTTTCATGTGCCAAGAAATTTCTGCATCTGCCATACAGCTAACATTTAATATGGCAAAAATCATAGCAAGGCCTTATGCAAGTCAGTTTGAGATCCTCAAAACAGTAATCGATCAGGACACACTCATGACTAAAATGTTGTCAACATTGTAAACTTGAATTGTAAAACAAACGGCACAGAAATTGGGAGACTGTTTTACTGGTTAGGAAGGGGGGTTAGCAGCTCAAACACAGCCTACTAAATGTTATAACAGTGACAATACTGACTCCATGTGGTTATTACAGAGACAACTTTTATCCTTGCAGTACACAACATTCAGTCCTAGTTGCCATCATCAGGTTAGTTCCGGTAATTTGATCTAATTGAACTCCAGTACGTGTATTTATTCCTCACGCATCTTTCTACATTCCTTGTAAAACCAATTACTCAAGCAAGGGGAGACAGTTCCTTCCGATAAATCTCTTTATTGAATCAAATACTGAAAGGCTTAATCCCACCTGAAGGAATCCTTCATTTCCTCCAATTTAAACCTTAACATCTGAAAGAAGAAAAAAAAAAAGACCACGAACTGATACATCACAAAATGTACAAAATATTTACAGTATTTACATTGTTCATAAACCACACTAAAGCGATGTGGTCTGGATGTGTTTGCGTGCACTGGAGGTTTGGCCTGAACCGACTGGAATCCAGTGGCCATAGGGCTTCCTGCTTTCATAGATGTCCACTCTGGGAGTTACCTTAGCTGAAGATGAAGTTGCCACTGTTGGTTTGGCCACAGAGTTCTGAAGAGAGAAGGTGGGGAGATTAACTCAAATGACATTTTACTCCACAATCAGTTTTTAGCACACATTAGTTGAAATCACTTACATTGATGCTAAAAGCAATTTTCCCCTTTGGAGACATCCTTGGGCTGGGCATATCAGGTTCTGTCTCAATATTCTAATTCAAAAAGAGAAGAAAAATGGGAAGAGTGAAACTTATGATACAGTGGTTTTTACACTTTAAAGTCAATATAGATGGATTCAAAGTTCTAATAAGTACTCCTATAATTGGTTAAAAAAAAATGCATATATACATGTTCAATCTGCAGCTCTCATGCAGCCCCTTTTAAGATTTAATGAAAGCTACAGAGGCCTTAAAGCTGCATAAAACAAGAATGGAAAAAAAAAAATAGCAAGGATATTATACAGTCGCAGAATGATGGCATCGCAGGTCCCACAGCCCCTGAGCACACATCTTGTGTACCAACTTATCTTTGGAATATGGAGGGAGTTCTTCATCTGTATTTAGTTCTCTTGACAGGAATAGTCACTATAATGAAGTCCACACGCCTTCGCTCCATCAGCGAGTGGAGAACTCTGCTAAATAACCCATTTTATCTGAAAGCATAAATACATTTGTAACATAACAATTCTACGGCCCATCTATACGAAAGTGAGTCAGTAAGAATCTGCATTATTGTGCATCTATGTGTGTAATTAGCAGATGTATGGAATTGTGTACATCATGGTTAAGTATGAAGTTATCTATCTGCTTAACCCCTAAGTGGTAACACATTAAGAAATCACAAGAGTCAGGTAACCTTTAACGCAAACAAACAGTTGTCACCCAAGTCACATGACAGCCTTTTAATCCCAGGTGCCGGTGAGTGAAGGAGACCACTGTCATGTTATCTATGAAGACAGGAATAAATAGAGAGCATGTGTGTCCCCTCAAGTCCAAAGGGTAAAAACAGGAAATTCAGCACAAATACCTCAAGTAAGCAGAAGAGTTTCTTACAAGTTTGATAAGATCATTTGACTACCAGGCTATTTGAAAGGGGAAAAAAAAAAATAATAAAATTTAGAATTTTTTTTTTTTTTACAAATTTGCTGAACACAACCCTTCTAAAGAGGGAAATGGAAAAAAAAAAAAAAGTGTATTTTTGCTATCTTTATAACCTATGCAAAGCTAAGGGCCAATTCTAGAAACCTTACTCAAATTTATTTAAATCTAAAACGATAGAAAGAAACACTACTTTTCATTCTTAAATCAAAAGAAAGCAGTATTTCCACCCTCATCTGTAGTGTTACACACAGACACACACACACCACAACAACAACAACATATACTCCCAGACACCCACCTGTGATGCACTCCTTTCAGAGTCTTGCTTCACCCTCCTCACTGGCTCTGGTGACAACTGCGTGGACTCTGACTGCTCTGACAGGATTGGTTTCACACTCTCTGGAAGTCCCAGCGCCTCCACTCCAAGGATCTTCATTGCATTGGCCTTGGCAGTTTCAAGGAGTTTCCTCTTATCTGAACAATCCAGAAAAATCCATACACACATAATTAATTGTCTGTCTCCAATAATTGCATTTAGTAAGATACCAGTGAGTGCTAACAACAACAACAGTGAGACCATTATCTCGATTAAAATATATCAGTCTGACCACATTGGTTTAGCCCAGTGGATCTGCTTACCATGCAAGCTCAAGTTGACAGAGCGTGTATGAGATCTGGATCCGGACCTCGACCTTCTCCTGTACGATGTGGATGGGGATTGGGGGAATCTGACAATGAACTGCTTCTCTTGCCTCCTGTACCAACGACTGACAGACCTGGAGCGGGACCTTGAACGAGATCTGTAGTATCGATGGGAGTACCTGTCAGGCGTGCCTGAGCGGCTGTAGGAGCGAGAATGGGCCCTGTCGTGGCGCTGTTGGGAGCGGTAACGATATCTGGGATGGCCTTCACAGCGACAGCGGGAGGAACGTCTGTGGCAGCGAGGATGAGACCGGGATCTGGAGCGTGAAAATGATGTGCTGCTTGAAGATGTTGCGGAAGACGAAGAGGATGAGGATCTACAACGTTCCCTGTCGTTTCCATGTCCCCTGTAGTATCCAGAGCCAGAGGAACAGGTGCTGGAATTGCTGCTTGACGATGGTGAGCGTGAATGACGCGACGCAGGGCTGTTCTGGTCAAAGATCACATTGATACCGTCACTCTGACGAGCCTGGGCCATGTCAGAGTGCGAGTCTGCTCGTTGGGCCATAGTTTGACTTTACTGGCACAGGCTGAAACGATAGGGGAAAAAAATATTACTTAATTAGTCACTGAAGCTCAAATGAGGTGCTTTCCGTTTATTGTGTAGGAGTTGACTGTAGTCGGTGAAGAAAACACGTTCTGAGCTTTCTTCCTACCCGAGTTGACTGCGCATGCGCATAGCAGCAACTTCAGAAGGCCATAATATTCTGTTGCCTGACCGTTATCGCGGAAGCGGAAGAGAAAAGGTTAGTTTCTTGTATTTTTAATACTTTGTATGGACAGTATTTAAAGCATATACGTTTGAGGGACAAATCAAATGCTCCGAATATGGCCTTCTGAAGTTGCTGCTATGCGCATGCGCAGTCAACTCGGGTAGGAAGATATTATGAGTAGGAACAGCAGAGCTGCCTTACGTAACTCCAACAGCTGACCAGCTTGTTCTGGAAATTTCCAGAATGACGCAGGCTAAGAACAGCTCAGGTGTGGACGAGCTCTAAACCCAGTTTAAAACCGTGATTCGGTTAGCTCAATACACGAGGGACAAGTTAAATCACGAAATTTCAAGAAAAGAGCCAGTTAAAACATATCTCGGCTCGCTTGAGCTAGCTCGAACTCATATCCAAGACCTTAGATCAAAGCTGTGATACAATAAGCCCGACGATGACACAAACACGAAAACAAATACTATCGACACATCCTAGATCGGTAAAAGAATATTATAGTAGTTTGTGAGGTTATCTTACCAGGGTAGTTAGCTTCAAGAAACTCCGTCTGAAAACACCGATAATGATCGCTATTTAAGAATTACGCGTCCAAATTGGTATTATAAAATTAAAATAAAGCGATAGCTGGTTTTAAGCGATTAAATTTGTTGGCAAGATATTTAGAAAAAAACAAACGCAACCTCTACGCGAAAGATGCAGCTCCTCTTCTCGTCGCTAAATGTACAGAGTGGATTCCGCAGCAACGGTTTTTATTGAGCTTGTGGAAATTTCCTTTCACCGGCAGCCCAGGACGATTCCATTTTTATCACCGCCGAAATACTTAATTTCGCTCTGAGTTTAAGATTTTTTTTAATGTAAGTCTACCCACATTAGTTTCTACACATATTATCGCCTTAATTGTCAATAAAAAAAGTTAATCTGGTTTTGAGGTTAATGGGTGAAAAACAAAACAAATCAGCATCAACCCCTAGCCCATAGAATAGTTACTACGGCCCGTACAGCCGCAGACAAGCGGAGAGCTGGGAGTTGTAGGTTGTAAGTTGAGTCCAGTGCAGTTTTAGAGAAATAATTAGTTAAACGAAACCTGTCTAAATTTTAACCCTTCCTGAAGAACTGTGAAGTTGATAAAACCATGTTGCCGAACTTTAAATAACCTTGGATGTATAATTTAAACAATGTACGCATTTCTGTGTTTTTTATTTTAGTTATGGAGAACACTGCTCTTCAATTGAGTAATAAATATGTGCAAATTGGTATTATTAGATGTCATACTTTTTCATATCCTATGTGGTATCTTACGAATAAAAGTGAATCCTGTAATCATACATCTAGAACAGTTTTCCAGTGGTGGAAGACCATGCGGGAATTCTCGCGATGTTTTACGTAACATTTCATGTTTAGGATTGTTTCCTGTTTCTAGTCTCGAACTGGTCTATAAAAGCGCCGAGTGCAGCACACACGGAGTTCTGAGTAAATCTGAACATTTTGCTGCGGTCCCAATGGATATCCTTACGGTTCTACCATCCAGTTTTGGATATGTCATATTTACTTACCTTTACAGTTGGATTATGCTGGGTTATTTAGCAGTCAAGGTTGGAGCCGCGAGGAAGAAATACGATGTTAAGGTAGCTGAAGTTTGTACTATATATATACATGTGTATATATGTGTATATGTGTATATAGAAAAGTCTATAACGTACACTTATAAATATTTGAGAACCTTTATCCTGACTAAATTAATCTATTTCTCACGCTTACTTTGCAGTATCCTGCGATGTACAGTGACAAGGAACAGGTATTCAACTGCATTCAGAGAGCCCATCAGAATACCTTAGAGGTGTACCCTCAGTGGCTCGTTTTCCAAACCATTGCAGCACTTGTTTATCCGGTTCGTATCATTTAACAGTCTTGAGCATTTTTTGATTTAATATATGTTGTGGGTTTTTTGTGCAGTTGTGAGTATTTGCACGCACCCAAGTGTGTTTTTAGGGCTACACTAAGCACAGATTCAACAGGTCAGTAAAATTCTCAATATTAATAATGTCTCATTTGGGGATGAGGAAACCACGCCCCTTGATCTTTGGTATGAGTTCTCTAGATTGCAGAGATAAGCCTGAAAGACTGTGTCACAGTGATAAAGCACATTTTAGCCAGCAGGATTTCATCATACTTTTCAGTCAACTCCTAACTCAAGTTGTATGTGTTTTTATTACCAGTTATCTGCATCTGTGCTGGGGGCTATTTGGGTGACCAGCAGGTTCTCCTATGCCTGGGGCTACTACACAGGAGGTAAGAGCAACATTATATGAATAGGGTATAAAACATTTAAGATTAGGTCCTACTACTTGAACTTTGGACTTTTTGTTTGCTTCTGGATTGAAATTAATGTGGTAGGCAATAAAATCACTTAAATACTCATCTATATAATCTAATCATTAATGAGTATTTTTATTATAGTTCCCCATATATTCTGTTCCCTTTTTTAACATATAAACATGAATTAGGTCATTACCTGGCAACTACGACATAGTAGGTAGTCAGTTGCCTTCATATGGAATTTAAACATCAGCCCCATTGCATGCTGAAGTATCCCTGGGCAGGACACAGAACCCCACATTGAACTCCACACTGAACATTGAACCCCATATTGCCTTCCCAAAGCAGGCATATATATATATATATATATATGTATATCATATATATATATATATACTATATATATATATATCTATATATTATATCTATCTATATAGAAAATGTGTGTATATGTGTATATATAAGCCATAGTTATTACTCAAATGTTCTTCTATAATGTTCAGTCTCCATTGTCTTGTTTTATTTCAGATCCAGCAAAGCGGATGAATGGGGCCTATGGGTACATTGGCTATTTTGGAGTCATCTTTTTGTCTATATCTGTAGCTTTGAAACTGCTTGGAGTCTTTTAAGATGATTATCAACTTGAGTCTGCTGATTTGCCTGTAAAGATTACTGAGTCAACTAACGAGCTTGGCATTTTTCAGAGATAATACCACAGTCTCTGTACTGTTCATTAAACGCTTAGTTTGACATACTTTTATGAATCACTAATGTAAAATTCCATTAGAGCCTCAGGATATCTTTTTGTCAATGTCTACTTCATGTATTTAGCAGTGTCCAATGGTAAATAAATGTTCAAAGTAGATGCTCGCTGCTGCTCTAGCCTTAATTACATTCTCTTTGTACTCTATCCACAATATTCTGCATCACACTTCGAAAACTGAAAAGGTCACTAGTTGGCTTAAAAGCTACATAAAAAATGTCTTAGTCACATTGTTAAAACATACTGGAAATGGTTTCTAGAAGATCTGTCATCTGTCTTCAATAAACAATGTAAGAAAATATTCTGTTCAGTCCCTGGAATGCAGATGTACTTGAAATTAAAATGTGAACTTTCTCACCTGTTGGTTCTTTTTTTTTCCCCTTTAACAAAATACATCCACCTCTCTTAAAGCACTACATAGAATAGAATAGAATAGAATAGAACACCTTTATTGTCATTACACAGAGTAATGAGATTCAGCCCATAGAGTGCACACAGGTGAAATAGTACAACAAAAATTAACAAGTATGTACACAATAAAGAAAACCAGTAGTAAACCTTGTGATAAAACGATAATAATACAATGTAATGATGTAAAAAACTCAAAAAGAACAGGAAGAATGATGACAAACACCGCACAAAAAATCAGTAGCCCCCAAACAGACAAAAACAAAAAAACAAAAAGCAAAAAATCTGTAAACCCTCCAAAAAAAAACAAAAAAACAAAAATAAACCCTCGGCTAAAAGTCAAAATACTCAAGCAGTCTGCACTGACGAAAAAACAATCACAAAATGCTCCATCACCTACTGCCAAAACAAACTTCAATCTGTATTGTAATAACCAACTATTGAAAGTCACATGACTTACCACCATTTAAATTCACCACTTAAAAAAAATCTGTATTTTTACCTGTTAATAAAAATTTATTACTGAATGATGCTATTTCACATGTCACTTATCCATACCACCCAGAGCATCACTTAATCTACCACCACAGTACCCCCCCCCCCCCCCCCCCCCCCCCCCCACCCCCCCCCCCCCCCCCCCCCCCAAAAAAAAAAAAAAAAAAGGCAGTCAAGGCTGAAATAAATTTAAATATTTTATATTCACACACCTTTTAATTGATTAATTCATTATCATTATTTTAAGTATTTCATGAATTTTGCTCAGATGCCGGTGACGAGCTAAAGATCTGTGAAAGCTGCATGAGCTGTAAACCATCCATCCATTATCTACACCCGCTTAATTCTCTGCAGGGTCACGGGGATCTGCTGGAGCCTATCACAGCTCTCTTCGGGCGAAAGGCAGGGGTACACCCTGGACAGGTCACCCTGGACAGGTCACCAGTCCATCGCAGGGCCACGAGCTGTAAACTAAGTAAAAGTAAAAGTAGAGTAGCTTTACAAAATGCTTATTTGTGGTGGTCTTGTTTTTGGACTAACTCCTTGTCTCCAAGTTGTGATGTACTATAGCTTGTGTGCTTTTTATATATTTGGAAATAATAAGACATAAGGATTTTTGAAAAATAGAGTGCAGACAGAGAAATACATAATATGTATTTTCATACTAAGTAAATGTATGATGTACCATCACAATAAAATACTCGAAACACCAGTACGTTTGACGATCAGTACCTTAGAACATTTACATTTATGTCCTATCAATACCCTTCAACTGAAAATTATCCTTTTTTGAATTCTTCATGTGTTTTCAATCCTACGAAATTCCCATTCTTATCCGTCGCACGTGAAAGCAACGTCAACACCGTCTCAGGTTTTCTCATCAAACGGGTTTAGATGAACTGCGCATGCGCTTGGGTGAGCTGTATCGGAAGCCAAGTCGGGCTTAACGAAAGGGTACACATCAAAAACCGATCATCAAAGGTAACTTTTCCTTTGAGGGTGACTTTACACACCAGTGTTACCTTTAACGTGTTTTTTATTCATAACCATCGCTGTCTGTTTCAGTTGTTATGTCATTTTATCGACTTCGTAACAAGAAACCTTCAAGGAAATGCTTGCTAGTGGCAAAGCGATGAACAAAAGAGTCCGACGACACAACCGCTTATATCTTATGTTCTTACCTTAGTGTGGGTTTTTGTAACTGTATAACTAATACACTGATTGTGTTGTTTTTGTGTAACTGTTACAGATAAGCTGATTTAGGGGACAAACCTTAAGTTACAGTATCGTTGTTTGCAGTGCGGGGGGTTTAGCATCACCCTTTACTGTACAGCGACTGCGCACTACTAGTATTCACTGTTTTTCAGATTCAACATAAAACCTTCAGGATGAAGCTATCTTTGATGTAGTATATTGGTAGGGATATGAATTTAGTCTTCTCGTGCTGTAGAGTTTACTGAGTATTTCTGTGTCTGATGTTGCATTTTTGAGTTGTTGAACTCCGACGCCCTTTCCCAGAGTCATGTCTGGATTTCTGGACGGAATCCGCTGCGGAGACTGCGAGTGTAATGTGGACTGGGGAGAGAGAAGAAACACCATCGCATCCATAGCTGCTGGAGTTCTGGTATTTTCACTGTTAATCAATCATTTATATTTTAAGTCCCGTTGATTACTGTTCAGAAGTAATAAGGGGAAGGATTCATTCACATTTGTATTATATGTAATAAGCTCAGTAAATAGCAAATGAAGTTTTCAGATCAAATTTGCATCTTGTTTTTTCAGTTTTTTACAGGTTGGTGGATCATCATAGATGCAGCGGTGAAATATCCTGAAGAGTCAGACTTTCATAAAGCCTATCATACGTGTGGAGTCATAGCTACGGTGGCCTTCCTCATGTAAGATAGCCCTTCAAACTTGTTTCAATAATTGACACACCCTGTATCTCAAAGTTCAATTATTTATTGTCTTGGAAGCTTTGAACCACTTCTATAGGCATACATCAGAAAATGGGTACTGAATACAATCCTTAAGCTGAAGCTATTATCACATGACTTCAGTATAGAGTTTTAGTCATATGATAAATGTGTGTGTACCATTTTCTGCTCAATGAGGTGCCTGTTTTCCATGTAAATGACTTCAGCTATTGTCTGTTATGGCCTTTGGCACTTTTTCTTTTAGTTCTTTGGCCATTTTTGGTTCTGATATCTGTTATGTGACTTTCACTTCCATTTTCAAGTCATGTGATGACAAGTAACCCGATCTTTGTCTTGTGGCTGATCACTTCTACAACAACAATTTTGCTCTTAATAAGATCTCTCAGTTTTGAGAATGAGACCTTCTTAATTCTAATTATCTGAGTGACAAGCTGTCATATAAAACATATCCCACGTAGTAGTTTCTGGTTGTTTTGAACTGTATGTTCTTTTATTTGACCCACCCAGGATAAATGCTGTTTCAAATGGCCAGGTGAGAGGAGACAGCTACAGCGAAGGCTGCATGGGGCAGACAGGTATGTATGCTAGGATATTATAAACTTCTTTATCTATTTATTATTTATGCTGCAACAATATGATTTCCCTTCGCATCTTGACAAACTTCTGTTGAATTTCTGTAAGAATTTTTGCCCACAGACATTTGACACATTTATTTTCTAACTTTGTTTATGCAACATTTTTTGACAGGTATTTTTGCACTGCCAATTACAGCATAAGCAGTAAATCTAAACCATGAATGAACCCCTGTGTCAGTGGTGGCCAAAGTCAGTCCTCAAGGGTCGGTGTCCTGCAGGTTTTCCATGTTTCCCTGCTTTAACATACCTGATCCTAATTAATAGCCACGATCATCTTGTCATCAATGGTCAGCACATGTCTGTTAATGACACAGTCAGTTGTATCAGGGTGTGTAAAAGGAGGGAAACATCTAAAACCCTGCAGGACAGCGGCCCTCGAGGACTGACTTTGGCCACCCCTGCCATATGTGACATCACCCAGTAACCGTCCCTTCCTTATCTCTTCCAACAAGGTGCTCGAGTTTGGCTTTTCATTGGATTCATGCTGGCTTTTGGGTCCCTCATTGCGTCCATGTGGATTCTCTTCGGAGGATTTGTCGTTCCTCGTAAGTTCAGTTTATCTACTTTTATTTCAGCTTGTGCTCTCTGCTCTGCTGTCAGTCTGGGGCTGTGACATTTCAAGGTGTTTTACAGGGTTTAACCACACACAAGGATGTTTTTTGAAAATTGTCAAAAATCAAAGAGTGATGCAGTATCTGTGTTTAGTGAAGAAAATGTTATTCAGTTGTAATATTGTGCAAAATGGTACATGCCTCCCAGTATAGTAAAATACTAAAACTGTTGTGTTTTGCAGAGAAGAATGTGGTGTACCCTGGTATTGCCATCTTCTTCCAAAATGCTTTCATTTTCTTTGGGTAAGTTGAAAGGCCACAATGGCGCTTCTCTTTCCTCCTATTGTTACCATTCCTCAAATAGAAATAATGTACATCTTAAACATATTGTTTTTTTTTTTTTTTCTAATTTAGGGGACTGGTTTTCAAGTTTGGACGCACAGAGGATCTCTGGCAGTAATGGAATGTCTGTCTTTTATGTCTACAGTGAAACACTCTACTTTCTATATTGTATAAAACAATATGCTTCTGCATTTATTCACCTTATATACAGTATGTATAAAAAAAACTTTTTTTAGCTTTCAAAATAGGGGGTTTAATTTAATTTCTTTGCCATATAATCACTAAACCGTAACAAAGCACACATTTTCATAGATTTCATGAAAGATTGAATATTTTCAAATGTGGCACATCCTTAGATGTGCCTACTTGCACTCGTACTGTGTATCCATGTTGTTTAAATGGTTTCAAAACTGTGTATAACAAAATGTGTATACTGGGAGCTTTGCTGCCACTTTACCTTTGATAGACTTACTTCTGCATATTCACATCGTTGACTTTGAGCTGTTGGCTGAGTGTTAAATCTATAAGTTTATAGTGGTACATAATATTGAGATGTTTACTGAATGTAGTCATATGGGTTTTTGTTCCTGTAGAAATACTTGATCTGCTCTAAAACTTTGCAGTCATTCAGATTCATTTTTGAGTTTAAGAAGCCCACACTGCATACCTTAAGTCGGTAAAAGTTTCATGACAGCAGGGTGTTGTTACTGTAGCAGAGATTTGTATTTAATTACAACACCTAGCAATTTCTCTTGTGTAACATCCTGAAGTATCAAGTCTGTTTCTGACCATGGTGTCTAAGCATACTGAGCAGTAAATGAGTCTGACGTTCCTCTTTCCACCATTGAGCCTTGGTTTTTAATTTCTCATACACAAAAACACATTAATAGCAAATTTTCATAAAAGCAAGAACAAGCAAGTGAAGTTATGTTCAGTGACAAGAATTGACACCAAAAATGTCTTCCAGGGTTAGACGTCATCTACTTCCATCTTCTTACTTGCGCACTGAAAGATGTTCAAACTGCAATACACAAAAATATAACGTCTATAGCAGGTTTATGAATTAGCCTTTTAAGGTAGCAACTAATGGCAATTGCATCACATTTCAGCATCTATATATACATACCACCCAGAAAGCTTGATCATCAAAGCACTTCTTGTTTTGGGGTGGCTTCCAGATTTTCCACTTGAGAAGAAATCCTTAAAAAAAAGTAATTAAGAATAGTAGTTTACAAATGGAAAAGTGTAATTCTATTGATACACAGCTGTAGGTGTCAACCAGTATGCTGTTACTTAGATTTAAATGGAAATCTTATGGAGGGGTGGGGTGGGGGGCACGACATACCTGTAAAGATTCCCATGACCAAACTTGTAGAAATGGTTATGAGGAGAGTGGAGATGTGAAACACACTGAAACGGACGGCCCTACAAAATATAAAACAATTACATGGGGTGTCACACCTGCATGTTGAGAATGCTTGTCATAAAGTTAGATGTACTCGTACACTGCGTGATCATCACAGTCTTTAATCTGCAGCAGGAGATGTGCGAGCCATCCTAGTAGACCCGGGAGTCCATGTGTGCTCAGAATAGCGCAGGTATCATGGCACTCAAATGCAAGCAGCATGTGAATCTGGAAAAGTGAGTAAGTAGGAGTAGTGATGTACAGATTTGTTAAAGAGGGGATAAATGTGCATTTGGTGATTTAAAAACCTTAAGATATTTGAATCCAATGGTAGATATTAAGGCAGCAGTGAAGCCAATTGCCATGGCTTCCCAGGGATGATGAACTGCAGATATGGAAACCCCAACGGCGACACCACCAGCAAGGATGGATGACTGCATTTGGATCTGATTGAAAAGTGAAGACAAAAGCCCTAAATCAAACTTTGCTAAAAACCAAGCATGTTGGCAACCTGAATATTTGCATACTTGACAGTATGAAGTCCTTTTCTATCGATTTTAAGTCCATCTTGCTGCCACTTTGTGCATGTCACTGCATAATAATGCGTTAGCATATGAAGTGTCAGGTCATACCAGGTTGAGTTTTCCTCTGGGACTGATGGACACGGACAGAGCAGCTGCTGTCACAGCGCTAACAGCCAGGGCCAGGTAAGTGCTGTACACGGCCCCCAGCTTCCTCCATGGACCACGGTCCTCCACAAGGACTGAGTTAAAACTGGGCCAGAACATCCAGAGAAATACGCTGCCTGAACATTAAGGACAGCCCATGACAGAATTTTTGTTTGTATATAGAAAGGTGTATGTGTTTTATTTCAGAATTCAATATCAAATATCTGGAAGTTATCTCATTTACTAAACTTTCTACAAATCCTAGAGAGCCAACATCTGAGCAAAATTTACTAGTCACCCAACATGGAGAATAATCCAGATTTTTTGTCAGATTTTTCTTTCTCAAATCCTTGCTCTGAGCCTTCGCGGTGCAGAATCCATGTCAGAATAAGTCCAAACAGGGTCCCGAAGATGTGGAGCAGCATGATGCTGTCCAGAAGATGCACCTGGAGACCAGAAATAATAGCAGCAGCATGTTGTAAAATATGCCCAGTTTAATCTCTGAAGTATGATGAAAGGGTGAAACTTGAGAATGGTTGCTTACTTTCAGGAGAACCCGGAGGAGCCATTGGTTCAAGACAAATCCTGACACCTCCAGCAGTGCAACAAAGATGAGCTGGACTGGGTTGGTCTTCCCCTGCACGGCTCCGATTGAGATGAGAGCAGAAGCTGCACACATCTCTGCCACTACAAGGCTATATCAAACGTTGTTACACATCAGCACAAGAGAAACTTCCACAATATAGTTGAAGTTGTTCATACTAAATAGGTGACCTTCAGCTGTGAGTCAAACAGTTAAATACGCAGGCAATGTATAAAGAGATTCAAATGTGTCATCAGAATGAAAATGTGAGAAGTTACCTTTTCAAATCAACTCTAATCTTTCCTCTGTTGTAACAGGATTCAATCCCATTCAAAATCAAAGCCCATTGTGTAGCCGTGACAGCTACAAGGAGGTTGAACCCGGAGCCGCTGAAACCATACCGCAGTAGGAAGGTCCAGAGGAACCCAAACCCTAAAATCACCATCACATTCACGTCCTGGAACTCTGCAAAAGAAGAAACGCTTTCTGTCACAAAAAAAAAAAAAATAAATAAAAATAATAGACGGGAATTTCATCTTGATTTGTTTGTTTTGCTTTTCGAGCCAAATTGAACACATTTATCTTCTATTCAAAACCTCAAAGGTGTTCAGGTGTTCCTCACATGTAAACATTCAAGCTCACCTGGGTAAATCGCGCTCCCGCCTACTTGTACGTTTACGTTGCTTTCGGCTTCAAAGAAAAAGGCAGATATGATGATAAACCCTGTCTGCAGAAGGATCAACAAAGGTCCCAAACGGGAGCGCAGACTTGGAGCGTACTGAGGAGCCATTGGAGATGTTTGCGTAGTTCCATCTGATGCAGGAGTTCAGTCACCACAACGGTTTAAAGTGGGCGCAACCAGCAAAGCTCTTTATCAGTCCTTGGACACGATGACATGTCTGTCTATCTAAAAAAAACATATTCATTAAGAAAAGGGTGATCTTTAATGCTTTAGAAATGTAGCAACAGGCTACATTACACCAGTACAGTGCAGTACACCATTTTTAGCAGGAGTTTTAGAGGCCATCTCTTATCCTTTTAGAAGAAAAAATGGATTGAAAACTTTTGAGTACTAAGAGAGTTATTCATACAGACAACTTTTCAGCTAAACACTACACATTTCTTTTCACCGCGCATATTTTAACCTGTTTAAAAAGCATCGATGACAGAGCGCCTTGCGGCAAGTATTTCACAGGAAAACACATAAAGGTCTTGGTAAAAATAGCCCCCCGTAGTGGACTGGATTTTTTTTTCTTTTGTATGAGCCACAAAGGGAACTCAGTACCAATGACTGCTTATTTTCTGGCTATAATAAACCAAAGGCAAAATCCTCTGCGAAGCAACCCGCCTCTGCGATAGTTTTATTGGTTAATCAGCAAAACCCGATTTGTCCACAAATATATGATTGGTTGAGCAGCGAGCCGATCCACGAATAACCTGCAAACTTCCCCCTGTTGTCTTTGGAGGAGGGCGGGCAAGCGAGCTGCCTTGCTGCAACGTGATTGGGTAACCTACGCGTCAGTCAAAGAAATGCGCATCCCCGGACAGATTGATTGGATGTTTCAGCCGTCTGTCAAAGGACGTATGTAAAACACAACGAGGTTTGGACTTATTGAGGCTGCGCTAACATAAAAAGAGGAGGTTCCCGAGTAGAGACCTTTATTTATTTCTTTGTGCTCAGTGAGAGAAAATAATAACAGCGGCATATACAACAGGCACTTTATTTAATATATCTGTGCTTATACACAAGAAAACTGGATAAGATTACAGCTGTTACTCGAAGGCCAAAGCCAAGGGGAGGAGGATGAAGCGGCGCAATGCGGACTGCAGCAAACTCCGACGGCCGCTAAAACGGAACCGAATCACCGAGGGTATATACGGCAGGTAACCCATACGGAGCCTGGCAAAGCGGCACCCCTCATGGCTGTATATGTGGACATACGCCAGAGTTGATGCAGAGCGCATCCTTAGGTTACCACAGCTGAAGTGTTATTGCCAGACAGGCTGCTGGGTGATAGCTGGAGCTCTGTTTTCGTTATAAGCAGGTAACGTTAGCTGTGAAGCTAACTGTGCCGCTAGGCCTCAATAACAGCCTGTTTTTATTCATATCCCAAGCTTTCTTTCAAAGTAACCTTACTGTTAGGCGTAGCAGGTTTATAAGCATTAGTTAACCAACTCGAATGGACAACGTTATATCTGATTAAAAACCAAAGACCACAGAGCGAAGTGACATCTAGTAAAAGGGAAGCAGCTAGTTTCGACAGGGATCCTTGACAGGTTTGTGGGAAAGCGATGATCCGAGCAACGGTCCATGGTCCTGTCAAAAAATTTGCCGCTTCCATTTATAGCAAGTGTAACTTTGGCAAGCACCACAGAAGCTTTACCTGCTTAATGCTAATATCATCATAGCAGTTGCTGATGCGAAAGAGACGTTACGTTCATTTAACACCAAACATCAGTTGATAAGATTACAGTTAGTGGGACCTCAGAGGAGCTTATGTTTCACTGTTGAGCTTTCCAAACAGAATAATTGGTTGCTTGTATATGTGTGATCAGGCAAACGTCAACTGCCACTAGTTAAGCACGTGGCATCAAGGTCCAAAGACATGGAGCAGTTTCAGAATTATTGTGCATATGGCTCATAAACTGTAAGCATTTGAGATCATACTAAATCCTGTATGGTGGCTCACTACTGGAACAAGTACAAGTAGTCTGTAATCAAATATTCAGTTGATTGAAATGAATTGTAACTTTGATAAGAAGTAGCCAGGAATTGCAATCATATTGCAGTTTTTCTACAGCCCTTGTGAAGTAAACGTAATGTAGTTTCGTTCTATTGTCATCTTCTTTGAGCAACGTCGTTGAAAACATTTCAAATCTCTCCAAGAATGCCTTCAGGATGATGTCTGCGTTTTCTAACACAAGCTGTTTGAAAAAAGTGCATCACACATAGGCAGCATATTAGCCAAACAGCAATAGGCTCCAGGGTCAGAATTACTCTTGATTTATCCCACACATACTTCTCAGGTATAAAAAGAAATCTTCTTAATGATTCTTCCTTTTTGTTTGTTTGTTTGTTTGTTTTATCTTCTTCTCCCAAGTACCTTCCTGTACCTGAAGTTCCTGGTGGTGTGGGCTCTGGTGCTACTTGCAGACTTTGTACTTGAATTCAGGTTCGAGTACCTCTGGCCATTCTGGCTCTTCATCCGGAGTGTGTACGACTCATTTAGATACCAGGGGCTGGTAAGTCGCTATGAATTGATATTTATAACTGTTTGATATAGACTGAGGAAGATCTACAAAATGGTATAGAGTAACTCAGCTAGGCAAGTTCATGTGTGGTTGCAAATCATAAATGGCACTAATGGGTGTCTGGTTTTGCGAGTAAAAACACCCTTAATCTAAATTGCACTGATTTAAAAACAACCATCTCATTCCAGTAATGATCAGATCTTGCTACTAGGAGCAGCACAGACTAGTTCTGAGTTGAAAACAATCAGGTGTGTTGATAGTCAGAGGCCTGCAATTTATCAATGACACCTCTCTGTTATTACAACCAGGGCCTGGAATTCAGCGCTGTGTTGCAGCTATTTTGCATAATTTCACTGACTCCTGCAAACATAGGCCCCATAATGCAGGAAGTTCCTGCATTCATCTATGACAAAATCATTTGGTAACATTCATCCAACAGCAGTGAGGAATGCCAAAATAATACTCAGAAATGCTGCATTCACAAGAGGTTTGGTGCTCCCACTCTCACAGTTCAAGGCTTTGAGCTCAAGCTACTCTGGTAGCACCTCTCTGTGACATTTACAGACAGGTTGATATGTGATTGATGTGAACTAGACAGTGTAGGTGTCGCTGAGCCTGGGTGTTCAGAATTGCAGCCCTGTGGCAAGCAGGATATGTTTTGCTTCCTCTGTGCTTCGTACAAGAGGCATACTTCTCGCTATTTGGCACCGTAAACTAATTTTTCCTGGCATACTTACATTTTGTGCCCTGCACCTGAAAGAAAGACAACCACTGGGCTTGTCATTGTTACCAGTGATATTAACTCAGTTGTTTTTGACATATAAAGGAAATAAGATGTGGTATCAAGGCTACCTTGCAAGAGTTAATTCAAGATTTTAAGTTTAGGTTGGTGAAGGAGAGCGTTTTTCCAAGCAAGCTGACCTAAGTCTGTGGGTGTTATACATTTTATTAATTTTTTTTCTTCACAACCCTCACTGTGCAATTTAAGCAGCAGATCTTCAAGCTACTGGGAGCACTTTCTGTTTGATTACACAACAGTTAAAGCATCTTCAAACTGCACAACTTTACACCTTCAGAAGACAGCTGTGCTGTTCAGGCTAAACAACTAGCTGTCGTTCACACTATGTGACTGACCGGTTATAGGAGATCACACATTGCATAATCTGATAACGACTCAGTCATACAATAAATATATCCAGATTCCTTACCTCGCTGATGTGGGAACTTTTATCATCAAGTGGACACAAGCAACAGCCTTTTTTTTCGAAGCCAAACAACTCGGCTTTACACCGATCTGGTCCAGGAATATCAAATCAGCTGATATTTGGCTTTTTTTTTCTTTTCTTTTTTTGCCATATTGGGGATCAGCCTTGACATCTTAATTCACCAATCTGATCAATGACATCATTGTCACGTTGAAACTCTGCAGTGTCCCTTGCATTGATTGTAGGTGGCTTGTTTTATCCATCTCATTTACTCTTTAATGTTCGTTTTGCCTGGAGGCCGTTGTTTAAATTGTATTTAATACATTTAGTTTTCTATTTGGCACCTAATATTTTATTTGTTGGAAATGGATGTGGCCTGGGTGCCATTATTTTGTGTTGACCTGCGTGTCAGTATTTATTTTTGAGTTAAAAGTGCTAGCTAGTAGCCAGTGTTCTGGTGCAGCATTACTGCCCTTAATTTGCAATAGTATGACTGTTCTGAGGGAGCAGTATGAATACTGCCGTTTGCACTGGTGTGATTGTTTGGATAGATATGAATGTGTGAAGGGATAATTTCTGCCTTTTATTTGCACTCCTGTGATTTTAACCTCATTGATTAAAAATAAATACATTAATACCTCATTGGCAAAAGATGTTTCAGAGTATCGGATCAGTATCGGTTATCGGTTTATTTAAACTCTTCGGATCGGATGTTGGTTCAAAAATCTGGATTGTGTAAAGCCTACAAACAACATATCTTAAATAGTTTTAACTAAATTGACAATATAGATTCATGCTTTATATAATCTGTAGTTTCAGAACCTGTAATTTAGTTTTTCAGTATTGGGGAAGTAGCCCCCTTACCTGCCTCACAAAAGAGGATGCTCCAGTTTTTATTTGTTACAGCAACTACACAATTTATGCAGTCATTGTGCCATCATTTGAGTTTTTTTCTTTTTTGCGTTCCTCCTACTTGAAGGATTCTGTGAAACACAAAGAGATATAACTTGTCTCTGTCATGCCTCACTTCTCTTTGAGATGCCTCAGCGTGTTTGCGTTTCTTTTGGTGGATCCCTTGTCTTTCATCTCTGATATGACACACCAAATTTGTTTAAACTCTTGGTCTTGTTAAAATGTGCAAACATGTGTTTCATTGAGATATAAGAAATGGGAACCAATTTGTCACATCCCTATACTTATTAATAGCATTGTTTTTAATCTGTGAAAGGGCTTTGTGTACCACATTATTATTTTTGTTATGGACAGTTAAGATACACTGATCAAGCATAACATTATGATCAACTGACAGGTAAAATGAGTAAATGCTACTTATGTTGGTACAGTGCAGCGTTCTGCTGGGAAAACCTGCATCCTGGCACTCACAGGTCCTGTTTTGACATTCACCACCTACCTAAAAGATTTTGCAGACCAGTTACACCCTCAACATGATTATATCTTTCCTCTAAAAGAGCCACCTCACCCAGCAGGACAGCATGAGGCTTCTCAATATTTTTTAAGAAGTTCTCAAAGAACACAGCAAAGGATGTGAGGTTTTTCATTTGGTCCTCATCTTCACAGACAACAATCTAATGGGACCTGGTGGCACCTGTGGGAAGCATTTCCCTTCCACAGAGACCCCACCCCACAACCCACAAGGCCCAAATGATCCATTGATAACCCTCAGGGACACCCTCAGATGTTCTTTGTCCAGACCCTAACTGGTCAGATCTCCTTTATGAGCACGAGGAGGATTTCTCATTTTTAAGTGGGAAGTCGTAATGTTTTGGCTTGATCAGTGTATAGCGGCCAACACTCCTGTCTAGGAACTAGTTGTTAACCTGCAAGCCATTTTCATTTTTCTTCTTTTCAAGGGAAGAGTTTACTTTTGATGTTTGATATTGATAGTCCTTATACTTTTTTTTGTGCTGAATATGTGATTTGTTGAAATGAATGTAAATGTTAATCTGATGACATACCTCTTGATTTCTGTATCGTTGATCACAATCATGTCTCCTCTCTCCAACAGGCCTTCTCAGTATTCTTTGTGTGTGTGGCGTTTACCTCGGACATAATTTGCCTCCTCTTCATCCCAGTGCAATGGTTGTTCTTTGCTGCCAGTACCTATGTGTGGGTGCAGTATGTTTGGCACACAGGTAAGATTATGATGTGTTCTCAACGTTGAATATTACACAAGGCCATCTGGCACATGCAGACAAAATTGACAATTCAACCTGTAGAAGAGATTCAAATGACAATGAAATTCACTACATACAGCCACACTGTAAGGAAGATCTACCATTTCATGCATTCTAACCTCACATTTAATCATTGGGTAAGAGTGAAAAGTTTAAGGGCATATTTGCATTGGCTGAGTTGTACCATGCACAATTAACTCTCCCTCCCAACTCCCTCACTTGGACTCGCATTCATCCATTCTAAATTGTCCTTGGGCCAATTGTAATTTGTACATACATCATCACTTTTTTTACATTAAACATCCATTTGTTTACCTGAAGCACACGGTCTCAGAGAATCAGCACAATGGAGAGCAGCAGGGAAAATATGACAGCAACAGTACTGACTTAGTACCTTTTTTGATTTTTCTGGTCACATTTTTGAATTTCTGCATTATGTTGCTGTATTGTTAAATGATAATCATGAGGAACTGTCAAATCTATATGTCATGCATACGTTCTGTACACACCCTCTTCCATATACATGTGCAACCATACCATGTCCAAGCACATTTATTGCAAATATGCCAGTGCTCAGGAATTGTGACGTTCTTCTCCATGGAATGGAGTACTCCAGGGCTTAAGTATTCCGGCACCGTGCCGGATCTCCGACGTTTGACTATGATTCAGGGGGGAAAAAAACACAAACACGTTATCTCTGAGTGGTCTTGAATGCAGCATCCGAGGTAAGCCAGTGGTTGTTGGAATGGAGGCAACATTCAAGCGTCTCTGGGCAGGATAGAGGACAAGAGAGGAGATGGTTAGCCATTTGGGTACCAGAAGCTAAGGGAGCCTGGTACCTGTTTTTGTGTGTTGTGCTAAAAGAAGCTAGCCTATTCATTTAGCGGCAAAAAGAGCTCTTCACCGTCACGAAGGAGATGCTGGGCATAAAGCAGCTGTCCGCGCACTCCAACACACAAGCCGTTAACCGGGAGCAACACCCACAGCGGACGTAGCGGCCGCGATGACTGATCTCTTTGTGACTTGAAAATATGTTTGTGCTCGTTTTTTGCGGAACATGATTTATCATTTACGGTCGCTCAACCGCTCGTACATCTGTGTAAAAAAAAGTAGCTGTTGATAAAAATGCTTTAAAAAAAAAAACTGCCTGTTTCCGATTAGCATGCCATTTTATATGAACACACATGACACAGCACCAGAGTTCAAGAAACGTCTGTCTGATCAGCTGAATGGATGGATGTTTTATCTGAATGTTGATGAAGCAACCACCCAAAACATGTAAAAACTACTGAATGAAATGGTTCTCTTTTTTAATGATGACTCATCCAGAGTAATTACATCTAATAACATAACAAATATGTTAAAGAGGAGACAAGTCAAGACCCAGTAGAATGTATTTCCTATAACTTAATTTGCCAATGTTTTTAAACAAAAATGATGGAAAAGTTGCAATATATATATATATATATATATATATATATATATATATATATATATATATATATATATATATATATAATTTGTACAAATTGCCCTTTACTGAATTAAATGGTTATTAAATTAATCAGATTAATTAACTTGACTCAGTTTCACATGTTTCCACTTATAGCTTAATAACCTTTACTTTCTAAAATTGACATTTAAATTGAAGGTCATCTTGTACATTACCAAGCACAAATCCAAAAAGTTGTTTGCCAAATTGCCTTAAATGTGTATGGGTTGGATCCACTGCACCCCTGGAAAAAAGTTCAGGCTCAGGATTTTTTTAACTTTAAGCCCTGAGTACTCACAGTAGCTAAATACCAGAGTTTAGGTTGTCAGTTGTGCTTGGACACAGTACAGATTGGCTAGTGTGAGTGTACCCTAAATGAACTGTGCTCTGTGCATTAGCTGTCGAGCAGTTTTGGTGTTGACCAAAGGCCAAATGTCAGATTGAAATCCTAGTACCTGTTGGGGGAGGGAGACACAGTTTCCCAGTTTCCTCCTGAGCTCTGCAACTTAACTGACCACCAGTGACATTCAATACCATAGGTTGTCACAAGTATATTAATATCTTGTACAACTCCGCAGCCTCCTGTGAATTGTTGACTGCAGTGTTGCCAAAGAGACAATAGGTGATCTGTATCCTGAACATTTTATGTGTATAGTGATAATAGTATAACAAAGGAAATCTGTGTAGATTATGAAATAGTAAAAGGTTTGTTCAGCAGCATGGTTCTACTACTCTTGAGAGACAACTGTATGTTCAAGAAGTCTTGACTCTCATGGTTAAAACCTAGTCTACATACTGGATCCAGATTACTCGGTGATTTGGTGAATCTCAGATTTTGTACTGATTAGACTCGTCATCTGACCCAGGTTCATTTGATATATAAAAGATAAGCTAAAGCTTTGTCTTTCTATTCATTTACAGAAGCTGCATATTTTAACAACCTCAAGCCAACGTAATATAAAACTATGAAATTGATGCAGTTTATTTTAAAAATAAATCCAATTAGTGACCATCGTGTTTTCTAAATTTAAGAAAGTTTTGGTGAGCTACTGTCATTGTTCAGAGAAGAAACACTGTTCTGACACTTAATCCTTTTTTTGTTTTTGTTTTTCAGAAAGAGGGGTCTGTCTGCCCACAGTATCTCTGTGGATACTGTTTGTATACATAGAGGCAGCAATCAGATTCAAAGACTTGAAGAATTTCCATGTGGACTTGTGTCGTCCTTTTGCTGCACATTGGTTAGTCTTTTCTATCTAAAAGCAATGTGAACCAGTCTCATTACCAAGCTTCGTTCATGGATACATAATTCATTAACTTTGATAATGTTATGCCATTGTTTCATTGTTGCTTTAATTTTCTATATTTTTTGGTCAAATATATAAATATGAGATGGTGCTATAATGAAGAGGGTTTTTTTTTAATTCTTTCCCACAAATGTGTTAGTAATCAGCTTTCAAGGAACTTATTTGGCAATTGTCTTTAAGTGTTTTAGTTTAAAAGAGACCCTTGAACCAGGTTTAGCTCTATTAACCAGTTTTGTATTGTGAATCTTGGTTGTTTCTAGTTGCCATACAGGAGTAAGGAGCAAACTGGTGAAATTTGACATAACGTTGCTTTGACTGAATTAGTATATTCAGATTTTTTGGGATTTGTGAGTATGAAATTTTCTCATTTTGCATTTCTTTTTCATCTCTGTAGCATTGGATACCCAGTGGTTACGTTGGGCTTTGGCTTCAAGAGCTATGTTAGTTACAAAATGCGCCTACGGAAACAGAAGGAGGTGCAGAAGGAGAATGAGTTTTATATGCAGCTGCTACAGCAAGCTCTGCCCCCGGAACAACAGATGCTTCAGAGGCAAGAGAGAGAAGCTGAAGAAGGTAAGATTCAAACCCATACACAAGATGTTTTCTGGGTCTGGACAATAAGGTCTTGATACCTTGGTATTTTCAATGCTCCAATGTTGGGCTATTAGCACCTGCCAAGTGTGGGTTATTTTGTGTAGGGTCACATCAGTAGCTCGACCTACCAGCCACTGTGTCGGTTATGTAAACCAAATAATAATATTAATGAAAAGAACAGACAAAAAGTAAGGAAGCAAAAATTAAAATGCTTTTTCAAATGAAAAGTGGAACATATGTGACAATGGTCAGTCCCGTGACTTGTTGGTGTATGATGAGACAAGTCAGCCATGTTTTGTTCAGCAGTACACCTGTTGGAACTAGTTAGGGAGAACAGTTTGGTGTTGGTCGGACAGAAAAGCAGAATTTTGGAATCAATTAAAGAGCACGAGACATTCAAGTGCCACATCCATGTAAAGAAAATTGCCCAGGGAAAGTTGCTGTCATAAAGGCTTAAAGACAGTTCAGATGAATGTTTGAAAATGGACATGGGTCATGAAAAAAGGATGGTGATTTTGAAATGTATTTCTTTTTTTTAAGTTGTTTTATCAAAATAAAACATTTGGCTAATGAATTTGTGCTTGCATATTAGAGCATTTATTACATTATTTTTCACATGGACTTACACGATGCATATGTTCAGAAACCCCTGAATCAAATAAAACTTTGGATGCTAATACTACTAGAACACCACACAAGATTAAGACGCAGATCAAGATAAAGACTTTACAAACACAGCCAACTTGTTGCAAATAACTTAAAACTCAGTGTGGATGCGACTGCTTTCACATGAGTATATTAAAATTGTAATAGTACCAGCTAGACTATTTCAGTAATAGACAACATAACTTTTCAAATTGCTCAAACTTGCAGCCAAGTGGTGTCTTTTAATCCCGTATTCGTCTTATTTAATTCATCTCTAACTCTAAGTTCTTAACATTGTTTGCAAAGTAGCTACAGAATCTTTCAGTCATATAATTTTTGTCTGACTGAGAGGAGAGGAAGAGATGGAGTAGTGACATATTCTCACACGAGGACAAACAATGCAAAATGATAACAACTTAAATGACTTAAATTTTTTTTTTAGCAGACTTGGCAACTCCTCACATGAGTGGGCTGTGCTGTGAGTGAAGGGAAATGCATACCTTGGCTGTGTTTTACACAGGAAACAGTCAACTTCAATCCTATGAAATACAAAAATCATCTTCTGTCTTTCAGGAAAAAAAAAAAAACTGTAAAGTATAGTCTATCATTCAACAGATCCTAGTGATTGGTTTGGTGGCCTTTAGTTAAAAATAGTGACACATCCATGGAATGAACACTTGTCAGATTAAATGATCATGTTTTAGGTTTCAGTACAGAGCAGTTTTCTTCAATGTAAATCTGAAGGACCCACTACCCTGCATGTTGTAGAAGTTTCCCTGCTCCAGCACACCTGGCTGAAAATAATGGGTCATTGAAAAACGTGCAGACCTTGATGACGAGCTGATGGCTGATCCATGCATGTGGATCAGGTGTATTGTTGACAGAAGAACAGCTAAGACATGCAGGGTAGTGGGTCCTGGGGACCTGGATTGAAGAACACTACCACGAGAATGCAGTTCCCTTGCTTCAATTCATTTGATGGATTTGTGAGGTTAAATTAAAACTGATCTATTATCTTGTTAATCACATCTAAAATTATAAGTTTTTCTTGGCTTGGCATACGTCTAATTTTCTTTTCTTTTTCAAAATAAGCCATCATTATACTAACATTCATCAACAGTTCACGCTTTTGTTTTTTTAAATCCAAAGTCTTTGGTTGCAGATGCACTTGCTACACAGCTTAAGCAAACACACCATGTACAAAATAATCACAGCAGCAATTATTGCCCAGATGAAGATATGAGCCAGTTCAGCAGTTCTGCCAACAGTTTGAGAAGCTGGTGGAACATCATTGACATTACAGCCTTCATAAAACAGCTAACGACAAATGAACGAAGCTCCTGTGATGCAACACAGCTGCATGATTGTACGTTTGAACTCAAAGCTGCAGCCGCATTTATTCAAATAACTCAAACGACATGTGAATCCTCTCAGTACTTACAATAGTTATGTAAGGCCATGCTTTGCTTATGAAACAGAGAATTTGATTTTGGTAGTTACTCTATATCAGGGATGGGCAAATCCAGTCCTCAAGGGCCAGTGTCCTGCAAGTCTTAGAAGTTGGCCTGCTTCAGGCACACCCGATTCAAATAAATGGATCGTTAACGGTCTTGTGCAGACCTGGATGACAAGCTGATGGTGGTTCATTCTTTTGAATCAGGTGTGTTGTGGCAGGAAAACATCTAAGACCTGCAGGACAGCAGCCCTCGAGAACTGGGATTGCCCACCCCTGCTCTACATGATATGTTATGAATAGATCATCTGACATTTTTATGTTTCTTTAATATCCCCCTTTGATTCACGCAGCAGCCAAAGGAATATCAGAAGCGGACACACCTCCGGTGTCGCAGAATGGTGCCCCAGCCAATAAAAAGCCATCGGCACCACTGCCAGAGCTAGAGTACAGAGAAAAAGGGAAAGAAGGAAGAGGTGGCGGTGAGGCTAAAAAGCAACACAACAGCAACAGCATCCTGCCATCATCAGTGGACTCTAAACTCCATGAGATGGAGTATATGGAGAACCATATGAACAACAAGAGACTGACCACAGAGCTGGGCAGCACAGAAAACCTGTTGCTTAAAGAGGATAACAATTCCTCCTGTTCTTCCTCATCCTCCTCCTCCTCCTCCTCTAAAAATTTCAAAAATTCAAACAGCAATGCTACAACGCTCAATTCCTCACCCCGTGGTCATAGCGCCACTAATGGCAGCGTGGCTTTCTCTACGCCAACACCTTCATCTTCCACTGTGAAGAACGAGAAGAAGCACAAGCCAGCAGTGGGGAAAGGGATATCAGGTGGCTCACACAGGGACGCCACCGACAACTGTATTCCCACCAATCCACCAAGCAAGCCAGAAGCACTTGTTAGGTAAGAAGCACATGATCAGACAGATGTGTAGAGACATTTTCTCATTTTGACTGTTGATTAAAAACATTTTTTTTCTTTTTTTTTTTTTATATACTTTTCTAACAACTTTCATCATATAGTGAATTATTTTATTTTTTATTTTTCTTAGATTTTGGTGACTCCAGCCTTTATTTACAGTGAGAGAGACAGTAAATTGGGACAGAGTAGTGAACTATTTTAAGAACTTTTCCTTTATGATAACTTTGGTCTTAAATAATTTTTTTAACTGATGGATGTGTTGAGGCTAGGGTGTTTTTTTTTTTTTTTTTTTTTTAACCTCAGTTTTGGAGCAGAAACCAAGCAAAGCTGTGCAGCGTTTGAAGCGGATCATCATTTCATTTGCTGCAGTTCAAATGTCTAACAGCTGAGGAATTCCATCCATGTCTGTCAGCTTTGACAACAATATTTTGAAAACTCAGTTAGTCAATTAAGAGCATGGTTCCATAGGGATTAATATAACATATAACAAATTTACATGATCAGTTTTGGATTCAGAGCAATAGTTCGACAGCTCTCAGTTACCTTTACAACAAATTAAATAGATATTGGGGCATATCCTGATAGCGTGGTGATCATAAGTGTAACTTTAACAGGCATGCTGAAAGAGCATGCCTTTCAAAGCTCAGTCACCCAATTGTGAAATGTCTCAGCAGAGGAAGTAATACAATGGACTAGGTGTATTCAAGTCTTAATGCAAGTACACAGAGTCCACCCCTTCCTCATCTGGGCTTATCTGGCTCTATATTTCCTTGTCCCAGTCTATCCCCCCTCAGAAGGGAAGCAAATCCCACCCTGGTCCCGACCATAACAATGACACCTGACTCAAGTGAGCCCCCACATGTTTAGATTCTTGGTAATCTGCGTAACTGACATCCTCTCCTTGTCCATAAACACCACACGTCCTATTAGGAAGCACAGCAGCGCCTGCTCTCTCTGTGTATCCTTCAGAAAAATAGTATATGTGTCAGAGTGCTGGTGGCTTTCTGGCGTTTTGCAACAGAGAGCATTTTAGCAAGCTGCCTTACAGTGTGGAATGTGGGCTGTTCCACCGCTGACATAAAGGACTACAAAGGGTCATCATCACACATAGCAGAGAAAATCGTTGGCCACCCTCTTCCCTCCCTTTAGCCCATTGCAGACTCCTACTACTCCTGCAGAGCATAGAACAATGTGAAGGATTCTTTTCACCCTGGCCATCACCCATTTGACCTTCCCCCCTTAGAGAAACAATATAGGTCACCACATTTACAAACCACCAAACTTAAAGGTATATTTCAATCTCTGCACTGATTTGACATTCATAGTTGCAGCAATAGATATGCTGTAGCTGAGAACCCTATGACATAGCCTGGTGTGTACGCTCCAGAAATGTAAATTGATAGAGACACCAATGGCTGTGATTGGTCTACTTGATCGCATTGTATTCTGCCTTTTATTACTTTTTTGCCATTTTAAAAACCAATAGATTGCAGTAATTTCTTTAAAAGTAAACTGTTGCTCAACATGGACTATATCCAACTTTCACAAGATCTTTTCTGTTTACTCCATCTCCTGCATCACCAATTAGTATTTAGCAGTGAAATTACAGAGCAAAGCAAATGCAACATCTTGTGCATATAAACGCTAGCTACAGCATAGTTTGCGTTTTATTTGATTTTTTTTAAAAACAAACAACTCTGTAATTGTGATGCAGAAAAATAAATCACACTTAATGAACCATGTGCTCTCAATCAATCTCAGTCAACGCCTTCCACCTTAATGCACACATACACACATCAATAAATGGTGAGAGAACAATGGTTGTTGATTTGCACTGATGCCATCTGGATGTAGTGACTTAGACTTTTTTTCCCCCCCAACATCCTTTTTGCAACTTTTTTTAAAAAGTAAAAAACATCTCTGACATTGTAGATTTTATGTCTTTGTACAGGTCATGATCTGTGCTTTACTGAAGGGGCGGCCACGCTGAAGAAACTTCATTTTGCTGCTTGTAGCTTCTGCTCTAAAACGCTTGGCTTCAGACAAAAAGAACAACATACTCTAGACTGTCTTCATTATACTGTGGATTTGACTTAAAAAGTTGGTCATGTGTATGAACTTTAACCTGAGTCTGTGTTGGCTTAGATCATTACACCTCAAAATCTTACTTCAGCTCTAGTGTGTTATTTCTAATTTTTCAAATTAATTATCCTATGTATATGTAAATAAGTATATTATTTATTTTTCTTTCTTGAAATTGTGGTTATTTTATTATGAACAACACATCAGTTTGTCTGTTCTTCCTCTAATTCGGGGCAGATTGGAGCAGGACATTAAGAAGTTGAAGGCAGACCTGCAGGCCAGCAGACAGGTTGAGCAGGACCTGCGCAGCCAGATCGGCTCCCTGGGAAGTGCTGAGCGCTCCATACGCACTGAGCTTGGCCAGTTACGGCAGGAGAACGAGCTGCTGCAGAACAAGTGAGTGGTGCAACTATCTGTTTGGTCACTGGATGGACACTATTGATCAGTTTTGTTGTGGACCATTACAAGCAGGAAATTTATTTATGTATTTTTACTTTTTGTGGCCCGCATTTTAGGTGAATAATATGGTTAACAATTTTTGAAACTTTTTTTTTGTCTTTGTGGCTAATGAATAAAAAGCTTCTAAAACTGTAAGCAACCCAACTAGAAACTATAAGGCATATGCGATTTAATCATTTTATTCCAAGACAACAGTGCTGGATAAACACAGACAAATTTTCTGATAACCATCTGCAGGGGAAAAGACACACACTCATAAAGTAAAGGCTATCCAAGTACCGTGTGTAGCCGTCAGTGGTGGTCTTTTTTTTTTTCTTTTTTTTTTTTTTGTCGAAACGACGGGAACATAGCCTGGAATTTCCTGTGAGCCTTGGCATGTTGACATTCTTCCCAGTTTTGTCCTCTCAAGCCGAATCAGTGCCTTCCATCTCCTCTGTGCAGAGAGATGTGTTGGCTGTTTTAGTTACGTCATGTCAGCTGTGAAGGATAGATGTGTAGTGTCTTTGCTTCGGATCTATGTGATTCACACTCCGTAGCAATCGGGAAGTATCTCATGGTGGTTTGAAGGCAGAAAAATAGATATTAATATTTTGTTGTGTAACCTTTATTAGCAATTCACGGCAGCACAAGATCTTTGTAGCTCACAGTGAGACTTCTGCATCTGCCAGGAGGTGTTTCAGTGCATTCTGTCTCACTTGTGAATCGTGCCCTTTAAACACTGTTTTTCAGATCTTTCAACTGATGTTTAGTTGGATTAAGATCAGGGCTCACAGACAGCCACTTCAGGACAGATCAATGCCTTTCCTTTTATCAGCTATTGTTATGTGTTTGGGTCATTATCCTATTGTGGGTCTGATGACCTGCCACAGAAACTGAGCTTCAAGACACTGGGATGCATTGATACATTGAGCTGAAAAGCTTCAGTTGTCTCCTTAGTTCAAAACACATTATCCCAGAAACTTTGTGACAAGTCAACATGCATTTGATAAACTTCGAGTCTGGCTTTTTTGTTTTTCTTGTTATAGTAGAGACTTTCTGGGTTTTCTTCTTTTGGAAAAATGTGTTGTTGGGGAAAAAAAAAAAAATAGATAGTGCAATCACAGTGACGTGCCTTACCTGAGTTTAGTTTAATATCTTTGGATGTTTTCCGTGGGTCTTCGGCCACCCACGTCATTCTTCTGATCAACCTGGGGGTGCATTTCTTAAATCTTGGGGGACCAATACATTTCTTCACACTGGAACATCCCTGTAAAATAAACAATAACATCTTTTCTTAATGTTATTGGTTTATTTTATCACATGTTAAAGGCATGAAGGTATACATGACTCATTAGATTTTAACATAATCAAGAGGAATTAAGCATTATTGCAGTCAGCTTCAATGGTACCAATAAACATATAATGACATGTTTGCTAATGTTCTCGATGTTTTGTGCTTGAATGTGTTAGGCTACATAATGCTGTGCAAGCAAAGCAAAAAGATAAGCAGGCTGTGGGCCAACTGGAGAAGAGGCTTAAAGCGGAGCAGGAGGCTCGAGCTACTGCAGAGAAGCAACTCGCAGAAGAAAAGAAGCGAAAGAAGTTAGAAGAGGCCACAGCAGCCAGAGCAGTAGCACTAGCAGCAGCATCCAGGTAAATGCACCACTGACAAGACATCAGCTGTTATTACTAGTTTTATGTATTTGTTTGTTTGTCTTTTAATTTTTTTTTTCAACAAACTGAGTTTGTGATTGAAATTGAAAAAATGAATTACTCTCCATCATATTGTCTTATTTTTTTTTCGGTCAGAGGGGAGTGCACAGACACACTGCGGCGGCGTATTACTGAGTTGGAAACAGAGTGTAAAAAATTAACAATGGACATCAAGCTAAAGGAGGAGCAGATACGAGAGCTTGAATTAAAAGTGCAGGTATGAAGATTTATTTGTATTAGTTTTTTTTTTTTTTTTTTACTTTATTGGAGATGAAAAAGTGACCAATGTCAGTTCACATTTGTTTAATCTCTTGTATACTAATAATGTGTGCATTAGTGATGTTTTGGTTGTTGCCATGTGCTGATGTTAAAGCCATGTGGAGGGTGAAAAGAGTGAACATTCGATCATTTCCAGTTAAAACATACTTATAATACCATCCATCCATTAACTTCCACTTATTAGGATTGGGTCATGAGGGCAGCAGTTTGAAAAGAGAGGCCCAGACCTTCCCCTCTTCAGTGCCTCTAAGATGACACCAAGGCATTCCCAGGCTAGCTGACAAATATCTTCCCAGCATGTTTTGGCTCTGCCTCTGAGCTTTCTCCCATTGAACATGCCTGAAACATCTCATTGAGGCGTCCAAGGGGCATCGTAATCAGGTGTCGAGTCCCTGTATGTCCCTCTGAATGAAATGTCCCTAAGAGAAAGTCCAGGAACCCTACAGAAGGAATTAATTTCACCCTCTGGTTTTTGCAAACTGATTTTTTCATTCATGGCTGTAGGTTAGGGTAGGAACAAGTATCAATGAGTAAATAGAGAGTCTCACCTTCCAGCTGAACTGTCTTCACCACTACAGACTAACATACCAGTCATAAAGGGCAGCTCTGGCGGAGTCCATCTCCTACCTGGAATGAATCTGAGTTACTAGGCAAAGTGGACCAAACTCTTTCCCTCAAAGGCAGGATAGCCTGGAATAACAGACCCAGTACCCCATACTCATGGAGCACCCCTCTCGGGATACCCTGGGGGACATGGTTGAATGCCTATTTCAAGTCCACAAGGCATATGTGGACTGGTTGGAAAAACTCCAGTGCTGCCTCCAGGACCTTAGTGAGGGTATAAGAGCTGGTCTGACCGTTCCACAGCCAGTGAGTTTATTAAAAAAAACTGGGACAATAATCTGAAACTTTAAAGTGACAATGGAAATTTTCTTTTCGAAATCAAACACTTGTGAAGCACAACCACAGCAGGATGCATTAGCAACTGATGCAACTGGAGAGCCGATTCATTTTTAGAGCAGGATTAAACTAATCATTAATGTTCAAATGTTTCGACTGCATTGTTGATGAAGAGCTGCCACTCACTACTTTCACGGGCCACATTTAATTGTTTTTGATAAGTGCAGTTCTGGTAAAACTCACTCAGAATCAAGCCACTACCGTCCATGTGCAGCTCATGGGAAATTGCATTGATCTGTCAACCAGTTAACGTGACAAAAAAAAATTCTTAACACTATAAGATCATAAAGGTAATTGTAGTGATATTTAAGTTGAGTTTACAAAAATGGCAAAATAGTGTTTTGTTTTAATGAAAAAGAATAATATTATATTACTTGTGTTTTGCATTTATTTTATTCATTTTTTTAAAGAAAAAAACAGGTTGCACAGTTGATGTGTCCATATCAAGAGCTGTCCAACAGACGAGTGTCTATACATTGTCCTCACAGAGGTGCAAGTCCAACTCGGGGTCAGAAAGCAGTGTTCATCACTTATATTGGCAGAGCCAAGATTCCTTAAATGGGATGTCAAGGAAGTTAACTGTTGATATACAGAAGCTCTTCAGTTTTCTAAGAGATTACATCCCTTTGTCATGAAGATTGTGAATCCAGGCCAGTAAAATGGCTCCAGACTAAGGATCCCATGAGTCCCAGAGCCATTGTGAGAGTTGACAGAGCCCAATCCATGTCTCTAAATTCAAAACACAGATGCTCTGTCATTTAAAAAAAAAAAAAAAAAAAAAATTCTACTTTAATTACGTTGACAACTTAATTATTTGCATGTAGTGTATCAGAGCGTGTGAGTCACAGATGTCAGTTACTGTGAGGAGTGTTGTGGCAGACTAAACTAGTCATCCCTGGTGTCTTTCACAGTCTGTTTACAGCAGCTGTTTGAAATGAGGCCTTGGAGGTGGGAAGTGGCCTTTAAAACTTGACAACTCAATTTAGACAAGTAAAACAACTGTTACAACCCCTAACCCCCCCGTAATGCTAAGTTAATTTTCCTTTTTTTTTTTTTTTTGATTAATATTTTCATTCACACTTTTTCACTTGCCTCATCACACATCTGTTTTTCAGCATTCACGTTCTGTATTTTATGAAGAGATTATTCGCACAGTCATATTGCATTTGTTCTCTTTCTCTCTGTCTCTTGTTTCTACAAAGCTAAAAATGGCACAATAGTAAATATCTTAAGAAATAAATAAAATAGAGATCACACCTGTACTAAAGCAACAAATCATAGATTTTAGCCTCCTGGTATCACACAGCCTGTATCTCTCTGTCTTACCTTTTAGGAACTTCATAAATATAAAGAAAATGAAAAGGACACAGAGGTGCTGATGTCAGCGTTGTCAGCCATGCAAGACAAGACCCAGCACCTGGAGAACAGCCTAAGTGCAGAGACCAGGATCAAACTAGACCTCTTCTCTGCACTTGGAGATGCTAAGAGACAGCTGGAGATTGCACAAGGTACACGCAAGATGTCCTACTTAACGCAAGACCTTCAAAGCGTTACTTTTGTTCTGAATGGCTTTTGCAGAGTTACCTGTATCTCTGTCATGTCTGTTTTCAGGTCAAATCCTGCAGAAAGACCAGGAAATCAAAGACCTGAAGCAGAAGATAGCAGAAGTGATGGCTGTCATGCCCAGCATCTCTTACACAGCTGACACCAGCAGCATGACCCCCGTGGCCCCCCACTACTCCTCAAAGTTCATGGACACCAATCCCTCCAGCCTGGACCCCAATGCTTCTGTTTACCAGCCACTCAAAAAATGAATGCTACGTTCCAGCCTCTTCTTCCCCTCCATCTATTCTTTCAGCATTTTTACTTTTCCTGCACCGCCTTGCGGCTGAGAACTGTTTCTTTTTCTGCTCTCTCCTTGCCAGGTCAGAAGGATGTTGTATTGTGTGACTGTATTTGTTGTAGTTAAAACAAAAGACAAAAAAAAAAAACTTAAAAACAGAAACCCAACGTCAAGTAGGAAGCCCCAGTTTGTTTTCTCTCTTTCTTAAGTGTCTCGTGACACCTCACAGATTCGGGTGCGGATCTTCATATCAGGGGTGTGGCACTCGACTCCCAACCAACACTGCAGCCAGTTACCGGCTCTGTAGTTCTGGGATTAGCTGCTGTCCTCTTTTAGGTTGATTATTCCATCCTAAAATCAAACAGTTCGTCCATCCTGACTTGGATCCAAATTAATTTAACAGATGGTTGTCCCGTATTTCGACAGGATCTGAGTAACCAAAGGAATGTAGTGCAAAGATGGCGCAAAGTCTCATTATGTTTAATGTACTATTTTATGCACAATTTGACACCAAAATCAACCTGCTTTCTCACACTTTGGCGCGTGGTAGCTCATAGTGATTCAGCGCATTTTGTGTGGCTCTATGTGTTCACGTTAAAATTGGAGTTTATTTCAACAAACTGGAAATGTTGATGACAAATTCTGGAAGATGTGTCGTAAGAAGAAACTTGGATCCCGGAAGTATATGACCCCAAGCAGTTAGAGATTTTCAACATTGGGGACATTAGTTTGGGTTCTCCAAACCCACAACTGCTTATATTTTGTAAATGTTTTGAGCTGACAGAGGAGAAGTCTGTTTGTAAATGTACAGCTTCACCTGTGTCTTGAGTCGAGAACAAGATGCCACCGAAACCTTCTTAATTAGTTATGAAGTTTCTAGTGAAACTAAAAAGGAAGCAAATGAAACACTGCATAATAAAGTGGGCCAAAGTTTTGATCTTGAAGATGATGGTGGTTATTATTATTACTATTATACATTTTTTGTAACTTCCTACTAACGTCTCCAATTGTAGGGACACATCACATTTACCAGACACATTAGACTACAAAATTCAGACAATTTAAATATAAATTTGAAGACACGAGGGAAGCCACCACCATCTATAGCTCATCATAAGTCCTAATAGAAGCTCATTTCTGCTGCTGTTAACTCAAATCCTTTGGTTTAGCTGCTGCCTGGGAAAATCTGTAAAGTTGGACTGCAATGTAAACAAAGGTTTGGAAATGCCAACTTAATTGTTCAACATAAAATGATGCAATTAATCTTCCACTTCAGTTTGTGTGCCAAGACTCAAATGCCCGTTTCTATAGTGCTGAGTTCAAGAATGTACTGCAAAAACATTGGCTTTACACGTCAGATATCCAGATGAACATCACATCATGGAAGTTTCTTCTTAGCAGGCAAAGAAAGTGGTAAGCTGTGTAGTTCAAGTGTGGGAGTAGAAAAATAATTTTTCTTTTTGTGAATGTTACAGTATTTGCAACATTGGGCAAGTGGCTGATTTAAAGCAGCTTTTCTTACTCCTGATTCTGGTATTATTCTTTTCTCGCAGGAAGACCTCTGCTCGAGTTTGATGTGGTTTCACCATCACCTGAACGGTCATTGTTGTGCGTGTGGTTTTCACCTACTTTATATGGAGAGGTTTTTTTTTTCACTCAGATTGCTGTTGCTGGCTTCTTGAAAATGTCGTAAAAATAACAGTTTAGCCAGTCGTTCGGTCAACTGATTGTTGAAAGTATTGAGAAGTGGTTTGTTTGTTTTTTTGTTTTCTATGCCCACGGTCACTGTTCTGTTTCCCCCCAGGTCTGACCTTGGCTGCGCTCTCACTCTGTGAGGTTTACAAGGAATAAATTTTTTTTCTTGCAAACGTACTTTTCCCTGTTTGTTGCTGTTTCTTTCTTGGTAGCTATGGTATTAACCATTCTGTTTTGCATAAAGCCGTAAGGAGAATTAAGTGATGAGTAGTAAAATGATGGATAGACATTGTCAAACTAAATTCAAAATAGATATGGTTTCTGTTGTTTCAAAATGTGTAAAATTAATTTTAACTTTTGAGCAGGCTCCAGATGCAATGAAGTCTCTTAACCACTAGGGAGGAGTGTTTGTTCACGTATTGCCCATTGAGAGATTATATTTGTCCACACAGGCTCTGGTCTAACCATAAATCCCTCTTTTTAAGACCATAAAATCCGATTCAGCTGTGACATAAGGAATTTATGAACAATTTCTTCTTGAGCACCACAGATAACCAGTCAAATCATGGTGACAATGGTGCTTCCACAGTGTAGTCCTGCAGTTCAAAGCCTTAATTAAATAATACTTTATTTATTCACGAAGGGGAATATATGTTGTTGCGGTGTAACTTTCTTAAGAAAATAAGTAAAAAAAAAAAAAAATGAAATCACCAGCTGAAAAATGTGAAAAGTATGTGTAGCAGAGAAATAGAGGTATTGTTGAAGTCTCCGGAGAACATGAATCCATGAATTTGGGGTGTTGTGTATGTTGCCTGGCAACAGTTGCACTTATGACAATATGTAACATCAAGAGGTAACACAGTTGAACTCTCTCAGTAAACAGCATAGATGGAAATTTGCAGGGAAAACATCTGGGGTACAGAGGTGCTCCTTCACAGTAACCCCATCCAGGATTACTTCACCTGTTGTTAACAAGAACTGCTTGTTAACTCTGTTTAAAGTCTTTTACATGCCTGCATCATCCAGAATCCGCCCAGAGAGGAGCTTCCACATCTAAACAAGTTTCATTGCAATTCATTATAACAAATGGTAAAAAAAATGCCAGAAAAAGTGCCAGAATTCCCAACAGAAACCTATGAAGCAGAACAGCATCAAACACCAGAATTTCTTTCTTTCTTTTTTTTTTTTACAAAAATCATAAACGGATTAAAAGTCAGAAAAGGACATCTCTGGACAGAACTAGCTGCAGCAGACTCCAAATTGAATGGCACCATTCTAGAAATGTTTTCTAGAATGTTTTGGTGTTTGGTGGGTAAATAGAGTTAGATACTCAGTATAAAATATGAGCAGGTGAAAAGTATTTCTTGCCACAGACCACAAAGCAGCTTCCAGCAAGGAGATACTGATCTGCTGACCATGGGTTTGTGATTTCAGTCTGAGATTAAACCATAAAAGGGAAAATCACACACTGTCACACAATTTGATTGTGAAAGATGCACAGAATGCATTTTTCTTTCTTTTTTTTTTTTAATTCCTCTGCCAAAGTCAGCGCAGTGTATAAATGAAGCTGTATGCTGAGCATCCCGACGTTTGCCAGGATTTCCCCAAATACACTTGATTAAACTGTGCAGTGAGAAGTGATTATAAACTATATTCTCAGAAAGTAAAGACGCAGAGAATTTGTAGCACAGCTGCGTGTGCATGCAGGTCTTTGGGTGGTCTCGTTTTCATGTCCATGCATAAATAAAACATTTGCATTCTGGTTTTCATATCTCCCTTCAGGGTGAAGAACTGGCCGACCTGCTCACAATCCCCCCAGAACCACCGTCTGTGACAGTTACCCATGAACCTGCCTTGAAAGTCAACGCATGTCTTTCATGCCTCGGTAAACGTTTATAAAGAAACAGTGATATACAAGAACTGAACCTGCTGAACAGACTAATTGGTTATTTGCAGTGCAGCATTAACGCTGAGATTACTCTCCTTTAAATTAATGTCATGGAAAGCATATACTGTACTGTCACAGCTAAACCAGCTTCACGTTGAAGATTGCAGTGACATTACCTAATATGTCCTCAGGGACATGCCAGCCTCCTGAACTTTCGCCTATCAGTTTGTCATCTCCTGTGAAATCTGGAAGCGCAGGATTTTTAGCAAGCCATTCTCCTGAGTGATTCATTTAAAGAGTAGTCATGCAAGCTCAGTGAAACTTAGAATAGAGATGTAGCTCGGTATCATGTCAAATCCTTTGATCATTAACCTAAAAAATTATGGGCTCCATTTTCCAAATAAGACCACGGCCCTCTGAAGATATAAATATGATGTTGTCAAATGTATATCTTTGTCAGAAAAAAACCTCTCCAAAAAATTAATGGAGCACAAAAATAAGACATCCCAGATCTGAATGAATGAAATATTCTTGTTAAATACTTTATTTTTTATACATAGTTAAATGTGCTGACAATAAAATCACACAAAAATTATCAATGGAAATCAAATTTAGCAACTCATGGAGGTTTGGATTTGGAGTCACACTCAAAATCAAAGTGGAAAATCTAATTATTTAATAAGAATATTTCATTCATTCAGATCTGGGATGTCTTATTTTTGTGTTTTCTGAGCAGTATACATACTGTAGGTATTTTGGTTTTGACTACCCCAAAAGTAAAGCAGCCTACCAGGAATTCTTCCAAATCTCCCAGTTACGTATTCCAACATTGTGGTGAAAGGTCTTCACATTAAAAGACACTTGGAATCAATTTCATGGGAATTTAAAATGTCAAATTTGTTGTGAGATTACCAAAACCCAAATGCTTTTAACGATAAATATATACACTGCTAATCTGAAAGGAAAGTCGCCACCTGGATTTAACTAAGCAACTAGGTATGGGCCTCCTATTAGATAATTACTGCATGGGCGATTATCTTTCAGCTGGTAACAAGTTATTGCTTCTCATTTCCAAAACAACCATGTCGAAAGACACATCCCGTGGTCGTGGAAAATATGTTAGTCTGTTTGAGAAGGAGATTTCAGAAAATACCAAAATTGGGTTAAAAACTGGAAGGATAGTGGGGACCCATCATCTTCAAGGAAGAAAATGTGGCCAGGAAAAATCCTCAATGATCGAGATCGGTGATCACTTAAACGTTTGGTGAGATCAAATCGAAGAAAAACAACAGTAGAACTCAAGGCTGTTTAATAGTGAAAGTAGGAGCATTTCCACATGCACAATACGAAGGGAACTCAAGGAATTGGGATTGAACAGCTGTGTAGCCTTAAGAAAACCACTAGTCAGTGAAGCTAACCGGAAAAAAAGGCTTCAATTTGCTAGGGAGCATAAAGATTGGACTCTGGATCAATGGAACAAGGTCATGTGGTCTGATGAGTCCAGATTGACCCTGTTCCAGAGTGATGAGTGCATCAGGGTAAGAACAGAGGCAGATGAAGTGATGCTCCCATCATGCCTAGTGCCTACTGATGATCTGGGGTTGCTGCAGTTGGTCAGGTCCAGGTTCAGCAACAGTATGAGCTCAAAGAATGAGGTCAGCTGACTACCTGAATATACTGAATGACCAGATTATTCCATCAATGGATTTTTTCTTCCCTGATAGGGCATAATCCAAGATGACAATGCCAGGATTCATCGGTCTCAAATCGTGAAAGACTAGTTCAGGGAGCATGAGACATCATTTAATTTCACACGCCACCACAGAGTCCAGACCTGAACCCCATTGAGAATCTTTGGGATGTGCTGGAGAAGGCTTTGTGCAGCGGTCAGACTCTACCATCATCAATGAAGATCTTGGTGAAAAATGGATGCAACACTGGAAGCTTATCGAAACAATCCCACAGCGAAAGCGTGCTGTAATCAAAGCTAAAGGCGGTCCAACGAAATATTAGAGTTGTATGACCTTGTTTTTTGGTGGTGACTTTTTTTTTGGCCGGGCAGTGTAGTATACGCTTGTATAGGCTCAGCATGACATGAATACCACTTAGCCAGACCTCCTCTTCAGAGCTGTGAACTATCTTGAACCCACCATCTTGTTCTTGAAGGGACATCTTTCATCCTGCAATTATTGGCTGTACAACGGCAACAAGCGCAGGCTATTGGAATATTTGGGATGCAATTAACCAGTAAATAATTATACGTACTATGCATGCAGCACAATCAGGGAGTGTTGTTGTTTTGAAGCAGGCTTTAAATTGATAGTTTTTGAACAGGTGAGGCCTGATGATAAAATCAACTATTATAGACAAACCGCTCTTCCAGTCAGAGCTGAGGACACATGATTAGACTTAAAATAAAGCTAACAGATGTCTACATGTCCCATTTCCAATAATTACTTTATTTCATCTTTAAAATATTGAAGAAATAAATTACGAAGAATAAAAAAATCTGTCTGCAAGATGTTTATGCCAGCTCAATTTTGTGAGACTGACCTCATCTTCACACTTAATACATTCTATTGCACATTAAAGTAGATTTTTTTCTCTTATTATTATTATTATTTTACAGTTTTTGTTAGTGGTGACTAAACTAATATGTGTTATTATTTACTAATATGTTATGGATAATTCATGATTTTCCCATCTTATTTATATGGAAAATAGGAGATTATGATTATTGAGTAAGTGTTCCTCTGGTCTTACAAGAATATAGTTCTACACATAGCCTTTAATTATTAAACTAACTAAATAAATAAAAACAATCTGCAGCAGAAACTTACACCAAGCCTCTTGTACAGGTACATGTTCGAAAAGACACACTACACTTGTGGTTTGTGTCTACTTTTTGGGCTTCATTTGATTTGACCAGGCAGGTTAGTGAACACGCAAGTGCATTTGATTTGACCTGGAGAAGTTATATGTCTACTGAAGTTCAGGTTTTCTCTAAAACAGTGTTCTTTGATATAAGTCCTTAGATGTTTCCCTGCTCCAACAAACGTGATCCACATCCTGAGTCCCTGGACTTAAGAGCACTGCAACAAAAGGTTTGATATTTTCAGTATTTCATTTGAAATAATCTAACAGTAACCTAAAAGTATTCGGATCAGACGTCATCCCCCCCCCCCCCCCCCCCCCCCCCCCCCCCCCCCCCCCAGTACTTTGTACTCAGTAGGTGGACACATTCCTCAGTAATCTGACCCCGCCCTGCCTGCCACACCTGCCCGGCAGCGCATTTATCTTTAAATCCACCGGAGCGGTTCTACGTTTCTTTGTGACGTTACGTGGGCTACAACGCCTCCACGAGCGCAGGAAACAAACACGAGAGGCGCGTAAACGAAGTCCACGACGGGGTTGAACTCATTCGCTTCAAAAGCCGAGCGCGTGCGGTATCTCGAGCGCGCGGCTCCAGGAAGCTGCAGCTCCGCCCGTCCGGGGGAGCGAGCGCTGCAACAACTCGCGTGACACCAAAAAACGGGCGTCACGCACGTTATCCGGCTAATTTACATACATAACACCGCCCAGGGGACGAACATGATCATCTGCCATCGGTTCCAGTCCAGTTGGATAAAAAGTTTGGGCAACAGAGCGCTGCTTTAAAGCGAGTGAAGTGATTCGTCGGAGAGGAAGAGACGCTCGTAGGGGTTTTTGCCCCCCACTTTTGGACTGCAACATGGACGCTTTGAAATCGGCTGGGAGAGCGATTATACGGAGCCCCAGTATAGCAAAACAGTCCTGGGGTGCAGGAAGGCATAAAAGTAAGTGTTCAGTTGCTCAACACGCCGCCGCGTCTGTTGGCATTAGCTGCTGCTAATTTGGCTAGAATCGCTGCTAACTAAGCTAGGCTTCATAAGCAGCTAACGTTAACGGCTGTTTCACAACTCGTTCTCGGACTCCGGTCACGGCGGCTGGCTCGCATAGCTGCCGGGGGAGGGGGAGGGGGAGGGGGGGGTGTCATTACTGACCGGAGAATAGTTTAAAGTCGGAGACGTTTAACGTGTTGAACTTGACACTCAAACTGACAGCCGCGTCGTCAGAGCTGAAACTGACTCCTGTCACAAAGTAACAAGTCCAGCTCCTAAACCGGATCTCCGTTGTTTTTTTTTTTTTTTTTTTTTTTTTTTTTGGTCTTGTTCTCTCAGACTAAAAGCAGACACGCGCCGCAACAAAAGTTCGAGCAGTCCCGCGAAATCCTGTTTGTGCCACGTCAGTCCAGGGACTGACTGATACGGTTTGAAGTGAACCACGGATGCTCTGAAATTCTGACCCAGACAGGAGAATAACAGGAGGGAAGCAGACACGAAAACCTGCGGTCTTGTTCGTGGCACCGTGTCATCCTAGCAACGCACTGTTGCTAGGCGATACATAATGTGAAACAAAAAAAAAAAAAATGGGAGGCTGGATGAAGGAGTGGTTGCGAATTCTTTTAAACCTTAGAAGGTTTCAGTCCTCTACTTAGGTCAAATTAAGGGGTTTAATTATTATGAAAGCAACCATTGGTTTTTGCTTTATAAGATGTGGTTTCGTTCTTCCCAGTGTTCAACCAGCGTGAGCGTGAGCGTGATCACACGAGCATCCCAGCTGAGGTGCATAGACGCTTTTATGTTTGCTCAGACAAAGGGGCTTGTCCCCTGTTTCCAAGCCTGCGCTGTTTATTTCAGAGACAACTGAGCATTTGGCAGCACCCTGTTCCTCGTGCCGCACAGTGCAGTCGATGCTTTGTTGTGGCTCACTCATCTCTGTGGGGAGTGATGCACACAATTAGCAGGGTTCTTCCACATCTGACCCCGTGTTGGGAACACAATCATCAGTTAATCAGTGCTGGAAGATCAAACTCACGTTGAGCTATAGGCACTATATTTACATTTAATCTGTGGCTAAAGTCAAGACCTTCCACCCTTCCGAAACAAATCCAGACAAAGATTTTGTGTAGTCATCCACAGTGGGCTTTCATCTGAGGTTTCCTCTTATGTCTGTGATTAAGTAGCTCTTCATCTTCTTCTTTTCTTTTTCACTGTTGCAGTGTAATTACGGGTTTAAACAGTTTTTCAGGTTCTTGAGTAAAAGGGAACATGTCTCCTCTTGTAGTGTCAGCAGACTTCTGCTTCACTGAACCCTTTTTTTTTTTTTTTTTTTTTTGCATTAAATGGAATTGTAGTTTAGACTATACAGAACAGAGATTAATTTGTTTTACAAACGTCCAGAATTGGAGACAAGGTTGTGCTACTTTTAAGCTTGAGCGTGACCCTGTATAACTGTCAGCGCTTAATTCAGTCTTCTCCTATTGTTAGTATGTAACATAAGTGTTTTAGTGAATCTGCTCTCTTTTAATGATAACTGAATATCAACATTTGAAGTGGATTTGCTTTTCCCCATTCCCACTGCTCATGCAGAGACATTTGCAGCAAACTTTCAAACTGCTCAGTTTCTTTTTTGGCAGTCTGCTGAGCTGACAGAACACCACCCTGGATTGCCCCCTCATAACATCCAGCTCTCATTTTCAAGGAGGCGCATGTTATGTAATATCAACAATCTTTTTAGGTCACAGGCGCCCCGTTTTCTTAACCATACAGTCTGAAAAGTGCAGTAGGAAGAGAATCACTGTCTGTATTTAAAAGGTCCTGCGATGGAGTGGCGACCTGTCCAGGGTGTACCCCTGCCTTTCGCCCGAAGAGAGCTGGGATAGACTCCAGCAGATCCCCGTGACCCTGCAGAGGAGTAAGCGGGTATAGATAATGGACGGATGGATCAATGCACTGAAAAGAAACAACTTCCTCTTACGGCCATGGTGAAGTTGCTGTCTTCACCTGCGTTTTCAGTTGCTCAACAGATAAATATTAGAATGTCAGCTCAGTCAACCACTGCAGACAGGTAAACAAAAGTCAACATGATTTAACAAATAATTCAGTCAAAACTGTCTGAAACCCACATCTGTGATAGTGTGATAAGGTGCTACCTCTAAAGGCTGTTGCTGAGTAGTTTCGTTTTTGCACATTGTTAGATTGTGTTTGACAGCAGTGGTGTGTGGCCTCAACTTGTTAGTCCCCAGTAGACATTTGGCTGGTTGAGTGCTGTGTTCCCTGCACAAAGTAACTCAAAAGGAATCTGATGGAAACTGCTTCCTGCAGGATTCTTTTATGGCGCAATAAAGTCTTTACTTATTTGTAGACTTGTTAGATATTAAGCATCTGTAAGCTGCTTGTGTGTTGAGTCAGTGAATAGTGTCATGTGGAGACAGGGATTCTTGATCATACTTTGTCACCGTATCTCCTGAAGGACAATTTTAATTCTGTGGCATGTTGATGTTTGGCATTTTAAGGTTTTTTCTGACACATCTGGTAAAATATAATTTAAAACATCATCATTTCTAACTTTGTACATTTACGTTGTGTTGAAAAACCATGTGCTTAGATGCAGCATGATGAATATGTCAAGCAAAAATCTGATATATTTGCATATCTTGTCAACTGCCATGTTGGCTTTGGGTTCAGGTTAATGTCATGTTTTTTTTAAGATATCTTTTTTTTTTTTCATTGATTTCTTGATGCATTATAATATTTAGTCCAAAAGAAAGAAACACAAAGATTATTTTCTTGTCATTGTGGTTTCTGTCTTGATGAACAGTGTGTCTTTTTTGCACCACTTCTTTTAACAGGTTGTCTTTTTCTGTGAAACTAGTAAGAAGTCTGAGCGGAAAGCACACTGTTTAATTAGTTCACTTTCTTTATAAAAAAATAATTCCAATTGGCTTTAATCATGTGTCGAGACATGTGGTCGTTGTGACAGCTCAGTTCTTCAGTTTCATTTTCCATTAGGGCTTCTTGGTAACTTAAAGGAAATGCCATGAAAAACTTGTACAACAAACATAAAACCTGTCCATAATCCTTATGTATATTTACATAAGGATGTCAAACTCAAGGGTGTCAAACTCATTTGCACAGGGGGCCAAAATTCAAAACACGCTTTTGGTCGCAGGCAAAACAGGATAAACATTTATTGAACACACTAAAACAAAATGTTTTTGGAACATAAATATGAATAAAAACAGAAATATTATTCTGTAATAAACTTAAACCCTAAATCACTTTTATTTAATATTTTGCCCTCCATCAAAATATCTTGTTAAATAATACAAGTTACAAGCAACTTAACATTAAAATAACATTAAAATTTCTTTGCTCCTATGTCAATGTATATAAAAAATAAACTTTGAAATATCCCAAAAGATTTTGCTCTCCTTAAAAATATCTCCTGTCAAAATTATACAAGTTAGAAATATGAACTTGCTAGAAAATCTTGAAATATACATAAAATGTGTGCTTTTCAGCAATAATAATTCAAATCATTCAGTTTTCTTTGGTCCTATGACATCTGATCGAATTGTTTCTCCCATAAAAGCAGCTTCACTGCGTCATCCATGTCAGTGATCATGTGGTGACGTCCCTGGAGCTGCACATTTAAGGCGTTAAGATGAGCTGTTATGTCAGCCAGGAACGCCAACTCACACTTTCACTTCTCATCCCTCCAAACGGTGGAGTCTTTTTCTTAACTGTCCATGAACTGACAGATTTCATTGCTGAGCTCAAAACTCTGTTGAGAACTTTCCCCCGACTGAGCCAACGCACCTCTGTATGATAAGGAATGTCGGCAAACTCCTGATCTATCTCCCGCATAAAGGAACCAAACTGCCGGTGATTTAACGCTTTAGCTTGGATAAAGTTTACGGTTTGTGTTACGGTGTTCATCATGGTCCATCTTCAGGACTTTGCCACATAGTGCTTCCTGGTGTCTGATGCAGTGATGTGTTGTTAACTCACCAGGACAGTTCGTCCTCCTGCATCTTTACTCGCATCCTTCCCACTAGTTCACTTTATTTACTGCACATAGCCGCTGCTCCATCTGTTGTAAGTCCAGTAAGTTTGTCCCAGGACAGTTTCATGTCTGTTACACTTTGACATACGTTTTCAAAAATGTCTTTTCCAGTCATTGTCTCATGCATCGATTTAATGTCCGTTACTTATTCTGTTACGCGCAAATTGGAGTCCACTCCGCGGATGAAGCTTGAAACTAGACTTGATTGACGTGGGAAGTGTACGGCAGGGCCACTGAAGCGTTGCATTTTGGGATCTGTATTTCTGTGCAGTATTGTTTTAATCAGCGCTTCATATCAACGGGCCATTAAAAACGATAATGTAAAATAATCTTGTGGGCCGGATATGATTACATGGCGGGCCGGATGTGGCCCGCGGGCCCTTAAGTTTGACACATATGATTTAGACCATGAACTCAGCCTTTGTTGCATTGTTGGTAATCAAGTGTCCCAAGTACTTCCATTTCCTTCTCTTTAATCTCTTTGGAGCAAGTGAGTTCATGATATTTATACTTGACAGAGGGTAAGAGGTCTACATGTCTTAAGGCATGAAGAAGATATAACAAGATTATACGCTTTCTCTTTATATTAAGATCATTTTATATAAAATACAGTACTTTTTCAAGATTCATATATTGTCATATACATAGCAGTGACACAGTTATACTAAGCAATGAAAATCTTGTGACGGGGGCAGGCAGAGTCAAAACCCTATAAGCACTAGACTCACATATACAAAGCTAAATTTGAAAACACTACATACAGATTATACATACACTCAACACACATAATTAGAAATATTTACAAAATGGAATGATGATGTTCATGCAGATGATGATAGAATGAATTATGTAAAGTAGGGCTGCAACTAACAACTATTTTAATAGTCAACTAGTCACAGACTATTGAAATGATTAGTCAACTAATCGGATAATCGGTAATTTTTTTCTTGAATTTAGTATGAGGTTGCTTTAATCATATTGCAAATGATAAACACAAGAGAGATGGGTACGTAAATGAAAAAGAGATATTTTATTCAACTTTGCTGCTGTTCATACAAAAAGTAAATCAAATGTATTTTCTTAAACCAAGGACAGGCACAGTGCTCAGTCAGTATAGACATAAATCCATAAATAAATAAATAAACCTGTCTCCATTTTTTTTTTTCATTTTTTAAGGACAGGCAAATGTGTTACATAAGAAATAAAATAAAAATTTCAACTGTCCGAGGTGCTTTTTCTTCAAATGCTTGTGTATTACCGACGTGCTCTCGTGAAGAGCAAGGTCTGCTTGGCAAATCTTGCAAGTAATCTTTTTATTTCGCCATATCCAGGCTAAAATGCTTCCAAACTTTTGAAGTTTTGTTACGCACAACTGCTGAACAGGACGCCTGCTATTTTTGTTTACCCACTACCGCTAGGCAGAGACACTATTGTGCATGCGCGACTCTCGGCAGAGATTGTATTGAAGTGAGATGCCTCACTCATTAGAAAAACATGTCTGGAGATAAGTGTCAACAATAGAATTCAGCGTTGCCAGGTGTACGATAATTATCGTATTTGTACGATAATTTGGCTCTCTGTACGATGTACAATCAATAATCCAAATGTACGATAATTTGACTATTTCGAATTATTGCCTGCCGCAACTGTCTGCTGGAGAGTTTTTTTTTTTTTTTTTTTTTTTTTTGGTGAACCCTGAAGGCACCTGTTCCCATGTGACATGTTTCCGGCCAATCGTGCTTTGCTGAGTGTGAGATACGAATGTTTGTCTCAGAACAACAAGCATGATGGGCTGAATGGTCAGCTTCGCCCGCTATTTAACACTAGAGTGATTAAATTTGACTATAGCGCATCATTGGTGCTTGTTATTTTTGGTTATGACAGATGTACGATAATTTCCCTCAAAATACAATAATTTTGAGTCTCTGGTACGATAATCCTACATTTCCCACCTGGCAACGCTTATGGAATTCGATGTCGACAATTTTATTGATTTTTGTCAACAACGTCGATGAATCGTTGCAGCCCTATGTACAAGTATATAGTACAGATAGACATTTTGTCACTACTGTCTCTGCACATGTTGAGCAATGGCACATCTTACCTTTGCATAGACCGCATCTCCGTCGCTTGAATCACACATCTTCCACCACGACTTCTGCGTCTTCTCGATTTATAGGCCCACTGCGAGGTCTTTTTTCTGCGACTTATAAATTCATAGGCGCCGTCACAATGCATACCGCCACCCAATGCGCCAAAATTGAAAGGAGGCGAGGGTGAGTCAAAAGCCGAAAAATGTATTTGTGGCAGCCAAAATTCATTTGTGGCATGCTGCCACAAATTAATGAACGTGTGGGGAAACACGGCAAGGCATGCATTAAAAATAACTCCAACCACAAAGAAGAATTTAATGTAAATTTGTATAAATAAGGAACTTGGCAGAAGCAATAAAAATATGTGCAGGAGCATACTGACCAATATCTAGAATGTATGTGTAATATGAAAATGTGCAGGATAATGTGAGTTTTAGTGCAGAGACTCAGTTATTTGAATTATTTAAGTGCATTTGTACAGAGGTAGTGTGAAGTCTGCTTATTCAGTAGTCTGATTGCAGCAGGATAAAGGCTGTTTTTAAGTCTGGAGGTTCGTGCACGGGTGCTCCGATAGCTTCGACTGGACAGCAGCAGTGAGAAAAGTTAATGAGCGGGATGGGAGGAGTCTCTCAGGATCCTCTATTTTTGTGAGACATCTTGTATCAAAGATGCTCTGCAGAAAGGGGAGTTTACAGCTAGTGATGTACTCAGCTGTCTTCGCTACTCTCTGGAGAGACTTCCAGAGAGCAGAGCAGCTGCTGAACCAGGAAGGGATGAAGCCAGTCAGGACACTCTTGATAGTGCATCTGTAGAAGGTGCGAAATGTGGTGATGGAAAGTCCAAACTTTCTGAGTCTCCCCAGGAAGAAGTCTATTATGGGCAGCTGCAGTGGTGTGTGCGGTTTAGGAGAGGTCCTCACTAATGTGCACACTGAGGAGTTTGAAAGAAGCCATCCTCTTCACTTCTGACCCCTCGATGTATATTGTCCCTTCTGTCATGTTTCCTGAAGTCTATCACCACCTTCTTTGTTTTACAGACACTGAGAGAGAGGTTATTGTCCTGACTAGTGTTGTTCCCATTCCCATAACAGTACTGGAAATTGTTCCGATACTGCCAAAAATGCCAGGATCGTTGAGTACGGGAGTCCATGCACCAACCGATACCAAGTAATTTATATTTAAGGATTTATTTACTGGTTACTTCTGTTACACTACTGGCTAAAATAAATAGTTTTTAATTTTGCAATTCCGTTTTATACTGTCCTATTTGGAAATAAATATAGACATAAATGGCTTGGATTTGCTGTATTTATTTGTGTTTTACAACAATGATAATTATATTGCAGTCAGGCAATTTTTTTAAACATTACACTTGGATCGGTAGTCGTTATCGGCCGATACCCAGAGCTAAAGAATCGGAATCGGTATTTCAAATTTTTGATAACATTGAGCTGTTTAGTTGTTTCTTGAACCCTAAAGCAACCACAATGGAGACAGGAAGGGAGTTCTGGAATTTTAAGAGTTTAATTCTCTCAGGGAAGGAGGATTCGAGGGTTGGCAGCCAAACCAACAATCCAGGGGACGATGAAGGCAAGGAGGTGGTACTGCGAATGGCTGGATCAGGCGTTTCTATGGGAAGATCTGGCAACGAGTCTGGTTGAACGATGACTGAATAGGTATAGGTGTTCAGTGCAACACCTGGGCTGCTCGTCAGATGGGAAGGTGAAACATAGGTGGATCTGAGTGTCTATGTAGAGGATTGAAGGTGGCGCAGTGGGTTGTGCTCAGGGGCCCCAGAGGTGAAAGGTTGCAGTTCACAACCTGGCTAGGGACCGTAACACGCGCTCAATGGGGCCGGAAATTTTGTTTCTCAACATCTCCATTAATTATTACCCACAAACTCATGAAATTTCACTCCGGTATTGACAATGAAAACCTCTATAAAATTTCAGAGCCTTCTCTGGATCTGATCCAGAAGGCGGATTTTATCGCAATCTGTAAATCGCTATATGGGAGAACTGTTGTGCTTGGCGGAGGTCTGCGCTCTCAGAGTGCTTTTGTAGTTAAGAAATGCTTTCCTGGAAGCTCACTGGCTCTATTTTTTCTGAGCAGTTTGTTAAAACTTCTTGGGGTACAAAAGAAATGATTAAATCATTTGCTCCACATTAGTTAGAGCTAGTTATGTATATATCAGTGCAGACGAGGAGGAGGAAAGAAGAGGAGGAAGCTCTACAGCAGAGTCCCAGAAGAGCAGCCCATGAGAGCTGCTCTGATCTGGGTGAGAAGATGCTCCATAGCAGTTTGTGGGTACCACAACCTGCTCTTAAAGGCAATGGCTACTGACGCACTGATTGGTTAAACAGGTGGAACGCCCTAACCACTCCCATGGATAATGTGTGCATAATAACGTGGTTGGTGCAGGTAATATCACAGGTTTCGGGAGGTGGAAGATTGCGTTCTTTGCGGGGGAACGCCCCTCCTGCTACCTGCTATCCCTTAATAGCAGCTTTAGGAGGTTTGGCACAAGATAGGGCCCAGAGTGTCTTCTAGCTTTCATCAGGTGGGAGGTGAATCACCAGTCACCAGCTCATCACAGAATCATATGGAGACAACAACAATAAACAATTGGTCCAAAACCATACCTGTTTTCTGGACTTTGAGATGAAACAGTAGAACCTAAAGAAAACCCAGGGTAGAATGTGAAAACTAGCCTCAATTTAAACTGAACTTTCTTGCTGAACATTATCCTACTGCTGGGATTTCCTTTCCTGTCCTTAATCTATCTTTCTGCTGACCATGTGTCTGACTGCCAGAAATGGAGAGATGCTTCTGTAAAGATGCATTAGGAGATTTATAGAGGAGCTGATGTGATCACTGTTAAAAGGAACATATGGCGGATCTGTATTCCTGTGTGATTAAACAAGACAAATATTCATGAATTGAAGCAATATGTGACTTTAACAAAAAGTCAAGTTTGTTTGTTTTTGTTGTTACTATATATAATATATATATATATACATATTTAAATCAGATGTTGCTATTTATAGCATATTTTAGAAGTTTTAATCACTGTTTTTAAAAAACAAAAGCAAAAAAAAACAAAAAGAGAAAAAAAAAACACTGTCAACACTGATGACTGTTTGAGTGGCCTATTGATTTTTTTTATGGATCACGCTCCCCTGAGGCTGCTGCTCTGTTCTGGTCAGTAAATTTAGAATGATAGAATGATATTCATAAAACCAGAGTCAGACAAAGTTCAGACAATATTCAGCAATCTTCATTTGAATAATGATGCACCCAGTTCTCCTTTTTGTTGAAGGCTTTCGTATTTGTGCAGATCATTTCGGTGGTGTTAGAATTCAGTTCCTCCTGTTTGGCGAGGCTGTGAGCAGAGCATGTTAAGGATCAGTTTCATAACCCAGATTCTTGCTGCGAGTACATTCTGGTCTCAGCTGGTCATGAGCTTTAATCCTTGACTGGCATGACCACTCATTTTTCCTCTCTCTCTCTTTCCCTCTGCTCACTGTCCTCCTTTGAGTGGATTTAGCCAATACCGAGAGACACGTGTCTTAACGTTATCACTTAAACTATAAGACTCTTATCTCTACAAATCCTTTCTGTTACCCTGTTAAAATTTATTCGGATGGTCTTCAAATTAAGTACTGATGGATACAACACATCCTCTGTATCTTTTGAATACTCCATTGATTTTTAAAAATACCATAAGCCTTCTGGTGTAAAAGATGAAAGAAGCGAATCTCCCTCTTTTCTTATGATGATGAAAAAAGAGAAATCACGGAGCAATGGGTGTGCAGGACCTTACTGACTCACTTTTAATCATTTGCTTCTTCTAGGTCTGTATTTGTATAGGTGATATAGGTTTATTTGTTTGTACTATGGGGAGAAACTTTGACCCTGGGTTTCCAGTAATATGCAAACATTTTCCACAGAAGGTGAGGTTACAAATGGGGGAATAATAGACCTGTCTTTGAACCAGGCAGTGACAGACTGTGACAATTACCCCATGTGGACAAGGATACTTTTTTCTTTGACGAACACTAACTCTTTATCTTCCTAACAATGCTTTCTCTCAGCCTTCTTTCATACTGACATGTCATTGGGAATTAGTGATGATTTTTCTTGTCCCTTGCTTGCACCGCCAAGCTGAACAGAACAGGCTTACAGATATACAATATCTAACTTTGTTCGAGGACAGTAGAGCAATTGGATGCAATTTTCTGTTGGTGCTCTTTTGCATCAAGCTTGTGACCTATGTCTTTATGTATCCCTTCAGGAATCCTCTGCCATCTGTTTTAACAGTTTTTAATTTAACCTTAATGTGTCCTCATTGATTTTCATCCAGTTCAGGGTTGCAGAGGGGCTGAAGCACCTCGAGCTTCCACTGGGTGAGAGGCAAGCAAAAACACAATCGGGTCCATCACTGGTCCACAACCAGAGACAAACTGTTTGATATGTTTGTTAAGAATTGATAATAAAAATATAATATCCTTCTGTTGGTTTTATAGGTAGGTCTGTGCAAAAAGATTTGAAAAAGTTTGAAAATTGCTGAAAAATGCATTTTTTACTTTAACTGTAATGCTGTTTTGAGTTTTTCCAATGACGGTATCAGAAATACTTGCTGATACTCCTGAAAATAAGGTTATCAGTAGCGGCATTATTTTAGGCTGAAAAGTCCCACCAGGAAAACTGTGACATGCCCCATTACGCAAGGCTGCCATTCCCACAGGTCCACAGGTGGTGTGAATGTTGCTACAAGTATCACAAGCAACCTATTAAACAACCTATGGCACAAGTTTATCAAGTCAAAGAGAAAGGACATAACAAAGCAGCAACTATGACATTTACCCTTCAGAAATGATAGAAAATTCAATTCAATTCTGAAACATTTAGTTTCATCCCGTCTTTCCAGCCCTGCACAAGGAGCTGCCAAAATTAAAGTAAGTTGGTGTATGACAGTAAGTTTGAACAGAATAGCAAATTTCAACTCATGTAAATGGAAGAATCACAAAGCACAGGCTTCTTTATGATAAAAAAAAATAATAAGGTAAGAATTTTGCTGCGTATGTAAGCAGATGAGACATATTTCGTCTTGCAACCAAATCTTCCTCCTTTTACTTCTGCAGAAGAGGAAGCATAAATGACCACAAATGCTTCAATGTGACTATTGCCTATCTGCTGTGTCAGTGCTGAATTGAAATATGCAGCCCCACTTACTTGAAAAATCCAAAGGCACAGTAAAACAGAGAAATGTGATTTATTTATTTTTTATTTATTTTTTTTTACTGGACTTGTCAACAGTAAGAGAAAATGTAGAATATCAGTGTTTGCCTTTTAAGAGTGTTGTGAGTGTCAGGCTGTTTCCTCCAATGTACGTTTGTTTAGGCTGACAACCGACCTTGACTTGGGCATGGAAAGACTCAGCCTCAGCTGCCTGAAGAGCAGATAATGTTACCTTTGTCCATGTTGAACTCTCGTCCGACTGTGAAAGGCAACATTGCCTTTGACAATATCACAGGGTGCAGCAAACCTCCAAGCAAACAATGGCAAGAGTTGAGGTCTTGTTACTTGCCAGATTTCCCTGAACATAGTTGATCCAAATCCATAAGGAGAGCCAAATAAACCGAGGTTACTCACATTACTGGATTAAAATCTTGTATTGATTGTCAAGTGAATTTGAAAAAGATGGAAAAAATGAGCATTCAAAGAAAACTACTTTTAAAGTATCCATTTACAATAGCACAATTAGTTACCAATATGTCCGTTGTAGCGTCAGAAATCAAGTAAAACAAACAAACAAAAAACCATTACCTTTGCACATTTCATTAGAAGAGAGGATATTGAAAATTAAACTGCCTATACAAAACCTGAATATTTTTCTCATGAATTATGGGAGAGGTAGAGAAGCAAAGTGGATTGCAACAACAATGTCAAGTACAATATGAAGATGGTCATGAAAATACATTTCTTTTTTTTTTTTTTTTTTTTTTTTTTGTTAGTAATAGTTGCTGCATTAACTACATTAACTGCATGTTGTGGAATGCTGAGATGAAACTGGATGGCTTTTTGTCTTTTGCATTAGAGGTGGCAACATTTATGCCTTTGTCTCACCATTGTGGCTTGTATGAACGGGGAAAAAATGGAGATGAAGATCAATGCACTATTTGGGAAGCCCGGCAGTGATTGCTCATTTGTCTGGCTGCTGATTTGTTAATAATCCAACAGATTTAATTTCCCACCTTGTTCAGTGTGCATGTGGGCTGGAGATGTTTGTTTTTGTACTGGCTGCACAATGAGCCACTGATGGCGTGGAATCCTGTGGGCTCTGATGAATGCACTAAAATGTATACTTAACACACATTGTGTGGAGAGTTCTGAGGTTCATGGTTTTCAAACCTTCAGAAAAGAGGAAACTGTTGATATGAGATGCTTGACTTGAATTTTCGGAACGGGGTTGCACAATATTGAAAAGAAATGATATTGCAGTATTTATTTATTGACAAGATGTATTGTACATGTACATTAGAGAGAAACATTTTTAGATATTGTTTAAGTAGGTTTACTATTGTCAGCACTTTTCTCCTTTTCCTCGTTCATTTCACTGCGTCCATAAGGACTGATTAACCTTGACATTATGACCACCAACTTAAAAAAAATATTTTTATTGCAATTGGACAATATAAGAGAAAAGACATACAAACAGAAATGTTAGATAGGTGGTCAGAATAAACAAACAAACATAAAAACATCATTAATCACTGTCATTCTGATGGTGCTTCCGTCCAATATTGAGTGGTTGAGTGAGTCAGACTTACTGCAATTTCACAAGATGATTAACAATCAGTTTTAGCAGTTTCAGTTAATGTTCCAACGGAAACCAATGAAAACACTTTCATACTGCTGGTATTACCATCCACCTACAAGTGAAACAATATAAATGCCAGATGAATGTGGCTTCCATGAGTAAGCCACATTAATGCTGAGTTTGTCATAGTAGTTAGTAGGGCTGGGCCGATACGCTTTTGTGCCGATTCGGTTCTCCTACGATTTTTGGGTCCCGATTTGATTTATATTGCGATTCTGATTAAACAAGTATTGCATTTCGATTTTATCAAGTATTGCAATTTTTATATTTCAATTATTGAAATATAAAAATCATATAATAAACAATAATAATAATACTTTTATAATATCATAATTATTATATTATACTATTGTTATATGTATTATTATTATATATTATTATTATATATTATTATATATAATATTAGTATAATATTATATTAATTATTAAATAATAATAATAAATATAAAAATTAAATACGTTTTAATATTAAAAAAAATACGCAATTGCTGTAGTTAACCCTCGACGCCCTGTCTGATCCAGCTGGGAGTTTGTGGAGAGTTGAATCCAGTGTCTGCTGCACTGTCAGTGCCAATGGCCGCTGTTTAGCTTTTCCCACATCGTTTTTTTTTCTCTGGGTGGTGGCGAAAGATGTGCGCCGTCATGTTCATGGTGTTACAACAGTAAGAGATTTGACTGTGACAAAGCTCACATATGGCTTTCCTCATATCGACCTCTCCTGCCCCGTGCTTTTTATAAAAACCAAATAAAGTCCATACGTTTGATTTGAATTGGGGCGGTGGGGGAAAGAGTTCAGGCTCTGTGAAAGTACTCAGCTCGCTGCACTCCGCCATTTTGTCGTGTGCATTTGCCCGCATTCGGGTTACTATGGTGACACATGTGCTTCTATTTCCGGAAGTGTAGATGACAAAAGAGATTGGCGGAGCCCAGCGAGCGGAGTATTTCCACGGAGCCATCCGAACTCTTTACCCCACCATTAAATAAATAAAAGTCGATTATTGTACTAGAATCGATTTTTAAATATCCCCAGAAAAAAAAATTGCGATTAATATAAAAATCGATTTTTTTTTTTTTTGGCCCAGGCGTAGTAGTTAGTCAACCCAGCTGATCATTAATCATTTTTGAGAGAAACCAGAGAGAGGAACAAACGCCACTTTGGCATATCCTAAACTGAGATACAAACAAAAATATTTTCAGATCAACAGTCAAAACTTCCACTACTCCACAGTTTCAGGTAGAGCAGCACGATATATAATTTCAGCATGGGCGCCAACACATGCACCTGCAATATCAGGTTAGTGCAAATGCATTTATAACCTAGATAAATTTATAGTACGTTAAATTTATAGTCAGTTCAGGTAAATCCAGTGTTGATTAACTTCCGCTTCTGCTTGTCTGGCTTTGGGTCATGATGAGCCCAGACCTCCCTCTTCCCAGACTCCTCCTCCAGCTCCTCCAGGAGAATACTGAGATGCTTCCAGGCCAGCAGTTAGTTAGGAATCTCTCCATTATGTCACGAGTGCCTAGAGCAACTTCTTGGCTGGACATGCCCATAACATCTTCACAGGGTGCATTATGGCAGGTATCCAACCCTTAGTTACTGATACATGACATATTATAATCAAGTTAAATTAAATGTTGAAGATGAAATTGAACATGCATAGAAACAAAAATCTATGTATATGTTTAATATTATCTAAAAGAATAACAGTTTTTTTAAGGACCAAGTCAAAGGCCACACCTCCACCCGACTAGAATGTTGTTGCAAAAACTAGTGAGGGTTGCAAAAATAAATGCCAACAAACTTCAATTCATTGAAACAGTATTGTAAAGAGGAGTGGAACAAAAGGTGGTTGTACTTCCTCTTCCATCTGTATGTCTGTTATTATATGGTTGAGACTTTTGACTTTCTGCCTTCATTTATACATTTAATCTTTTAGTAGCCTTAGTGCTAAAAAAGTGCTTATTTGTTTTGTTCTTCATTTATTAATGTCTTGCTGCCCATTTTTCCTTCCTTCTCTTCTGGACTTTATAGAGCAGTAGTGAGACCAGAAAGAGCAGATTCTCTCTCTCTGTTGCTGTCACTATATTTTGATGAGCAGAGCGGTGGTTATTCTCTCTGACCCATCATCCTGCTTCGTTTTTCTTTGTTGTTTTTGACCAAAATACCTGCTATAACTACAACATTAATCAGTCTTTCTCTTCAGTCTGTGCAGGCTAAGAACCCACATCTCTTGATTCTAATTCTCCAAGACCTGTGTGCTGGTTTACCTCTTCAAATCTCTTGTTTCATCAAAAGAACTCAGTTCTCTTATGTAGTTTTAGCTTCATTATAAATTCATGAAAGGGCCCAGCCTCAGCATAGGCTCAAATTACTAATTATTTAAAAGAGAAGCTAAGATCTATCCAGGATGTTCGATAATTTGACAATTATTGTAAAAATCTGACATGTCCCATTATAAAGTAAGTATATATCTGCTGTCTTGAAACCTCCTCCTCTTTTTTTTGATTGTTTGACAATAAGTAGCTGCTGCATGAAGTTACCCTCCCCTCATCATCTCACCCATTTGAATCAAAGGAAATAGTTAAAGGTTTTTGATAGGGATGCACGATAACTGTTTTTTAAAACCGATACGATAATGGATGAAACACACACATATACCTAAGATTATTACATCAATACTATGAACAAAACCAAAAACAGTTTTGACTCTTGAAATGAACAGAGATTTATTTTTTTCCAATGAGAAACTATTGGCAAGCTTCTTCAAACATCTTCGGGCTTGCTCATGCTAGCGTCTTTAGCAGCCCTGAGGGGTGTACTACGAAGCAAGTTCGACACCGTCAGGCTTTCTTTGGGTGAGCTGGCTTAACAAACCTGAAACTCACCATCAGAGATAACTGGTACCACGACGGTGGTTATCAACTATCGCGGCTTTCTGCTTTCTGCTTGCCTTTCACATAAAAGGGGGCATTTGACGCGTCATTTGAGGCCTATTTCGGATAAAATGGATAGATGGCGGTCCGTATATTTCAGTCAGGAGGAGCAGGTTTTAATAATGCAGGGCTATGAGGATTTCAAAGAAATCTTTACGGCCAAAAGCAACACTGTAGGTGCGAATAAAGCCAGAGAGGAGTGCTGGCAAAAAATTGCAGATCGTGTAAATTCGTAAGTTATATTTATTTCACCACTTAATGCACCTTAATTAATCTACCTCCCTCTTTTAGAGCACTTAAACTTTAAACTTAATGCAGCAGATTTAAACATTATGTAGGTCTGACTGTCCCATTATGAATGATAAATGAAAATCACTTTAGTTTTTTTGCTAAATCTATGTGAAATTAATTGAAGATTTAATATATCTGTGATACCAATATACACTCACCGGCCACTTTAATAGGTACCCTATCACCCTGGGGAATCTTATGAATGAATTATATTAAAACATTTCACATGAAATTCCACGTCACACTGATTATCAATATAATGGACTATTGATTTATGTTACCTGCGATTTTGTAAAACGCTTCTTTTATTTGAAGCGTGGGCAGATGGCCAGGGAATACTACAAACATATTCAGCAGTTTAGTAAGAGCAAGTACAACCTTGTGAATAGCGGCATACAGTATTCTGGCTCAGATTTTCTGCATCACCAACTGAATGCATGAAAGTTCCCGTGGCAAAGAAACGCACACCTGTTTGCGCTACTGTGAGCGCACGGCTGCGTTTGGTGGCGCTGCCAATATCTGGCTCTAGCAGATTACAAATGTAATGTATTCCCTCAGCTGGAAATCTATAGCGTTCATAGAGAATATGGTCATGGGAAGCCAGCGGATCAGTCCGGTCTCTGAATACTCTCCCTCCATTGCACAATCCTGGCACTCAGGTCAACGGGATTTCTCTAAAAAGGTGATGCCATCTCTGAAAGAGGTGGTAAGTGAAAGGGTGGTGCTTTTTATAGCCGATTTGAGCCTAAACTCTGCACATAACCTGCTCCGGACCAGGTTAAGCTTGCAGAGTAAATTACCATGGTGATCTAGCCAGGTTAAAAGAGAGCCACCTTCGTGGTACTGGAAATCCTGGCTTTAGACTCAACATACCTCACTAACCCTCTAATCTCGCTTTGTAGTACACCCCTCTGGCGTCCTCATACGATTTCAAATCTCGGTTGAAGCAGTGGTTATGTTTCAGGTGGCTGATCAGGTTTGACGTATTAAAGCTTGTGCTATTTTTCCATCCTTCGCTTGGAGCATTTGTCACAAATAACCAGGGAACTATCTTCCTCTGAAACTTTAATGAAGTTCTACACCATCGCCGCCATGGTTTTGTTTTTATCAGTTCCACACTGTTCCACAATGCTGCATTCACGGTGTAACTTAAATTCCTCCATTCCCTCGTTTGCTCGTCGTTCTTCTATTTTTTCTATTTTTTATGTGTAACGTGGGAAAATACTGCGAATAGCAATTAAAGTCAGCAACTACCAAAATTATGACCGAGTTAACAAGTTGTTTTCTGGCATGAGGGGGTATTCTTGATTTTCCTTACTGAGAAATCGTTTTTCTAATCATGCCGACGTCACTTGAACATAACATTCACTGCCGGACATTCAAGGCTCAAAGGGAGCGAGGCACTGCTGTGTTGACAAAAATATATATGTTATCGGGGCTATTCGTCATATCATCGGACCTATCGGGATGACGTCATAATTTCCTGTTATCGGCCCGATAGTTATCATGCATCCCAGAATCTAACAAACGAGCCGCTTAAAATTTGGACAACAGAAACCAGAAAAGGAGTAATGGTACCAGCCGTTTGAAGATCATGAGCCAATCATACATTCTCACCTCCAATTCTTACTGCTTTTTGCATCAGCTCTGCCCCTCTACTTATGACCCCAATTACATCCCCTTCCACTAAGCATTCAACAGTGCTCTGTCACCTGCTCTAGCTGGCTTATTTACTGGGAGTGTCACCCAAACAAGCAGCTCTAACAGAACAGCCGGGGCTCCAGCGCAGCAAAGAAGCCTTTGAAGTTCGTTCTAATCACCATCATAGCTTCAGAGAGCTACAGTGGTGTGGAATTGTGGTGGTGGTGGGTGGGGTTGTTGGTTGTGTGAATACAAAACTGGATTATTATTGTACACAAAGCTCTGGTTTTTGTATATTCACTGATCTAAAAATAATTTAGATTTCTAAAGAAAAATGTTACTCAGATACTCCTGCACATCTGTGTCAGAAGCCCAGAGTGCAATTTTGCAATTGTAAGGCTAGAACGTACTAAAAAGAGCGATACCCTTGGTGACGGGGATTTATAAGTCTTTGCATTTTTGGGAGAACTGCCAGTCATCTCAAGAGACTTTTCTCCATCATGCATTACTGTGTGCTGTTGAAACAAAGGGGCTTGCTTTTGAAATTTCTGCTCAACCGTCACAAGCTTACTGCTTCAGTAGTCTTATTATATAATTGACATCATAAAATGTTTTCAAATGGATCTGTCTGTTTAAAGTCATTGAATCAAACCTGCCAGAAATGCTGCCTTTTGTCAGCACTCAGAATATCTGGACTCAAGATTCAATGTCAATTTGCTCATCGGATTTGTGCAAATGTCTTGAGTAGATGCTTTTATAATGGATATTTAGTCCACTTGGGAATTTCAATTTAGGATAAATAATAGCAAGCAAGACACAGAGTATGTTACATCACCAGTCTAATCTGTTCCTAGCACTTAGGATCTCAAAGACCTGGATCTCAGAGTAGGTGTTCCCTGTAGTACTCACCCATTACTTAAGTATGGGTTTGGTCACAGCTGTTTTTAGACCATTAAAAGCCATTCCATAAAGCCACCCACAGCTGGTTAGGTTTGGCTTTAGAAAAAGGTCACATTATAAATTAGGCTTTGCTGCCATTTCTACATGGTTTATATTTTCCCAATGATATGGTAGCCTAAGCTTAGTGACAGTGTTCACAAAGAAAAGAATTTAAAGAACTTTAAAAATAGTTTTCCTAAATGTGACCAGTAAAGGCTCTTTTGTACATTTGTATTCTTGGTAAAGTTGTCTCTTATATAAGTGATTGTACATTTAAATTATGTGTTTTAAAACAGAATGTATATTTTATGCAGTCTTTTCTGTTATTCATGCAGCCACAATAAGATTTATAAAATCAAGAAAGGATAGAATAGAATACAAATTATAATCACACAGTAAAGTTAAAGCAATTGAGGAAAAAAACTTTCACTGTGAAGAGAGTAAGGTTTCTAATTCAAAATTTAAAAAAGGGAAAAAAAAATCTGCAAAGAAAAGTTGTAAATAAATCTGTTTGATTTTTGTGCATCAGTTTTTAATTAGTTTATTGTCTATCCACTAATAACTTATTTTATAGTTTAGGCTTTAAAATGACTGGGAAAAGTACATCACAATAGGGTCAAAGCTGACCACTGCAGAATATGACATGTAAGAGGGGAGAAGTCACCCGTCTTCCAGGGCAATGCAGCTCTGTTCCTCTCTGCATCCTCCAGTAATTCCAGGCCAAGTGGACATGATCACCACTCGTATCACCATTGGTGTTGATCTTTTCCATGCCAAATTAACGGGAAAGCGGCCTGGAATTTCTTGAAAGGTTTTTATGTCGACATTCTTCCATATTTTTTTATGCTGTTGCTTTTTATTCTTGTGTTGAGGTGTGTGTGGTGTTTCTTCATTGGTCTTTTGAGAAGACAAATTGATTCCCTCTGCCCCTCCCTCAATTACTCTACATTATGACGATGCTATAAATCTTTTATTGGCTTCAAGGGGAAGTTGGGACATTCATTGTGTTGAAGTAAGTAGCTGAGTATTGACAAAGCAATTGTCAGCTTGTGTGAACTTGCTTGCTTTTCTCACTACTTATGCAACTATTGACTTAATTTTGCTTGGTTTAAAATATTCTGAATGTTCAACATCTTGTTATTTATTCTAGTTCATTTGAAAATGAGCCCTGATGATCTCCTGTTACACCACCAGGACACTAGTTGCTGTTTTCCCTGTAGCACAATGAGGAGAGAAAATTTGCTCTTTTGCATCTTCTGTAAATAACCTCACTTGCATTAGTCAGCAGGATTTTAAATTGATAAATTAAGACTGGCAAGAGGAACTAGTTGCAAAAAAGTTCCAGCTACAGTATTTGAGGATCACTAAGTTTACTGCTTTAATTGATGACGGGAGAAAGGCAATGGTTGCCAGTAGAGGAAAGATGGTGCTTAATTGTGTATATGACAAGAGTAGATACACTTTATTGACCCAATGCATGGTACTGGTTGCATATATATATATATATATATATATATATAGTTTAATATTCACAAGCCTTTAAGTAAGCTACTTTGAGTGACTTAAACTTGGCCTTTCCTTAAACAAACTTGATAACTCGAATGTGATAAAGTTTTGATTTACTTTTTTATTTTTAGATTTGGTTTCTCTGTGTGTTTGCATTTAGTTATAAATAGCCCGGAATCACCAAATATAACAGTTGACAGAGAATCTGGTTCATAATATAAGGATTTTAAATGACTAACTTGGTTACACGGTGTGTGAATCTCCCTCTGAAGAGCACTTGGTCTAGGATCGAATAAAATTTATAATTCAGCTTAGTTTAGGACTGCACAAAACTTATTTTTCAAACTTTTAATACTTCACTTAGCTGTAATCCAACTTATAGTCCATTTCATAGCACTTGATTCCATATTAGTGGAGCTATTTCTCAGGATGCCAAAGGGATAAATTGATAGCTCATCTAATCTGAAGAAGACGGCATATTTTTGGTTCTAAGCATGAAATGAAAAAGCATATTTTTGATATGCAAAACCTATAAAGACTAAATGTTTGGCTGCTGTCCTATCTGTGCAGCATCCTTTATGTGCAAAGAAGTGCTGCCTTCATATGCCTGACAGAAGACTTTTCAGCCTGCTGTTTTATAGGACTTTGATGACCAGAAGTTTCAATGGAGCGTTGTCCATGTGTGTGTTTCATTTTGCAGAGCTTCCAGAAAACTGGACCGACACAAGAGAGACCCTGCTGGAGGGAATGGTATTCCAGCTCAAGTACCTGGGAGTCACGATGGTTGAGCAGCCCAAAGGCGAGGAGTTGTCTGCAGCAGCTGTCAAGAGGATAGTAGCCACAGTGAGAGACCACACACACACAAACGAACGCACAAATACAAATTGAAATAGCTTAACTACTGTGAGGCCAAATGTCTTATTGCTCTTCTATGAAAATTACTTTCCCCCAGAAAATGAGTTTTGGTCACGCATTTATAATATTTTCTATGCATCATCCCTTCTTCCACTTCAAAGTCATTCAGTAGTTTTTTGCTTTTATGACCTGACTGACACCTTCAGTGAAATGTGACTGTTAGACTCATTCCCCCCTCCCCCAACCACTGATTCTAGGCTCAAGATGACAATTTAGAAGAGGCTGCAATTAGTGTGGACGCTGTTACTAAGTGTATGGCTCAGCCAGCTTTATCACGGTAGAAAAGGCTTAATGTTATTGGAGCTGGCAGCTTAATGAAGTTAGCAGCGGCACAATAGTGGGACTTGGGACACGGCGGGTATAAAGAAGGAGGCAAAGGCTCTAATTTAGCCTTATCTGTTCATTGTCCATAGTCTTCTCCTGAAAAGGATACTAGATTGCTGAATGGTATATTTGATGTTTTAACTGTCAAATCTTTAAGGATTTCCCTTTTTCATTGCCTTTTAATGACTCACTCACTTGGATTAATCTTAGTGGCAAAAAATCTGGTTCACATCATTGTTTTTAGTATAACAAGGTAATTAGAAATGGTGGCTATTTGATTGTTTAGTCTGATTTAAAAAAAAAAAAAAAAAAAAAAAAAAAAAAGAATCTAAGCCAATCTAAATCCAAAGCCACTGATTTCTTTTGTCTCTCTCACACATCCTCTTTTGTCTTTGTGGCCGCCGCCCTTTCTGACTCCCTCTTTTCCAGGCCAAAGCCAGTGGAAAAAAACTCCAGAAAGTCACATTAACAGTCTCCCCTCGTGGAATCATCCTTTACGACAGTGCCTCAAACCAGCTGATAGAAAATATCTCCATATACAGGTTAGTCTTCCTCTTTCAATTTTCCAGGCAGCTGTTGAGTCAGTTATACTTTGTGCCTTGACAGTATGTCTCCTCAGCCTCAACTCTCTTTGGAGCACTGCAGCAGGTATATGTGCAAGTTTTTAGTTCAGGTGCCACATGCCCATTTGTCTTCTCTTGTAAATACCCACAGAGCTCACTTGCCTGCCACAGCCTGCACGTTTGTCTAACATCTATTGGCTGAGAGCTCATGTGCCAAGCTTGACTCATTTTTCTTAGGTTTCAGTTATATAAGTCTGTGTATTAAAGAAAGATGGGACTTTCCGTCATTTTTCCTAAGGTGACTTGGTTGCAAGCTTTCAGTTGCTGACAGCTTTCTTAAGTCCTTCTTGACAAGTTGTTTTTTTCTGGCTTTCTTGCCTTTCTCCGTCTCCTTGGGGTTCTGAGCTATTTTAGTGGAAAGTTTCAGCTTACGCACCTGTTCACATTGTCAGCAAATATCTGTTTCCAGTCTGTTCCAGATGACTTTAATGTCTTCAACATACATCTTAAAATATAAATAAATACATAAATAAAACATTGCTCAGCTAGAGGCCTTCCCCCACTCCCACTACAATTGTTAACTAGATCAGTAGTGTTCCTGTAGACCGAGCGAGTGTGTGCGCACACACACTCACAGACATTAAAATCAATTTCTCACTTCAGAACCCCCCCCCCCAAAAAAAACAAAAACAAAAAACAAGAGCTTTCTGAATACAAAGGTGGATGGCAACACTTCATCCTGGATTATTGACTACCTGACAAGCAGACCACAGTGTAAGACTGAAGGATTGTGTATCTGAGTGGGTTTTTCAGCCGTAGACAATCACCACACACTTCCAAAACAATTTGGAGTCCTGTCATCTTCAGAAATACTCCAATAACTCCACTGTTGTGGGGTGTTATTGATAGACAGGAGTCAGAGTACACAGAACTGGTGGACCACTTTGTGGGATAATGTAGGAATATTCACTTAGATGATTGTGGATTTGGGATACAAGGAACACTATTTCTATCCTCAGACAAGAGGTTGAGGTGGTGGTGAAGTACAGGTGCCAGGGTTTTCACCTGGACAGCAGGCTAGGTTGGAGATGCAACGCTGAGGAATGGAACAGAGCAGCCATTATTTTATCTTGCTTTTTAAGAAATGATGGTCCTTCAGTTTATGCAACAAATAACATAAATGCAGAAAAAAAACAGCAGAAAAAATAAATAAAAAAAAAGGATTTGCCTAAATACCCGGTTTTCCCAAGTCCTGGCTCCCAAACACTTGCCTGTAAATTTTGATTGTGATCTTTAGTTCACAACTGTAACTCTTCTCTTTCCCAAACCTTTTCATGTTTCCTGTATGATTTATTTATGTCATTAGAAAGTCGCGTGTGATTATGTCACAGTAAAGTTGGTCCAGTGTTAAGGCACAAAGGAAGGACAGATGGCAGACAGTCATTATAATCTCCCTCCATCGTATTGCATATCCCTCCCCACCTGGTGAATGTGCTCGTTGGTTTGGATTTAAAGTAGTTACATCATGCTCAAATGGTCGGAAAAGCTATTTGTAAGGCATTACGGCTTGATGGAAAGGCTTATTCTGCATCTGAGATTGAGGAGAGAGACTGATAAATCACATGCTACAGGAATCACAGATCAAGATGCCCTTCACTAAAATGTCACAAACTATTACCAGTGACTTGGGAGTTTTCATGTGCAATTCACTGTGGAAGTCTAGTTTAAAAACTGACTTAAAATGCATCATGTCGCATATGGACACAGTTGGTTGGTGTTAGAGTAACATGCCTTTGGTGAAAAGTCGCAGGTATCTGCTACTTGAAATCCATAACGTTGTTGACTGACATAGCTGGAATTTATATTCCACCATGTTTTCCAGGGTGACACTTTGAGTGCAACTGGTCTTAAGCTTGTCAGGGATTTCATTTGTCTATTTATTTAGAGAAATTTGAGCTTGAGCTGATTAAATCAGATTATTAGACTACTATTGACTAATGGCTTAGCACATGTAAAGTTTCACAATGGTTTTGTTTTTATCAGTGATAAGAATGTAAACAATACGTTTTTATTAATGTGCACCCGTGTGTGTGTGTGTGTTTCAGAATATCATATTGCACTGCAGACAGGATGCACGACAAAGTGTTTGCCTACATTGTCCAAAGCCAACACAATGAGACACTGGAGTGTCATGCTTTCCTCTGTTCAAAGAGAAAAATGGTAAGTAAATAAGCTTGTGTGGTTGCTTTTGACGGCCAATGTGTGCACATGTTGAAACAAAGTAGCGTAATTCACTCGTCAGGTTAGTTTAACATGCTTTCTGGCTGTTAGTGGCCACAAGTAATTTGGATTCAGATAAACCAAAGAAATATACAGTTTGTTTTCTGATTCAGGAAATATTTTAACATTTTGGGAAATATGTTTTATTGAAGTGACAGGAAGATGTTTTTAATTTAGTGGTTAAGTGTAGCGACTGGGAAGCTCTGGCTGAAACTAACAAAACTGCCTACAAACCCCTAACTGGGTGTGGTCACACCATATTCTACCCAGCAAGATAAATTTATGTTTTAAGGGGAGGGATAGGAAATGGCATGGCAAGGAAAACTATCCTTATTTTTGCAATTTGCTTTTATAAGTAAATGTGTAGTTAAATAAGGTTGCAGAAAAGATGCATATTTGGGTATTAGATTTAATTTATGCTTCTTCCAACCCATAGGAAGCACTTTATACTTATCTGAAGACAGTTCCACTGCTTCATAGACTCACACATTTTCTTTATATTATACAAATGCATAAATATGAAGTCACGAGAAAGAAATGAGAGAGAGCAAGAAGGGCGAGGAGGCTGTGATTCCTCTCTTGGCATTCTCACATCCCTGGAGGTTTTCTGTTCAGAGCCGCTCCCTCCTCTTCCTTCTTTTCACTTAATTTAGTTGTAGCCTAAAGGCCATGTATCCTCCCAGTTACATAAACAACATGTCATGGAGTCCACTGGTTTCTCTTCTCTCTCTTGAAGTATCTGTGAAATAACCTCTTGTGTTTGTGGTCAGTTCCTGTTTGTATTACAGTAGTGGCTCTTGCCCTCCTGGTTTTTCCTTCCTGTTTGATATGCACGTTGGTATGATTCATCTCTCCCTCTGCTCTGTCTGTCTTTCTTTCTTGCTCCTAACAGGCTCAGGCGGTAACACTAACGGTGGCTCAGGCTTTCAGAGTGGCGTTTGAGTTCTGGCAGGCTGCCAAGGAAGGTATGCATCGTTGCCCCTGACAACAGGAGTGTAATGGATGAGTGAAGATGTTCCTTTCTTCTTAACCTTTCTGTGTGCTTGGTGTTGCTGTTTCTCCTCCTACTGTACAGTTCTTTGCATATATTTTTTTTAATCCTGAGTCTTCCTGGTCTTGGTCTCAACACACTCTTGAGGTCATGTGAAATACTGGAGGACTGTGTGCCTGGTTGCTGCTCTCTCAGATAAACACAGAGGAATGTCTACATTGAATCCACCCAAATCATCATCCAGAGTGATCGGTTTCAGTTTTGCAATGTCTCTTTATTACAGCCAACTCAAAGGTCTCATCTCATCTAGGTTTTGGCACAAGGAGAGATGGGTAGGAATTAAAGTTAGCCTGGGGTATATATGGAGTCACTGAAGTCGCACTGTTGTCTTTACAGTGTCTGTCTTTGTGTACACGTACGCACACACTGGGCCACTTTATTAAGTACACAATACTTGTACTGGGTTGGACCACTTGGCCTTCAGAATTCTTTTGCGGCATAGATTCATCAAGGTGTTGGAAACAGTCCTCATTCCTGGATTTTGCAGTTGCTGCAGATTTGTCAGCTGCACATCCTTGATGCGACTCCCCTGTTCACACCACATCACAAAGGTACTGGACTGAGATCTTGTGACTGTTGAGTACAGTGAACTCATTGTCATGTTCAACAAAACAGTTTGTGATGATTTAAGCTTCATGACATGGCATGTTATCCTGCTGGAAGAAGCCATCAGAAGATGGTACACTGTGGTCATAAAGGGATGGATGAGGTCAGTAACAGTACTCGGGTAGACTGTGGTGTTTAAACGATGCTCAGTTGATACTAAGGGGCCAAAAGTGTGGCAAGAAAACATCCCCCACGCCATTACCCCACCACCAGCCACCGAATTCTGACCCTATCATCTGAATGTTGCAGCTGAAATTGAGACTCATCAGACCAAGCAATGTTTTTTACATTCATCTATTGTCCAGTTTTGGTGAGTTTGTGCTACTTGTAGCACCAGTTTCCAGTTATGTGTATATAAGGTTCAGTTGGACCTCGGGTCAGCTGGGACTTTCTGTGTGGAGTTTGCGTGTCCTCTGTGTCTGCGTGGGTTTCCTTTGGTTTCCTCCCACAGTCCAATTCACTATTACAAGAATAATTCGGTCTAATAAATCGATCTGTGTGCTGTGCATGTATGTTTTTTTTTTTTTTTTTTTATAAACTGGAATTCGCAAGAGATAAGCAGCCGTGGGCACAGCAGGAAAAGTGCTGTGTAAGAATGCTGTCAAACACTGTTTTGTACAGCTCAGCAGAACATACATGTAATTTACTGCATGCATGACTCCTGTATAAAAGAACTGCTCTTGCCAGATAAATGTTAGTTAATTCATCACTGCCTTTGCTGCTGTCTTCCTTATGTTCGTGCGTGCTGCCCTGTAAGTGGTCTTTGAATTGAGTGATTATCCATTTACTTCCTGCTTTATTTTTTACCTGCTATCTTACCATTGTTATCCTTGCTTTCCAAAATTTTTTTTTTTTTTACTTCATTCACATATTTGTTTCTTTTCTGCTTATTGTGAGAAGTGAAGAAGAGGGAAGCAGCAGAGGAGGATGGGGGTAAGAAAGCATGACAGAAGGGGCATGGAGAGTTGTTCAGATGGCAAGTGTTTAAGAGAGAAAGGAAAATGGTTGTGTATGTTGGTGGAAGTTCAACCCCTTGACAGACTCAATGTCAGTGCCATTGATCCTGTCTCTCACACAAAGGGGCACACTTACTTATTAAATTTATTCAGTCCTTTTGAGACAAATGCTTGCACTGAATAAAAATTCAAGCCATCGCTGTCTTTTCTCCATTTCTCCCATTCTCCTTCTGTGTTGTTGGGAAGGGTTTAACGTGGGCACATTTCCATTTTGAGGAGGTTTTTTTTTTTCTCTTCAAGGTCAAGGCCATCCATTCTTTGCCTCACG